>CM029274.1:32139950-32550322 GCA_016920895.1 Vaccinium myrtillus
GTATTTATGATTCTAGCTTTTTAAGTTGAAATATAATAGTACAAAGATTCTCATGAAATGAGCAATTTGCTATTGTTAGGAGAACCATGAATAGTGGATCTAAAATTTTTGTTTTACCATTTCTGTAGTATTCTATATATAGGCAAATTTTCTAGTAAGAACCTCCCGTAAATAATAAAAAAATGTAATTTTTTCACGTTAAAAATTGTTTTTGGGAAATCCGAACCGTCCAATCTGTTCAAAAGGTGTTTTCAAGGGTTCACGCAAGAAATCTTCAAAAACAAATACCGGGAAGGGCTTGATCCAAACAGTGTTTCGCAAAAACTGCAAAACTGTAAATATACAGTATTTTGCAAAAAACTGCTTGGATCAAGCCCTTCCCGATTTTTTTTTTTTGAAGATTTTCCGCTTAGGCCCTTGAAAACACCTTCTAAACACATTGGACGGTTCGGATCGTAAAAAAAATGTTCGGATCACGGAGGTCCGGAAGTCCGGAGTCCGAATAGAAAGTGGAACCTCTATATATATATACGTAAATTTCTGTTGTGCATTTTATAGTGACCATAGAAGAATTTAGAAACCATTTATGGTCTTACAGTGATGGCGTCAACTAATTTACGAAAACAAGACTGGGTCTAAAGTAACCATGCTCACGGAAGATAAATAATTTTTTGACGAAATGTTCTTGAAGTTATAGATAATATGATGAGCGTGATTGTCGCTGTGAGAATATGAAATTTAGGGGGTGTTTGGGAGCCTACTTTTTAGCTTTTCATTTTTAGCTTTTCATTTTTGGCTTTTTGATTTTTTGGCTTTTTGGATTATGGCCAGAATGAGTTTTGAATTTGGGAGGAGTGTTTGGGAGAAATGTACAGAATGCATTTTGCAAAAGAAGTAGTGTTTGGGAGAAAAATGGTGAAAATGAGTTATGAATTATTTTTTACCAATTTGCCCTTGTTTATTAAAAACTTGCCAACATCCAGTAACTTGATGAATGATAAAAATGATAAAATGCCAACATCCAACACATTTCCGGGAAAAAAAACAAAACAAAAAACAGAACAGTGATAAAAATTTGCTCTCTCTCTCTCTCTCTCCTCTCAGGCTTCTCACCACCCAAAACCCATCTTCCTTCGTCTCTGCTACAGTCCGAAAACCCCAAACCTTACCATTCTCTCTCTCAAACAAACTCCAAAACCTTTGAATACCTTGACCAATCTACACCTAAATCACATAAAAAAACTCCATTTTAAGCCCTAATCTACCCACTGCACCTCTAAATCCGAAAATAATAACCAACACCCTCAATCTCGTTCTCTCACATTTCACCCAAAAACCTTGATTAAAAAACTTAAATTAGTCAAATCCGACTTTAAACCATCACCCAAACTCGGTTTTCACCACCCATGGTTAAAGTAATTGAACAATTTTGGCCAAAAATAGGAAGGGAAGACAGGGGTAGAATGGGAGAGTTTTTTTAGGGGAAAATCTGAAAATGGAGAATGGAAAATGAGAATGAGAAAAGGAAGGGAAGAGCTCATTGTGGCTTTTGGCTCCTAACGTTGAAAATGAGAAATGAGTTTCTGGAGAATGCATTCTGGGAGGAGGCGGCCAAACAGCAAAAATGTAAAAATGAGAATGGGAAACCTCAAAAATGGGGCGGCCAAACAGGCTCTTCGTTTGGGACAACTTTTTAAACTTTTTACCATGTCTCGTATTTTTTTCTTTCTTTTTTACCAAGTCTCATGTTTATGCCCAATAATACGCCCTGAACATTTACCGATATGCATTAGTGGGGCAGAAATCACTTTTTACCAAGACTCATGTTTTTAGATAATAACATGATAGAGTGTGACTGTCCTGAGAGAATATGAAATTTAGTCATTTGGGGCAACTTTTTACCAAGTCTCATGTTTATGCCCAATAATATGATGAGCGTGATTGTCACTGTGAGAATATGAAATTTAGTCGTTTGGGACAACTTTTTAAACTTTTTACCATGTCTCGTATTTTTTTCTTTCTTTTTTGCCAAGTCTCATGTTTATGCCCAATAATACGCCCTGAACATTTACCGATATGCATTAGTGGGGCTGAAATCACTTTTTACCAAGTCTCATGTTTTTAGATAATAACATGATAGAGTGTGACTGTCACTGAGAGAATATGAAATTTAGTCATTTGGGGCAACTTTTAACACTTTTTACCAAGTCTTATGTTTATGCCCAATAATACGAGCCATAAACTTTTACCGGTATGTATTAGTGGAGCTGAAATCAGACCATGACTCAAGTCCGTCTTAACAGTAATTGGTTGCATCCTCTATCCTTTTTTTTCCCCTTAAAAAATGAACAAATGAAGAGAATATGACCAGAGAATATCAGAACTGATTTTATTTTATTTTATTTTATTTTTTATTTTATTTCCTTCAACAATGAGTAGAAGATGAATACATTTTTATCACACATGGAGCTTTCTCCCAATAATTACAAACTAATCCAATGATGACTTGCACATGATTTTTCTATGAATCTATTTTATTAGTTGTTCCATGTGAAGGGATTATTTGGAATCATTAATGAACAACTATTTAATTCAATTTTCTGGTTATTCAGGCTCCAAAGAATTGGTCTAAGCCCTTGAAAAGTACATGGGTAATTTGCTCATCACTACACAAAAACACGGTTTAGTCCTTAAACTTTGCAAAATTACCAAATTAGTCTAAAACTTTCTCTGGTCTAACTTTTGTCTTTTGCTTATTTTTACCTTCTTATTTTCATCTTTTCTATATTTTTCTCTATTTTCAAGTTAAAAATCTGTCGTCATCCGATTAAGCGCAAACGGATTCAATTGTAAACTCTCCACACAAATCCATGATTCAATGGCTCCATGGTGCATATGGGTTTGGAGATATATAGTAGTATTTTTTGGAAGAAAAAAGATGTAGGCACCGACATTTGTACTAACATGAGTATGTCGGATCCACGTATGGTTTGTGGAACCCACAAACTTCATGTCAGAGTTCGCATAATTGTTGGTGAAAACATGTTTTGAGAAGACACCCATATGGGGTCCGGGTACCTTGCTTTTTGTTCTTGTTTTTCACCCAAAACGACGTTGTTTTGCCCATTTTCTTGGTACACCTTCAAAGCTTTCAAAGGCCCTATTTGGAGAGTTAATTTCGCAAAGTGCCTAAACCCTAAACCCAAAGTGCCTAAATCCAAGTGCCTACTCCAAAGAGCCTAAATCCCCTAAAATTGAATGCCAAAATTAAACTCCAAAATTTACTCTTCAAACAGAGCCCTTGGAAGCTTTGGAGGTGTACTAAAAAAATACCCAAAACGACGTTAATTTGGAAGAAAAGCAGCGGCGAAAAACAGGGTCCCCGGATTTCCAAATATGGGAGAACAACATAATGGAGAAAGCTAAAACAAGACTAAAACAAAGAAACTACCAGTATCCATGCTGAACTTGGATATCAGGAACAGATGGACTGTAGCAAATTGGAAAGACTGTGGATCTACTCATACTATTTTTATTTTTATTTTTATTTTTATTTTTTTTAATCGGATGTCCGGGTTAGCTTGTGCGCACCTCGACTAATTCCGGAGTCTTGAAACTAACGACCGGGCATAATCCCCAGTGGCCCCAAGAATTTGTTGGCAAGGGGAACCGAACCTGAGATTTTAGATGAGAGCAAATCCTTAAACCGCAAGGCAAGACCGCTTTGCCAACTCCTTGGAGTTACCAAACTCATACTATTGGCAGAAAACGGATCAAAGGAGCATCATGATGGTTTACTCTAGTCTCCCTTCTTTTCATTCTCTCTTATTCTTTAATTTAAGCATCAGAGAGATATTCCGGTAGGATAGCCTAACACTTCAAGGAACCTTACAGGTGCTCTGCCTCTGGGCCGAACTTTACCCAACACGACTTACAAAACTTTACTTTCATCAGGTGAAAACCTACCCCACCCATACATGTTTTGCCAAGAATTATTCATTAAACCATGTAAACAAAGTTTGGGTACCGCCTGATAATGATACTGTGTTTGACGAGTGATATGACTCGAGATTAATTTTTTAATTTCTCAAAATCATCCCATTAAAACTCGAATGACTGAATTTAATCATGAAAAAATCATCGTACGGAGATTTCTCTCATAATCCAATCCCCTCCAACTTCGATTTCTGGTTCTGCCACTGCGTGTAACGTTCAAGGACTTTATGAACTCCAAGATGACAAGAGGAGAAATTTGTCAAAGAAAAAGTAAGAAATTGCCATTTCCACTTCCTCCAAGTCATGCAAAGTTCAGGAGAAATTTGTCACAGACAGTAAAAAAGAAATCTCTAAATATCATTTCCATTTGCACTTCCTACTTCTATTGATCATAGTGATCCAGTAGAATGACCAAATGAGAAATAGAAGACATAACATGTCTCTATATTATTAAGGAAGAAAACGAAGTAAGGGTCAAAGACTGCAACACAACCATATCTGTTCACTGATTAAAAACTCCATCAGAAATTCAAAAAATTACAGATTATAAACTAAGATGAAAGGGCGGACGAACGACGCTGTTAACATTAGCTAGACTACATGGAGAACGAATATCAGGCAGATTTACACTAATCTGCTTGAAAATATATTTCATCCCTGTACATTCAACACCAACCGTGTGTCTTTGAACCAAGCATGTCAAAATGAAACTTTCTAGAACCAACACAGAAGTAGAACCACCTATAGAAACTCTGAAACTTCATCCAAATTTGATGCATTGCACTTGAAGAAATGCAATAAACCATTTCCAAAGTCAGAGGCACAATTTCGCATTTGTTAGGTGAGTGAAGGGGGAACGATTTCATGATTGTCATGAAACAAGGGAACCATCTTGTCTCAACAGCAGAGCAATCGACAAGAGAAGCAAGAGAACCATCTTGTTTCAGAAGTTTTCTGGAGGTTCACTGCCTGGGCTTCTGGCTGTGCCTGTGCCTGTGCCTGTGCCTGTGGTCTCTCAGGAGGCTTTTGCTGCAAATTTTCAGGAGCCACCCTCACCGAGGCATTTCTTCCACCTTCACCCATGAATCTGAGAAGTAGACAGAAAAAGTTAGCATAATCCTTTAGGTATTGAATTCCAGTTAATAGGTTAACTCATCCATGTGATAGAGATGGCACCAATTGAACCATATCGACTGATAAAGATTAGTCGACCACAGACTTAATGCATCCTGCAGGCCCCGTTTGTTTGTTCAGACCAAAACATCGGATAGGACAATAAATCTAAGACGACCATATATATGCGTTTGGTTGAAACTTTTGCATTAAAGATCAGATATTCGTCCAATATGAAATTCCATGAAACACGGGACATGACAATACTATGGGAGATGTGGTACTATTGATCTCCTCCTCTTAGTGCCATAGGATTTAATGTTCGGCGGAATTATCGAGCTGATCTTGATTATCCAAACCAAACAAACAGGGCCATATAGCTTACAGCGAAGAGAACATGAAGTAGGAAGAATTACTTGCTAAAAATTTTGGAGCACTTACACTTGAGTCCTCATAATAATACGCTGTGTTTGGTTGAGAGTTTTGAGAAGAATACTTTGAGAAATATTTTTGAGATAGTGTTTGGATGAGTTTTTGGAAAAAGTAATAATTAGAGAGAGGTGTAATAATTGGAGAGAGATAGAGAGAAATGAGAATAATGATTGGAGAGAGGGGTATGAGTAGAGAGAGAAATGTGATTAATGATTGGAGAGATGAGAGATGGAGAGAGAATCTTTTTGGAAATTTTTTTGGAAATGTGAAGTGAACAAAGTGACTGGTGTATTTTCACACAAAACTCACAAAATTTACACAACTGGCCCCACGTTCCTCATACAAAATGTAAGTACACAATTCATGTCACTTTAACTACTAGTTATATTTTTCCTTTTCAAATTTTCCCTTGCATTCCAGTATATTTTTGGCAGGATTAAATTATAGAAAATGAGCACGAGAACTTTAAACATATCATACAGATCACTATGTAAAAATATTTCTTGACTTCCGCCTAAATCCTGACTCCGCCCCTGGAAATGAAGTTGATGACTAGATGAAAACACATGCATGTTAGTTCAGCCAAATTCAAGTTGGTGACAACAAATTAGAAATGGTTAGCAAAATTGGAAAACCTATAGAGGAACAGAACCACTTAAGCCTACATTATTCTAGTCGTCAATGAGTTGTTCAATTAACAAGATGAGATTCCATACGAGATTTGCATACAATTCTTGCTAAACAAAGGAGTATTTTAGAAACGTCTTACACTGGGAACGCAAAAGAACTGCTGCTGGTACCGCTCTCATCAGAAAGTCGAGCAGTGCTAACTGAAATACGTGCACCATCAGCATGGGGCGTTTCTTTACCATCTGACACATTAGAGCCATTATTCAAGATCCGGACATCCTTAGCAGGAGGCGTGATTTCCTTACTAGGGTCTTTTGTTGTTTTCTTCACAACCATTGGCTTCTCATCTGCTACTTGTTTTACTCCAGACTCTTCCATATCACTCTTCCTATGATTTACAGCCTCTACTTCAATTACAGTTGGTAATGGAGCCGGAGAGCTATTGAATTCATCGGATTTAGCTTCGGTAACTGGTTTGTGGGTCGATGTCAAATAGCTGAAGTCATCGGCCTTGCCTAGTTCTTCCGACTTTCCCATAAGAATCGCATTATCTTTAGAGAAACTGTTATTACCCATGTGGATGCTAAACAAAGACTCATTCGAAGCAACACTCCATTCCATGGGATTGGCGGGTTTTGGAGCAAACACGGAAGATGGAATTCTATTGGGGTCATAGCCGGTGCAGTGCCGGGCCGTCCATTGTTTGTATCGGAGGGAATTGCTTTGGCGATGCAGTAAGCATGCTCCACTCTGGATTCTGAGGAGAAAGTTCTTGTGACAACAAGAGTCCCGGTCCAGCCCTTGGTGATGCGCTTATCATGCTCCACTCTGGAGTTTGAGCAGGACTTTCAGGCAATGTGAAAGCCCCAGGTACCGGTAAAATAGAACCTGTCTGTTCCATTTTGGTGAAGGAGGTATTAGGAACTTCCTTTTCGCCATCGTCAGAGTCAGTTAAAGGATCAAAGGATGAAGCAGATGAAGAGGAGGAGGAGCGCGACATTTTCCCTTTGACAACTGGATTGCCATCATCATGAGAAGGCTGGGCATGCATTGATGTTGTGGGCTTACTATTTCCACTCCCATGTTCTGGTTCCATTGCTTGTCTAGTTAGATCAAGTGTTGCTTAGGAGCAATGGCATCTCAACAAACGATGCTGCAAAGTGGTGGAAAAGGCATAATACTAAAATAACATGACAGGAAAAAAAATACAAAATACAGATGAGTTTTAAAATGACGTAAAATGCCGCAAAATACTTGAATCTTGAACCTTGCACTAAGAATGAAATTCTGAAGTATTTTACTTTCCATATCCATCAAAAGATTTGAAATGCTGAGGTTTAAAAAGCCCCAAAAGGTACGAGCTAGGAAGTCTTGACTAACACCAGGACATATCACAGCTTGGCCTAACAAAGTCTGAGCAAAAAAACAACTAGTGCAAGTTATGAAACAGGAAAAAAATCCCTTTGGTTGGGTCTTGGAAAGAATGTGACAAAAAATGAAATAGGTTTAAATAAACTTACTGCAGAATGACATTCAAACTCTTTATGCATCACTGTCCACTTCCCTCAATTCTTCTGATGAACAATTGGAGCCTAAGGGTACAACCTGGAAAAGATTTAAGATAAAGTGAATAAAGATTCTAGTTCTATAAAATTAATTTCTAGCAAGATTTGATGATAATTCCACGAATAAATCAGGTTCCTAACATAATGGTGCAAGTCCTTATAGGTATATTTTGTTGACAACTCGGGAAATCCAGCCAACTTAAGTGCATCTCGAAAACAGATAAAGCAGTAAATTCTTAGACAAGTAAGCAAGCCTCTCAAGACCATACAAGCGTAGGTTGAGCCCGCGGGAGAAGGGTTTGGTCAAGATATGCTAGATTCCACCCCGGGGAGCAGAAACCCACCGTCCACTAGCAAAGCCACGACGTTTCGAACCTGAGACCTATGAGGAAGCAAACCCTAAATTCCAAGTTTTTACCACCACGCCAACCTCTTGGATAGCATCGCATTCGGTATTTCAAAATTTAATGGGTGAATTGTGTCAGAAACTCAAATATAGATATTACATTCATCAAGAGATTCTGTGATTCTACGATTCGAATTTTGTTGATGCTCAACGAACCCATTAACCCCATGCAAATTTAACACCATGCGATTACATTCATCCCCTTTTTCCCCCTGTTTGTGGGTTAGATTGGGGATTTCGGTATCATTCAATTTTGGTTACATCATGTTTGATTGAGCAACTGGGTATGCATGGATCATTCATATATACATACAATGTCGATATATACATAGATTGCCAAGAAATTGAACTTACTTGGTGGAATCAAGAAAACCCAGAAGGCCCCAATAGATTATTGATGATGGTTTGCCCCTTCTCAGACAGATAAGGATACGAAAATATAGAGATGAAAAAAAAAAGAAAAAGGAAATTAAATGGGAATGGGAATAGTAATAAGAATAAAATTCAGTTGACAACAATGAAGATAGGATCAAGAAAAAGGGTATTTTGGGCAATGGCCTTTACGAGGTGTTAGGGTTTTGATCATGGGAAAATGTGTTGAAAATTGAAGGTGGAGCGGCCAATTCGGTGATTATCAAACTTTTTTTTGGGTAATTAGTGAACAAACTTGTTTATGAATACACATGGCAAACAGGCAAAGTGCCTTTCTTTCTTAAATAGTGGAAATAAAAGAGCAAAAACAACCGGCAGAATGTTGGCCTTGTTCGTTTTGGTTTTCAAGAACCGGTTTTCTCAATTATTATTCAATTATTACCCATATTTTAAATATTATTTTTATTTTTCTCTCTATCTCTCTCCAATTATTAATACCTATTTTTTAATTATTATCTCTATTTCTCCCTTTAATCATTACAAAAACCAAAACTCAAAATACAAACCAAACTCAACCGTTATTTCCTCTCCTTAAATTTCCCTTCTTAAAATGTCAGTCCTTCTACTGCCTGTCCAAGGCCAACTCTTCAACGGAAGAATTTTCATTTTTTACACTCATTAAAGGCTTTTGACGCAGAAAAAGTTAACTCTTCCTCGGAAGAGTTTTCCTAGGCGGACGATTGAATTCTCTTTAAAATATTTTAAACGGTTAAAGTTCTCTAGAGCGAGGATTAAAAGTGACAACGGAGAACAAATAACAATGAATTAGACTACTGAGATGTGGGACTAATTGCATCTCATACCATATCCTTTTCCGGGATGACATCCTCCTATAATCCTCTTGTGATGCATATTTCAATGATCTAGTATTTTAATTACCTCACATATTTATTTCTTACGGTTTTATATATAAAATATTCCAATCTAAAGTTTAAGTTATGTGGATAAAATATTTAGTCGAATTTGATAAATTTTTTCTTAAGGTTAATGTCTAAAAACTTGTGTACCAATATCGAATAACATTTTGAACATTTTTTTTTTTTTTACTTACAAATTAAGCCGTTCGGATCATTTACATAAACTTGTAGTAGTGTATTCTATTTTACATCTTTGAAGGGAACGAGAGAGGATTGTGGTTCAAGTTACCATGTTCAACATCTTTTGGATATGGGTTGGCATAAACTGATAGTCGACGACCTTATGTTACGCTACAAAAACCAAAATTATCTTCAGATCGATTTATTGTTGAGTGGTGCCTCGAATTCAACTCGATTGATGCTCATTAGCCACTTGCAATCTGTTTGATACCAGTCAGAGCCCTTTTACTAGTATTGCGTATTGACCCGATGGGTTTCCAAAAGAATTTTGAGTTTGAGGAGTTATGGATATTTTGCTTTCAACATCTTTTGGATATGGGTTAGCATAGACTGATAATCGACGATCCTATTCAGTTACACCACAAAAAATCGTCTTCAGATCAATTTAATGGTGAATGGTTCCTCGAATTCAACTCGATTGATGCTCATTAGCCACTTGCAATCTGTCCCAGTGCCCACTCTTTCGTATTCTCCCTTTTCAAGTAATTTTGTTTTTCGATCTTTCTCGATAGGCTTATGGTTTGGATACGGAGCTCGTATATCCGTGTGTTGTATATTATTGGCAGACTGCCCTGGATTTTATTTGCTCGATTTATTGTTTACTTCTTGTTACAAACGATTCTTGTCTTGTATCATGGAGACCAGTTATTGTGGCACAAAAACATGCCCATTGGACAGTATTCTTATATAACACAGAAGAAGAAAACTTCACAATCAACACAAAAAAAACTCCCATGAAAAGCTACATCTCCTGAAACTTCTTCAATTGTCCACTGATCCCTTAAAACAAGTTGATCAAATCCAGAACCATTGATATTTTCTGCTGAGAAGTTCAAGTTTGAGAGAGACCCACCTCCTGAAAAGTCAAATCCTGAATCTGCAGGGTGTGAGGAAAACACTTCAATAAGCATTCAATTCATTTAAAACTTTTCTAGAACAAGTTTTTAAAAACAAAAATAATAGATACACTCCCTCCCCAACCACTCCCTACCACTCCCCCTCTCACATGTGGTGGGACCCACCGTGGGACCCATATGTGATGGGTCCCACCACATGTGAGAGGGGAAGTGGTAAGGAGTGGTTGGGAGGGAGTGTATGTATCATTGTTCTTTTAAAAAATGCTACAAACACAGACGAAGGGAGACAGAGCCTAACAAAGATGTATACGGTACCATCCGACACGTTGTTGTGGTACCAATGTGCATCGAACAGCTCCAAATACGTATGTATCAGGTTACTCAAACGTAGAAATGGCAAATGCTAATCATTTAAGACAAGATTATTGTGCAAAAGCATCTCAAAATTCTACCTTGGTTTGATTCTTAGTAGGAGGCAAGAGCATGCCAGGTTTTCTGCTCCTAGCAAGAAGGCCTTTCGAAATAGGAGACATCATTTGATCAGTTGGGCTTGTGTACCTGCCAAATTTCAAGAACATTCCTTATCCAATACTGACTTATACGAAGAGCAACGCTATGGATACCAGTGTCGGACACAAATATACAGATGTGTCTGGAGCCTTTGATGAACGTAAACCCTACAAGATGCATGTTGGATCTACATACACATCTGACGGCTCCGAAAAATGGTAAAAAATTGAAACTTTATGATTCAAATCAAATCTGGTGAACCTTGTTCAGAATAAATTTGCATAACCCATTTCGTATTTTACAAAAGTGCATACCTTTCGGGGTACTTGAATGCCTTGGGGACGGTGAGGCGATCCGGAGCAGAGCTGGTTATGATCGGAGAATCATTGCCGGAGTTTTGGAGCTTCAAAATTTGTGGTGGTGTTTTGGAGTCAAGGTCAGTTTTTTCTGGGTGAATTGGTGGTTTTGGAGGGGTTTTGAGTGCATTCTCCATTTGAGGTTTTGAAAATTAGCAGAGAAAATATGAAGGGCCAAACCGAGAAAAGAGAGAAATAGATGTGGAGAAGCTTTTCTGGGAATGAGATACTTTAGAGAGACATTTATGCGCGTGGGGATTGCAACGGTCGAATTTGGCTAAAAGTCAGCAAAAACTCAACGGGCAAATCCTTTTTCTGTCTTCTCTGTCTTTTCTGGTAAATTTCACTGACCTCCCTTGAGGTTCTGATAATTACATTGATCTCCCTTAATTCATAAATTATTGTCTAGATTCGGTCAAGTTGACAGTAACGCGGTTAGTTTTTGCTAGTAAATGACTGAAATGTCCATGGATATTGGGTGAATTAAACAACTAATTCTCTTTCTTCGTTTTTGTATTTTGATTGGAGTTTTTAAATTGAAATAAATTACGTTTATTATATGGGATGGAATTTGTGTAATTGCTGGCACGTTCTATATTGCAATGATAATTATTTTTGTATCGAAATTATTTTCACCACTTAATGTATATATATCCTTTTTTGTCACTTGCATGCATCTTTTTTTTTAATAAAATGCAAACGTATTCCCTAGATCATTATATACAAAAAATGGTTCTGGTTTTTTAATAACTTGTTCATTTTTTTAAGAAAAGAAATATATCGTAATTTTTTTTTTATAGTTTCTATTTCGTTTTTTCTATTAGAGGTTTAATGTTGACATCAAGTTAGACTTAATTATACATACTTTCATTGAACTTAAATAACTACTTATGCATTTTATGTTACGGCAGTTCGTTTTTTTTTTTTTTTTTTTTTCTCTCTCTTCAATGTTTACTTTGCCAAATGCATGGAAAACACAAAAAATTTTACTTTTCATATTAATTCTTATGAAAAATAAAGTAAGTATAAGTTACCCTATAATCCTTCTTTAAATAAAGCTTTTATTATCTTTTCTTTTCTACTACTGCATCAGGGATGAAACCGAATTGATAAGCAATTCTTACTGTAAATATGTTTCATCACTACTGCAATTAAAAGTAAGAAGGGAAAAGAAGAAGAAGAAAGATTTAAGAATATTTGATACTGACTTTACTTTGTTAAAATAAATTTGAAAATTCTAAATAATTTTTTTTATGGTGAATTAAGCTTTTAAACGTGCCATTATTTTTCAAAATATATATAGGATAAAAAAAATAGACCAAGATCATCAAAACATAAAATGCATAAGTAATTATGGGATTTTGCCCAAAGTAGTATAAATAAAGTCTATTTTATTTCAACATTAAATCCTAATCAAACAAAAAATAACAAGTAAATATGTCACGACCCAACCCGGAGGGTTAGAAATCATGACCGGCCAGTGATACTCAATCACCCCATGCCAGGCCTCTTTAATCACACCTTTGAAGGACTTTTCTAAATAATCGAGTTTAAATATTTAAAAAGCGGAAGTAGTAAACAAAATATATTCAGAGTTGATTACAAAAATACATATTCCCCCATCGGCGTTACATTACAACCCTGTGGTCCATTATTATTGGCACCACCAAATAAAAAGAATTACAATTTAGGAGCACCACAATTTTATTACAAAAAAAAAAAAATATGAATTACGTAAAATAGCAGCAACAACAACATTAATCAGTAACCACGCCAGATCCATAGAGCCTTCTTTTTACCCCTTGTTTCCTGGAATGGGTTCATAAAAATAAAACCATTCCAGTGAGCATTATGATATACAGAGGTTACAAGTTTAACATGGGATCAATATCAAAACATTTAAGTGAATAGGAATTATAGTGGTCATGTTCGGTTAACAGTTTTGGGCCAGTTTTGGTCCAGTTTTGGTTTGCTTACATCATCATTTCCCTCATTTCTCTCTTTATCTCTCTCCACTTATTACACCTGCTTACATCATCAAAACTAAACAAAACAAAACTAAACTTGTTAACCGAACAAGGCCAGTACAGTTTCCGATTAGGTTCACTGTCAACCTTTCAAATCATCATATCGACATTGCATATCGAACATCACTTTGAATGGACATCGGTATGTTGGGAGCTACCTAATAATCACAAAGGAAATGATATCACGTCCTTAGGGCACCCGGTCGTACCCTACCCCTTATACTCCCTAATCACCCACCAATACTGTTTCTCCTCGTCAGGCTCACGTTCAGATGCTCCGATACCAATCAAATCCTTCCATTTTCAATTAACCCCATGGTGATTATATTTCCAGGTTATGCTTGGTTCAACATGTAAACCCACAAATCAATTTTTTAGTAACAAAAATATAGAACCAGCATTTCATACACATAAAAAAAATACACAAAAATCATGTAACCAAAATATATTCGTAACTCACCTTTGTAGCGTGAACCGTGAATTACCACCCATGCAAATTATAATAGCTTACATCGGAACTTTCGGTTCACATAATTATTCTACCGTTACTGCACGTTTAATCAAGTCATTGATGGAAGGGGAAAAGCTAATGAAAAATGGTGAGTGTGGTGTTCGTGGGACTTGTGGTGAAGGAAGAAAAATAGAATAGGAGAGAGAGGTCTTCATTTCTGTGAGAAGAAAAAGAAGAGGAAGAAAATATAAAGAGGAAAAAAAAAAAAAAAGACATGCATGACTCATGTGGGGCTCCCCTTTTAAAATTCTCTGCTTCCTAACTGTATTTTTGCCTAGGCAACTAATGCCACCGACGATAAACGGTTGGCATGCAAATCCATTCCACCCACTGCGTGGGCTACTCCCTGATTAATTGCGATGTCCGGACTTCGTTTTTAGAAAAATACTAAAAATTCCACCTTTGAGTAGAAAAGTTATTCTAAAAGCACTGTGGCGACCAAATTCTTATAAAAAAAAATAAATAATGAAACACGAATTTTATTTATGAAAAATCGGGTTATCACAAAATATTAAAAGAATTGAATGAATAGTTATATTGAATTCCTCATAAAAAAAATAAGCAAAAACCAAGACAACTTTTTTCTTTGGTTTCTGTAAATGGCAAGTTAGAAATATACTCGTGCATTTTGTGGAAAAAACACATAGACCAAGGCCCGCAACGCGTCAAGAAAAACATTTTCAGCCTTTTTTTTTTTTTCAAGACCAACCAAAGCCCAAGAATTTTACACCGAAGGCGCAAGCTCATTGCCAGTTGCATTCGGGTTGGTTTTACACTGCCCAACCCGCCAATATCCGGGTCAGGGGACTTTTTCGGCACACCCTCCAGTGAGTCCTAGGTGTGAGCACAAATATCCGGTAACCAACAAACCGACCCGGCCCGAATGCAACTGGCAATGAGCAATTATTCGTGAATTGTTGAGCTTCAATTTTTAGCCATTATTCATTGTAAGGCCATTCCCAACAGCCTCAATAATTTTTTCTCTAAAAATAGTAGTAGTGGACAATGCACATTTTTCATTGTATCAATCCACGTCTCTCTTTCAAAACTCCAACAATTCCTCTCTATTACCCTCCCTATTCTAATTAAATAATGAGTAATGGGTTTGGTGGAGCATTGTTTAATGGTTTTGGTGGTGCTCCCGAGTCAGTCAAGTCAAGAACGAGAGAGAGAGAGAGAGAGAGAGAGAGAGAGAGAGAGAGAGAGAGAGAGAGAGAGAGAGAGAGAGAGAGAGAGAGAGAGAGAGAGAGAGAGAGAGAGAGAGAGGGAGGGAGCAATTTATTTGGGTTGGGGGAGAGATTTGGGGAGACACTATTCACAAAGTTAATTTACCAACCCGTTTATTGAGTCTCTTTGTGGGTTTTTTTTGGGGATTTGTCTTGGTAAAATAGCTTGGAGAGGTATTTGTTCATTCTGTTGTGGTTGCCGTAAGGCTTGAATTTTTAGTAACTATTTATTTATTGGGCTTGGTTGAAATAGTTTTGGAAGCCCAAAAAATAATGGGCTCATTTTATAGCCAATTAGCCATTCTTAAAAATACTCTCAATCCTAAATATTAAAAATACAGCATTGGCCCAATTAGAATATTTGGAAAGCCCAATTTAAAAAGACCATTCCAGCAATAGCTCAAATGGACTAACCCGACAGACCCGAACCGCAAGCTTGAACCTCTTCTATTTTCAGTTGGGTTCCAGAAGTAGTCTAGGGGTGTGCAAGAAAACCAAAAAACCCGATAAACTAGACCGACCAGACTGAACCGCTCTATTTGGATTGGTTTTATGGTTTAATAGATTGGTTTTGGATCTAAAAAAATAAAAACCTAGTATTTTGGTTCAGTCCGTGATTTCATAATTGGAAATTGTGGCTCGAACCGATCAAACCGTGGATCTTCACAAAACAAATTTGCCACTTCAAAAGCCAATATGCTGACACTCACATAAAATTTAAAAAATAAAAATAAATAAAAAAACGCCCAAACAATGTCCGTGCCAAGATCTACAAAATGAGTAATTTTGATTGTCAAAATGTCAATCTAGTGAAATTCACCTTATATAGTGGTGTATTTGAGAGGACTGTAAATATAAATACCCATATATTTTTATTCACCCAGTGTCAGCTCAAGAGAATGAGGCCTCCATATATTTTGTGTGAAAAAATTATTCAACACAGTCTTCATAAAAAACCATAAAAAAGATTTGTCACAGCAAAAACTTAAACATATAATCATCAAAAAATAAACAACCATTATAAGTTTATAATACTCCACAATCTATATTTTAACATTACTTTTCTCTCATTTTTACTTCCTAACATACTAATTAGGTTTTCATAATCAAAGCTAAAACTAAGATTTTAAAACTAGACTTACTTTTTTCATAATAGGCTAAAACTAAAAATTATTTGAGTTTAATATAGGAGTACACACACACACACACACACACACACACACACACGCCTCCTGGCCAAATGGTCGGGATCCGAACCGTTAAACGTGTTGTAAACGTGTTTTCAAGGGCCTACGCGAGGATTTACCAAAACAAAAAGTGAGAATTTACCAAAAAAAAAAAAAAAAAAAAAGACCATGAAGGACTTCATCCGACTAGTTTTCGTCAGATCCTGACCATGTGGTCGAGAGGGGGGAGGTGTGGACGGTAAGTCTAGTCAGGGAGTCCTGACTAGATCATGCCCCTAGATATATAGTCAAACTTCCTATGTGGGATCCCACACTTTGTTAAAGTGTGCGACTCTCATTTCCGGATCAAATTTCGACGATCCGAACCGTTCAATGTGTTTAAAATGTATTTTTAAGGGTCTACGTGAGGATTCATCAAGAAAAAAAAACCCAGAAGGACTTCATCCTAGCAGTTTTTCAAAAAATAAATATATTTACGGTTTGTGTGAAAAACTGCTCGGATCAAACCGTTTTGGGTTTTTTTTTATTTTTTACGAATCCTTGCGAAAACTCTTAAAACCATATTTTAAACGCATTAAACGGTTCGGATCGTCGAAATTTGATCCGGAAATGGGAGAACTGGGTGTATATATATATACATAGGGGATTTACATATTTGGGGCCCAGTTTTTACCATGTTTTGGGGGCTCAAAACTTTGACTTCATTGGCTTATGTCATTAGCCGGCTCTGTATTCACCCACTAAAAAAACAAAACGCCTCCTGCGTGATTGGCGACCTATCATATACAGTACATTTTTGACGGATTAGACAGTGATATTGATTTATTGAGGGAGAGAATAGACCCAAAAATGGGACATGATATATTTACATATGTACACATTCATGTATTGGCATATCAGATTGGTCAATATTTATCTATTGGAATCAATGGACTTATGAGATAATTCCAAAGCACAGCCCCATCCTCCTTGTTCTAAATGGGACTACTCACCCACCAATCCATCACCAATTTGGATGTGGGGTAGATCACTCCTCCCCTAAGGCATAGTAGGCTGTTGTCTTGTGGGTTTGTGTCCCATATAGAGCCCAAAAACATAAATCAAACTGTTCACTTTTTAAAGCTCGATGCAAACAATAACCTCGTAAAAAAGCAATTTGATCATACATCGGTAGCTTAGTAATCGAATCAAGTAATTTTGTTATACATTTTTTAAAGTGATTTTGTCTACCAAAGAAAAACGTGATTTGTTTACTAAGTTTCCGATGCTCTATTGACTTGATGCTTTTATAAAATTATTGTACATATTTATGTTAAAAAAAAAACAAAAACAAATTTGTACATATCAATACGTACAAAATAAATTATACAAATTACGTTTTCAAGCTTGGGACGTGACACGAATTTCAGACACGACAACCTGCTAAGCTAAGGCCACTGGTCATGCATCCACTCGTGCCCCTATTGGGTGATCATTAGATTCTCACGAATACAAATATTGTTCTTGACTGTTGATGAAGACTTCTTTGACTAAACGACCCTGTTTTCATGGCCTTTATTGAACTTGATATGAAACCCAATTGACTTTTCATGAAAATATTGCATTTTGGACAGAGATTTTAGTTTTCTTTTCACTTAGTAAAATTATCCACAAATTCATAGATTTTGTCTTATAAACTCAAACTGTTCGACCTAATTTATGTGCATTTCAGTTAATTCATGGAGTAACAAGATTAGTAAATTGTTTTGGGAGAACAAATATATTCACGTAAAGAGGTGAAACGAGAAGGCTAAAATTTTGTTATTTAAAAATTTGCATTTGTTAGTTTTGCGTCAAGATTTTGCAGTTTCTGGATTTATCTCGTCGAGACGAATCCAAAGAGTATAAAATTATTGTCAAAAGTAATAGTTTTTTTAATAAAGCCAAAAATAAACTAGTTTTTTTGGATTATTTTTCGTCTTTATTCACAAAACTTTAAGTTTGGCTAACGATTTTATACTTTCTAGATTCCTCTCGTCGAGACAAGCCAAAAAACCACAAAAAATTGACCGAAAACTAACAAATGCAAAAAAAAAATTGAATAAGGACAAAACGAAAAAAACCAAAAGACTAGTTTTTTCAAATGGCCTAACTTAGAGTGTCTCTAGTCTCTGGTCAGCTTGTGCACACTTTGGACTAATTTCTATAACTCCTCACACAGTCATTTCACACGTTTACCCTTGGGTGATGCGGCCACAAAGTTGCTTCCAAGAAAAATCGAAGCTGAGACGTTAAAGAGGGTTTAAACCTCTTTGTCCCATGTCAAGGCCAAACCTAATACTTTTCCTGCTACTATTTTAAGTAATTTGTTTGTGTGATAGAATTTGTCTCTGTCGGCAAGGGCATATTTACTCATAGAAACCAAAATTTGGTGAGATCCAATTATTACCCCTAGTTTAATTTGGAGTCCTTGCAAATAATTGGCTCTCATTGAGCAATTGGATTTAGGTGTCTAATCTGTTTTAGTAGTTAAAAATTATGTCTAGCGAGAAATGCTTTATTCGACTCGTGCCTTGGTGGGGCGCTAAAAATTTATGAGTGACTAATTCCTTTTGGGATTTTGCTGCGAATTTTTAGTCCTTAAAAGAATGCTTAATCTCTCCAAACCCTTTTGGCTTTACAAATAGAATTACATCCTTGATGAAATTGGGACTAGGGATGGCAACAGGGCGGATTGGGGGTATAACCCGAACCGAACCGAACCGAACGACCATACCACTGCCCGAATCTGCCCGAAAACCGAACGGGTTAAGAAAGTATGTTCCATGGCTGAACGAGCGGGGTTCGGGGTTCCCGAACCGAACAACCCAGATTCAAGCAAATTTACCCAGATTCAAGCAAATTTCCAGATTCATTCACGCACAAAATCCTCACAACATGAGTTAAAACTTTCAAGATTAGATGCTCTTTACGGTTTTGACTGAGTCAATAGCTTAAAATACAAAGAATCAAACACCAACATTGCACAATAAATAGAACTCCATCATAGAAATTGCATGAACAATTAAACTCCTTCCATACATCAATCAATGCAACTGCTAACCACGCAAGTCTGATCGTGCGTTCACATATCTATATCTACATACTTTTGGATGAGTTTCAAGAGGTTTTACCAGTTATGCTTCAAATCATTAACGATTCCCAATCGGAGGAGAGAGAGAGAGAGAGAGAGAGAGAGAGAGAGAGAATCGATCTATGGGAGACGAGTAGCGTCGATGTCGATCTACGGGAGAAGAAGAATCGCCTCTCTCGGCCGAGTCGGCCTTCTCTCAATATGTATATATATCGGGTAAACTAGAAACCGAACCGAACCGTTCGATTTCATCCATCTAAACCACACCTGCACCCACGGGAAAATCGGTTATTTCGAAAAAACGAAAAAAAAACATTTCGTTGTTTCATTTTATTGTCATCCCTAATTGGGACTGGCTTTTCTTCTCGCCATTTATAAAATTGGGGTACGAAGAATCCTCTTTCCTCCTAAGTTGCGCAACCTTTCTAAACTAGATGTGCATTGACATTGTTGTTTCATTTTTTGTTCCTTTTAGGACAAATTTCCACGTGATCGTATGCACACTGAAATGAGTTTTTTTGAAGGAGTCGTCAATGTAGTACCCCTGCGTGGGAGTTTCTCTAACTATTCTTCGCCGCCGCCCCCTTTCCCAACCAATTCCCACTAGATCTACCGCCCTTAAGACCTCTATCCTACCTTCCTCCCCCTTCAAACCACCGCAACCCCTTTCCCCCTCGTCTTTTCGTCTCTCCCACCCACCGCTCCCCTCCTTGTCTTTCTATTGGCCCTATTCCCCTCATCCTCCGCCCCACCACCATCCGGTTGATATCTCCTCAAATCAGATTGCCCACCGCCAACACCCATCTTTTGTTACCTTGTTTACCTCCTCCGCCAGTGCCTTTCCCTCCACCAATGCCTCCCCCTGCCTGTGCCCACCTCTGTCTGTGCCTTCTTCTATCCGAAACCCTCTGATTCGTTGGGTTGTCTCAGGTGTGTGGTGAATCCATGGTGGCCTAGGCTCATTCGGTGAACAAATCTTTCAGAAACCGATGACGGCGGCTATGGAGGCTAGTCTGCTCTCAGAGTGGTGACTCGGCTTCAACTCCGTGCAAATCAGTGTGACTCGGTGTAACTCAGGGATGGGTGACCTAGTTAACTCAGTCTGTTTTTGAGTTTTGGTCGTTTGCTTTAGTTACGATTATTTCTTAGTAGTTTGCTGCTTTGTTTTGATTTGGCTTTGGTTATGTTTGTCCTTTTCTCGTCGTGTTTGCGTTAGGGGTCGATTTATCGACATGGTTACCTACGCATAGAGTCCCGCATGTCAGCGAGGACTCGCCTCGAGTAAGCACCCTGTCGAGGCTACCGATTTTTTTCTAGCTGTTCTCGCTTTTGTCGGTGTTTGGCTTTTGGACTGCATAACCTTAGCTGATTCTTCGATTTCATCTTGTGCTTAGTGTTAGGGCTTGAGCTGTTATCCTTCGAGATTTCTATTTTCGGATCGAGGATTGGCTCTTAGCACAACAACCGAGTTGTTGGTTTGCCTTTGGTAGGAGTGCCACAGAGTTTACTAGTATATGTGCTTGCCTCTAGATTTTGTTAGTTTTTGATCCAATCCTGTACTATGAGTTGAAATTTGTACTGCTTTCGGGTTTTTATATGAATGAAATTGACTCATTTAGAAAAAAATGAAATGAATTATTTAAAGTGATCGATCATAGTTATAAATTCACTTTCGAGTAATTTTCTGTTGGAAATACTGTAGAAAATATGGAACCGTTTACCTCAGAATTTGTAATTAAACAGAAATACCGAAAGAAATTGGCTACTGTTTTTTGGTTGAGTCGCGGACTAGGTTGCTCTCTTTAAGATGATTCGCGGCTCCGCCCTCACGCTGCAAACTTTGTCAACTCCGAATAAATGTAGAATTCTGGCACAGATTTGTCTCGATCTTCTTTGCACGGGAGAAGACTGGAAAATGCAAAACACAATTGACCTTAATTGCTCTTTGAACTCTGTATTGAATATATTTTTCGGTGTGTGTAAATGGCTGGAGTAGAGTTCCTTATATAGGCGTGGAGAGAACAAAATTTTGGTAAACAAAATTAATTGATTTTATTAATCAACCCGAATTCGGGGATTTACACCCCCTGTGCACGTGGTTCACAACGAGTACCTGGTTAACTGATTTTCGAATTGGATTGCCCAAATTGGCTTGGACCTTGGCCAAACCCGTGTGCACGCTAGGCCTCTCTTGGGCCTAACTATTCAATAGTCCAACGGATCCTTCACGCATATAAAAAGCAAAAATGTTTTCTAATTAGCAAATGTGGGACAAAGTGTTTTGAAGAGTTCTTTGAAAAAATACATATCCCCAACATTTTCTAAAAAAAGAAGAAGAAGAAATGAATTATTTGAAGTGATCATATAGTTATAAAATGCACTTTCGAGTATGTGCCATGACTTTTCTAGAACATAATTTTGTTACTAATAATCTGGAGTTAATAATTCTGAACCCTAAGAATCAAATAAATTTACGAGGCCAACCATTAAAGCATATAAATCCATGGGATTAAGTTTTAGACTGGATGAGACAGTCCAAATTTGAATTGTCCATTTGCTGCAATCGATGGTTTGAATTTATCAAACTCTTACCGATAAGAGTTTAAGAGCAAATCCAAACTATTGATTATGTCAATATATGGTCCAAATTTAAATTGTCTCGTCCATTTCGATCAAAACTTGGACTGTAGAGGATCCCGCCCCAAAACCATACAAACATCCTCTCTCTTTTTTTTTTAATTATCTTGGACACAATACACACAAATATCTGGTCCTAGAATTTTCTGAACCACTCAACTGCTGAATAATTCTGTCTTTTTATAACATGATAAATGCCTCCATCAATCAAAACCCCCACAATGACAATGATTTGGGTGATGTAACTCCCCATGCTTTGACTTGGGTCACAGAGGTACACTTTTAGCCTGTTAGGCAGCAAACCTGATTGGACAATCTTTAATTCTCCAACGTTTAGCGTTCTCATCTACTAGGAAACATTGGCCACCCCACACCTCATTTTCACCACATATTTTGAAACCCACTACGTGTACCGATGGATTGCATTGGGTTTTTGGAGATCCTACAACGTATTATTTGTACTACATCGTGCAGTACACCAATCACCGCCCTTTTAAAAGTATTTTTTAATGGTTCAGATTCGCAGACCCTTTCTTACCGGTAAGAAGTATCTGCGAATCCGAACCATTAATTTTTGAGATGAATGGTTGCGATGTGCGATGTGCGCTGCATAGTTACATAGTCCAAGGTCTAATTGGGTTTTGGGACTCACTCCTGGATTCCGAAAAAGGAATTAAACACTTGGGATCAAGCATTTTTTGCGTGACTGGTTAAAGAAATATTTAAAATAAATGAATTACTCCGATCATTAGTGTGGAGTCCCGGAGTGGACGCGGAATGTGATTTTTACAGCATAGGTATAGAATCAATTGGTACCCATCACGCTTATGGCATATTTTGTGTGGGGTTTAAGAAAAGTACGTCGGTCTCGTACCAATGTGTGTTTAACAAAAAATTGAGGCATCATATGACGGCGACGCATGGCACCGGATAATCTCTTCTCCTTATAGGCTACTTTGTCCTTTTTATGCATCAATAATTATCAAATCAATCTTCTTTTTTTTGTAATTCTCATTTCCGTGGGAAAGGGTGGAACCAGAAGTGAATTTACCTTGGGCTAAATCAAGCTTGAATACACAAAAGAAAAGTACAAAAAACGTACACTATTGAAGTTGTACCCTACGATGTTTTAGAAAATAGAATTCATCTATTGTCGAATCTAGGTCGAGATCTCCATCAAATTCTCTCAACGAAGAATGAAGATAGTTATTAAATCTGCAAAGAAAATCGTAATTGAGAAAGTCCATTCACCATAGAAGAAGAAGAAAGCCCACTGTAAATGTTGGAAGTTTCAACTTTGGAGTCGAAGTTTTAGAAAGAAACTTCAATCTTCGCAATTGGATTCGATGACCTAGGGGACTTGGGGAGGGGGATGGATGCTTACGGGAATTGAACCCTGCCCATGTGCATGAGAGTATAAGGGAGACATCAACTACACTCCACTCCACTTGCTACCTGCATAATTAATAGAGAAAGTTTTAATTGCGCATGTGCATGTGTCTTAAATATATGTTTAACCTACAAGAAAAAATACTCTATTTTGAAATAGTAATACAATTAGCTATAGTTTTTGAGTATTGTACATTAACATTAACATATTACTTTCGAATTAATAAAAAGCAATGTAATCTTCTCTTTTGTTAAAATAAAATAAGTCCTATCAAGCCTATTACGATATCGTTTTTAGGCTTATTTGTTAATTTTTTGCAAGCTCAAGCTCGAGCTGAGCCGAGCATACTAATGTTCAAGCTTGTTTGGGGTGCTTTGGCAAAAAAACCAAAAACTAGTTTTTTTGTTGTCCTTATTCAATTTTTTTTTTTGCATTTGGTAGTTTTGCGTCAAGTTTTCGTGGTTTATGGATTCGAATCCAAAAAGTATAAAATTTTGGTCCAAACTATTTTTTTTTAATAAAGCCAAAATTAAACTAATAAACTGGTATATTTTAGTTTATTTTCGACTTTATTCAAAAAAATACTTTTGCCCATAATTTTATACTCTTTGCATTCGTCTCGTCGAGACGAATCCATAAACCACGAAAACGTGACGCAAAACTAGCTAACAAATGCAAAAAAAAAAAAAAAAATTGAATAAGGACAAAACCAAAAAACCAGTTTTTGGTTTTTTTGCCAAAGCACCCCTTTATTAATTTTTTTGCGAGTTCGAGCTTAATGAAATTTTAACGAATTGAGAGCTCAAACGAGCCGAAGACCGAACGGCTCGATCGGTTCATTTGCAGCCCAGATGAGCCTATACATTTACCACTGGGGCCTCACAAAAATATATTGGGGATAATACTGTGTTGGGACAAAACATGACAGTGATATTCGTAACTTTGGGAGAGAGTCAAGGTAGATTCAAAATTTCTTTCTTTAATGTCGATGTTATTTATTGAACGTGGATTACGTAATTCAGTACAGTATTTAATCCTCTACCGTGTATCAGATCTGTTTCACTATTCAGGGTTCATCAGAATGACGACTTTTTGAGTAAAGTAAACGCAAGAAGCAAGAGATCACACAAGAATCATGGAGAGAGAGAGAGAGAGAGAGAGAGATTGGAACCAAGCATTCAGTTTCTGAATTCTCTCCTGAAACTCACTTGAATGCTAGGATCAGAAAAAGGCTGTGTACTCATATGGGCACGAACTGCTCCCTTATTAAAGACAGCTTCAAGTCAGGGTAATTTGCAGCGAGAAGACAGTCTACGGAGAAAAACTTGGGTGTGAAAATGAATCCGGGGTGAGTGCTATGTAGCCGCGTGCTCTGCGGGCACAGTTTTGTCGTGTAGCGCCGGGCCGATGATTGGAGATAGGGCTGTCCAGCGGATCATCCGATCCGCCAATCCGACCAATCCGAACCGATCCGAACCATCCGTTGATCCATCCGTGAATGTTCGGTTCGGTTCCGGATCGAGAATTTCTTATCTGGCGGTTCCGGATCCGGATCGGATCGGATCGGATACGCTCGATCTGCTCAATCCGTTCAATAATCCTTCTTTAATCTATCAAATTCGCCCGATCCGTAACCAATCCGATCCGATCCGTAACCGATCCGTGAATGTTCGGTTCGGTTCCGGATCTTAAAAACCATAATCCGCTCTGAGCGGATCGGATCGGATCCGTATCCGATCCGTCCGGATCCGATCCGTGGACACCCCTAATTGGAGATATTCATCGCGTAGAGCAAGTCGAGTTCTACATGTGAACCAAAAATCAGCTCAATCGATTATCGATAAGTGTCTCATCGGAACACATATAATTTGTTGCAATGGTTTTGATCTAGTTTTTTGGATCTATTCGGAATCATGAATTTCAAGATAATAATATTCCCATGAGATACCTAACGATATTCAATCGAGCTGATTTTACGTACACTTGTAGTACTCGACGAACTCTACGCGGTAAACGTCTCTGATCGTTGGAGTGACACGGCGGCGCCAACCCCGCGCAACACCCCTTGGTTCCAGTGAAAATAGGGTATCACGTGACGTCACGTGGTACCTAGAACGCCTCATCACAGCTGTTTAAAAGTATTTCGGACGGTCCGGATTTTAGACAAACTCATTTTGGACAGTCCGAATTTTAAACAAACTCTTACCGGTAAGAGTTTATTTAAAATTCAAGTGTTCTAGATGGCCGAGATGCGCGTTGGATACCGCCACATTGTACTAAAAGTAGGCACCCAAGTTTTTCTCGTTTTAATTTGGTCAGCGTCTTCACAATTGTAATTTCTATATTAGTAGTATTTTTTATTCATCTCCTTGAGCCCAACGATATGATATAAAGCTTAAATCGAGCTCAACAATATGATACTCCCTTGTTCCCATTTGCTTGTCCCTTTTGGGGAAGTGAGTTTCTAAGAGGTGTGAAAACTTTGTATTGTCTTTTTTGTTTTGATTCTAAATCCAGTCAATATTACTGTGACCAAGTTTTTGGGGCTAATTTGTTATATGAAACTCAAAATATATGCAATATAGATCTTGTTTGATAGATATCAATTAGTTTTATTATACAAAGTTTTCAAATTATAAGAAAGTAAAGATAATGGACAAGCCAATTGAGATAGAAAAAATACTTTTTAAGGGTAAAACTGTAAACTGACCCTGTCTTGATAGATATTTTTAGAAATGAGACAAACATTTTGGAACATCCCAAAATGGAAAGGAGGACCAACAATATCAATATGGAACACAGGGAATATCATATTGTTGAGCTCGAGTATAAAAAGATTGAAAAAATGATACCAAAAAGACACTATAAAGGGTTGTTCCAAAAAATTATCTTTTTTGCAAACAGTCTTTTAGTGTATTTTCACGTTCTACGAGATATCATTTTTTCACAATACATCAAATCAAAACGTCAGAAAAAAAGACAGAAAAAAATAGTTTGTGAAAAAGGCAAAGTTGTGGAACAGAGTTTTTCGGCTAAGTACTTCAGTTTTGCAAACTAATTGGAAAAGTACTTCAGTTTTCAAACTATTTGTAAAAATACTTCTTAGCGCAATTTTCCATCGCGCTTCCACTTCGAAATTCCACCTGGCAAAGACCCACGTCCACGTGTGTGCCAGGTGGACGTGGACGTGGACGGTGAGTTATATAGCGCGTTTTCAAATTGCGCTATACATTTTTAACAATTGCGCAATTAACTATTGCGCTAGGGCTTTAAATGATACCGCAATTTGCAATCTCGCTTCGTCTCATTTCCAGAGTTCCTCCTCCGGTCATCTTGTTCGCGAGATCAGGTGATTTCTGGCGATTCGTGGGCGTCGGTGATTGAACTCCGGCGACGCTTGTGGCATCCTCTCTCCTAGACCCGTATGTACTCTCTCTGTCTCTCTTATGTGTGTGTCGATATATATGCATTAGGTTTGGGTTTCCCCGTATGTAGAAGTTGAGAGGTGAAATGGGTTTCCCTGTTAAATCGATATATATATATATATATATATATATATATATAGTTTGGTGGTGGTTTTCATAATTGATTTCGAAAAGTTGTTGTAGATTATATCTCTGAGAATTTTTGATGAAATTTGGAGAATGAACTTTTAGAATCTGTCAAATGAACAAGTTAATGGAAAGAAGAAGGAAAGAAAAATTGAAGGGATGACATGGATGTTAGGTCCTTCATTTTTTTCTCGTGGCAGAGAGAAAGTAATTAGGCCATTTGGTTGATTAGAAACATGAAGAGCTGCAATTGAGACATGGATTTTAGGTCCTTCAATCTTTGTTCCATTAAATTATCTTGCCTAAAGTAATTAGTTCAAGTTGATGAAAAAGTGAGAAAGTTAGAATTGTGAAACTGTCATTTCCCGGGGAGAGAACATCAATGTTCTTTTGTTTATGGCTAAGTATTTCTGGGATTTTTTGCCTCAATTTCTTTGACTTCAATGCTTTCCATTCGTTGTATTTTTTATGAACTCTTGCTTTGATTGTTTAATTGTTTGTGTGCTACTTATTTATTACTTTTTAGGTTCCAGTATGGATATAATTGAGCAAGAGTTGGATCGCTTGCGTTCTCCTGATCCTGGGCCTATGGATTCGTCTGTGCTTACATTGCAAGATCGGCACCGTTCGAAACGCATTTGGGATCTTGATGTAAGTATTGTCTTTGCACTATTAAGGTTTAAATAAAAATGTGAAATTGAATTAGTAGTAGTACATAAAATATAATTATTTTGTTACTGAAAGTAATCGGTCAATTGTCAATTTACTATTTTTTTCTAGATGGAGCCTCCAAAGGACTCTGCAAAAGTAAGTTTCCGGCGGGTCGAGATTGAATTGCGTAAGAATGTAGCCTGTGAAGAAATTATGGTGTACATACGTAAGGCGAATTTAGAAGGGTTGTTGCGTGTGCCTTTTGTCGCCCTAGACCGTGGATTAATTACTGCACTTATCGAGAGGTGGCGTCCAGAGACACACTCGTTCCACCTTTGACCAGGGGAGATGACAGTTACATTGCAAGATGTCGAGGTTATACTAGGTTTGCCGGTCGAAGGGGAAGCAGTTACGGGGAGTACCGACTTGAAAGATATTGAGCAATTGTGCACGAGGCTTTTGGGGAAGGCTCCGAGCAAAAACAATAATGACTTACAAGGCCAGAAGGTAACAATGAAATGGTTAGGCCAGTTTGATGGTCAAATTGAAGAAGGAGATGGCGAGGAGGTTGTTAAGCAGAAGGCTAGGGGTTTCTTGCTTAGGATGCTTGGGGGTACAATATTTGCAGATCACACGGGCACACTTGTAAACTTGTGTTGGTTGCCGTTGTTGGAGGATTTTGAAAAAGCCGGGCGTTATAGTTGGGGGAGCGGTACACTTGCTGCACTATATAATGGCTTGTGCCATGTTGCTACGAAAGGTAAGGAGGCCACGAGTGCGATGATCTTGCTACAGATTTGGGCTTGGAAGCGCTTGCCCATGTTGTCACCAGCACGTCTAGGGAAGCGATCTCCCCATCCGGGCGCTCCACTTGTTGGAAAGTAAGACACTGCCACTTCATACTTACATACAACTCTTATGCCCTTGTAGAATAAAAAAAAAATCTTAATTTATTTTCAGTAGTCTAACATTTAAAGTAATGAAGTTGTTAATCTAAAATTAAAATTAAGGATGCAAGTTAGTATAACATTAGTGTAAAATTTTGATTATATTGTTATTTATGATTGAGTTCTTTTGTCATGTAATAATGGAATTCCCAACTTCATTTAATGTTAGGTGGTACGACATGTTCACTGCTCCTGACCTTGACCAAAGCGTGTTAGGACACTATCGGCACGCGCTAGACATAATGAGACCCGACGAGGTACAATGAAATGCTTTTTACAGGTTATGTAATGTCATAACTTATCAATATATTTGATCATCATATGACATTATTTAACTTTTCAACATTATTTTGGATGTAGTTTGAGTGGATGCCATACAAACCGGAGGTACTTGATGCTTTACCACCCTACTCTCATGCCGGGATGGCTATATGGCGAGCTTCTGTCCCCCTCATTTGTTTTTCATACGTGGAGATGCACCAGCCGGAGCCAGTGATGCGGCAATTCGGTTTTAGGCAACATGTTCCGCCACCCTCCAATGCAATGCATCCATCCCATGGGTATACTTTGTGGAATGGGCAAAAAGATTGGGGTAAATTCCATAGAGTGCTAGTCCGACAGTGGGAGGAAAGGATGGCTACGGTTGTTGCAGAGGGCGAACCTGACTTGGCTGATCATGAGTATCCAAGTAACGATCCTTATGTGCTCTGGTATGAACAAATAACAAGACGCTATATAAGCAGGAATGGGGCGGCTACGGCTAGTGCGGTAACAATATTTAATTTATTTTAAGATTGGTTAATAATGTTGTGTTGATAATTAAGCTTTTTTTCGGAAGTAAGCTTCATAATTTTTTTTTTGTTTGAAAATACAGATGCGGTGTTTTGGGTTCTTGAATAAGCAACATGTGCAGCCACTCACCCCACAGCAGTATGGAGAGGTGGGTAGGATTGGACTTTTGCACTTGGCCAAGTTGAGTAAGCATGTACGCAAGCAACCCCCCGAGCACCGCAGACATGTTTTGCCTGCCGAACCAATTTTGGAGAACCCGGTCATAGATGAGGCGCAGCAAGAGTTGGACCAGTTTGGTGTCGACGTCCCACATGACCAGGAGGGGCAACAACAAGACGAGGAGCAGCAGCAACAACAACAACAACAAGAAGATGAGTTGCCGAGGGGAAATGAAGAGCTGTCGGTAGCTTCGTCGCACGAGGTACGGACACATGACCATGCTGACAATCCCATCTATACACCCGATCTCCATTTTAGTCCTTCAATGTTAAGCCATCTTTTTTCTAACACCACGGAGACCACTGCGCATGATTGGGATGACTTGGATGTCGAAGGGGTCAGCGACCCCATTGATGATACCCCACTCCAATTAAATAAAAAAAAGGGCACGACATAGTAGTTTAGGTGATCATGGAGAGGGAGGAATGGGTGAGGTTACACAGGTTGGTCCACATGTGGAGGGAGTGGTTGACATGCAGGGACATGGGGATGTTGAGGGTGACATGGATATGGGAGATTATGATGTAGATGAGACTGGTCCACACGAGGGTGGTGGTGTAGGAGAGGTAGGACAGGTGACACAGGATGGTACACCTCCTGGACCTAGGAGGACCAAGCGTCAACATAAGGGACCGCGTGGATGTGGGACGGACCACGGTAAGGGCAAGAAAGACGATAATGACAAGAAAGGGGGAGAAGGAGAGGAGGGAGAGGGAGAGGGAGAGGGAGAGGGATGGGGACGGGGTAAGAAACATAAGGTGGGGCGGGCTTGAGTTGGCTCGTGTTTTGTATATGTGCACTTTTTTGGATGTTTTTTTAGCTTGCTAATACTTTTGCTGACAACTTTTGCTGTTTTTTTAGATTATGTTAAACCTTTGTATATGAACTTGTGTCGGATACGGTGTTCGTATGCTAGTAAATTTTTTACATAGTGATTAGTGAATGGGTTATTGTTGACGTAGTTATATATATATATTTTTGTCTATATCTTGTTTAATGAAAATGTAGTATGGATGTCTGATTGAGATGCTTCGGCGTCGAGATTGCCTGAAAACAAATGAGACTCTGCTGATTTTTTTTTGGGAAGGCTACCTTCAACACCCTGGATACACTGAGTTGGCCAATGTCCATAAAGTTAAAGAGACCCAACGGTTCCAACTTGTGAGTTTACGTATACCTCTACTTTTGATTATAATTTTTTGCCATTGTCGTACTTTATAACGGTGTTATAATCACATTAGGTTGTTGGATTAATCAAATCATGCAAGCGTGGGGAATATGGGGAAGACTATGCGGCGGAACTGAAGGTAATGAATGTTAAAATGTTGTATGTTTCAAAATTTTAAATATCCTCGTATATTAAATGAACGTAAATGTAAAATATTGTATGGAACAGAATCCCACCGGCGTTTGTTGGGAAAACATCCATTTCAAGGCATGCAATGAAGAAATGTTCCCGGGATACTTCAAGTCGGTAGCTGCCTCGTTCTGAAGGATATTGTTGCATTTCGATTTAGCAAATCATCCATATTTTTGAATGTCACTATTCCTAACGTTGAACGTGTGATTGAAAAATCTATGTTGGATTAAACGTTACTTTTACCCCTTCCTTTTGTAGGGGTGGTGGTTTGTAACCCTAATTCTATGTTTCATCCTTGATTATGTATCTTTAGATTAATGAAATTTAAATTCGTTGAAAACAGTTTCGACAGAGCTACCATATGTAGGACGGAGAGAGTAAAGTTTAGAGTATTTAAAAAAAAAAAAGGAAATACAACCCATCTATAAAATATCAATTGTAGATTAAAATGGGACAGAGGGAGTACAAATCACCATATGCATTACAAAAAAAAGGTTGTTGAAGTTCGAGTGGTCGGTGTCTCATTGTCGCGGTTTCCCATATTCCGAACTCCGTGCATTAGTCCTATTGCCAAGGCTGAGAAACAACTGTAGCACCCGGAAACGGTCTTTAACGAGTGCCCTTTGCTGAACTGGCATAGCTTGTACTCAGGAGTACAAGACTTAAGGACGTAAATAAGATCTTCCGTCGTATGAAATGCAGCATCAAAAGTTGAATATACTTGGGAGTACAAGACTCAAAAACATTTTGAATGAAAATTATGAACTCAGTGTGAGAGCGAACTAGCCACATGAACACTTCGCACCAACCAAAGTAGAAATACTTGGTTTCGAAAGTCGTGATCCTTCCCATGGCTATGAAGTTCACAAACAAAGGTGTAGACAGGAGAATGGATTTACACAATGGATTTATACATGAAAAGCTGGCTTCTACGCCTGCCACTACTGGGGGTGGCAGAGGAAAATGTTAAAGCTGTAGCGCAATTATTAATTGCGCTATACCATAAAACGCAATCCTGAATTGCGCTGTACTAGGTGGTCCCCACCCCTGCCCATTGCAGGCATGCAGGTTGACTTGGGGGAAAAAGAATAATTGGTAGCGCAATGCACGTATGCGCTTCCATGTAGCGCAATTAATAATTGCGCTATACTAGGCGGTCCCCACCCCTGCCCATTGCAGGCATGCAGGTTGACTTGGGGGAAAATTAATAATTGGTAGCGCAATTCACGTATGCGCTTCCATGTCCATGAAATAATACACCGCACGAAGGTTGTTGCATCAGTTTTATCACATACCACCAAAACTTATGAATCACGAAATTTCCTTTCAATTGTATGTTTGAAAATGATCGTGGTAGTATATGTCGACGGGAAGGTAATCGAAAATGAAGAGATTGGGCCGGAGTTCAGGGGAAGCAGGAGAATAGCTTTTCCCATTGAGAGGGGGATAAGTTTTGACGCATTCAAAGGCTCATTATCGAAGAAGGGAGGATATCATGCATGGAACTGACAGTGATGTTCAAGTTGCCAACCCTCAGCTATCCTAATCCAACATACAAGTTCGTGCTAATTGAACTTGTTGACGATAACGGCGTAGGATTGATATTTGATACCGCATCCACTATTCCTAGTTACATACCAGAAATTTTCATCAAGCAACGGTTGATGAATCGGTCACGACAAAATTCACGTCGAAGATTATCACAACAAAGTAATAATGATGAGTACGCGGACACCTTATTCGGTGACAACACAACAAACGATGTGGTTGATGATGACTACCTACAACAGCACAAACATGTCAATTCAATCAACCATGCGTTCTTTAACAGCGGTACGGATGAAGTCCCATGCACAGAAAAGGATGATGAATATGAAAGCTCATTGGAGGATGTGGACCTCCACTTAGGCAAAGATGGTCATGACGTGGACGTTGCAAATGAGCTTAATGACCTTAATGGCATAGGAATTTTCGAGCCACCGTCCACCATAATGACCAGAGACACATGGACAAACGTCATCGATCCCAGCCCACCAATATTACCTAGGAGTAATTTAGGGTGGGACGGGATATCAGAGTTATTCGAGGGACAGGTGATAGATTGTTTCTTCTCATTTTATGTATGTTTATTTTTATGTATTTTATGTAATGTAATGGACCTGAATAGAGTAAATTTACTAACGAATTATGAAAATCAGGTTTTTATGAGCAAGGATGAGGTTCAACGTGCAACGGAGAAATATAGCATGGACACAAACCTTATGTATCGAGTAGACCAATCATCAAAAAGGCTGTTAGTTTTAAAGTGCAACAACAACCTCGGTGAGACGTGCCGTTGGAGATTGCGCGCAACACGAAAGGAGGGGGAGGAAGAGTGGAAAATCAGAAGGTACTCAGGACCACACTCATGTGTTGCTGTAAGCAGCACACCAGACCATCGCCAGTTGACGGCACGATACATTGCAAGTCGCATCGTCAATGTCGTGAGCAAGGACCCTAGTTTGAAAATCAAGGTACTCCAAGCAATGGTAAATGAATTAAGTGGTGGTTACAACCCATCTTATGATAAGACATGGCTTGGGAAGCAAATTGCTATAGCAACAATTTTTGGAGACTGGGATAATCATACGAGAAACTTCCAATGTATCTAGCCGCATTGCAGAAGTATAACCCGGGCACCCAAGTACAACTCAACACAGTGCCCTCAGTGATACCAGAAACTGTTATATTTGACCAAGTTTTTTGGGCCTTCGAACCAGCTATAGAAGGATTTCAGTATTGCCGGCCAGTGATATGCGTTGATGGTACATTCCTAACTGGGAAATACAACGGCACGATGCTTGTTGCAGTCAGCCAGGACGCGAAGAATGAAATTTTTCCCATTGCATTTGCAATTGTGGACCGTGAGACAAAGGAAAGTTGGGGATGGTTCCTCAATTGTGTACGGGCCTACGTGACAGACCGTACGGGGTTGTGCCTCATATCGGACAGGCATGCCGGGTTGGTAGCTTTTACAAAAGATGAACCAAGTTGGCGTCCTCCATACGCGTATCACCGTTACTGCGCCCGACACATACGAGCAAACTACGTGAGGAGGCACGGTCAAGCTGCGGGAAAACAAGTGTTCAACGCAGCAAATGAAATCCAAGAAATTAAATTTGAGAAAGAATTGAATAAAACAAAAAAAGTTTGTAGTTACTGATGAGCCTGATAAAGGGAAGGAAAAATTGTATAATGATATTATGGCCGTACCATTAGATAGGTGGTCATTTGCACACGATGGGGGGAGGCGGTACGGAACCCTCACAACAAACGTCTCAGAGAGCTTTAATGGCGTCCTTAAAGATGCCCGCCACCTATAACAGCAACGGTTATGACGACATTCTTTAAGTCCATTGAGTATTTCACGGATAAAGCCTCGAAGGCGGCATCGAAAGTGGAATCAGGGCAAATTTATAGCAACTTCGCAATAGACAAGTACGAACATTGGAGACAAAAGGCAAGACGACACCGGGTCACTGTGTATGACAGAGTCATTGGTATCTACTCTGTGCAGCCGCCGGTCAATCCGACAAGCCCATATAAAGGAAATCACATGCACATAGTTCGTTTGAATGAGCGCACGTGCACTTGCAACAAGCTACAACAATGGAAGATGCCATGCTCCCACGTGATTGCAATTTGTAGCTACCACAATCTTGACCCCCTACAATACTTTAGTGACTATTGGAAGCTACAATCAAACATTGACATGTACACGACATTGGCGTTTCAGCCTGTTCATGACGAACGTTACTGGCCCGCAAATTTTGGCGATATAATTGTCCTTGACAAAGATCGTTTGCGGGGCAAGGGTCGGCCCAGAGTTAATCGAATAAGAAACGAGATGGATGAGTTTGTTGAATCTCAACCATCACAAAAGCAGTCATGCAAAATGTGTGGTAACGCGGGCCATAATCGACGAACATGTCCAATGACAAGGGGAGAAGCGTCATCTTCAGCACCAGAACTATGACGTCCACAATGGAGTTGTCCTTTGTAGTAATTAGAGTTGTTATTTCAATTACTATGTTTGGTATTAAAATTAAGTTGTACTTCGTAGGTTTCAAAATATATGCATATGTAATATTGTTGAATGTTTAAGGGTGTATTTTAGAAAGATGATGGACAGACAAATATTCAAAATTTGGACTTAGGAAACTAGTACCATAAAATCAAATTTTAAATGTTAACAAAATTTTGTGAAAAGAAAACGTACAGTAGGTGGATGGAAAAAAATCGTAAAGAATGGAGCATATGTGCTTTTACAAAATTTGTTATCAAATTAAAATCCAAAATAATGAATTTTCGTATTTTAATTAAATTTTACTATGGAATTAAAAATTTAGTGGCCATTACACGATAAAATGTACACCACGGGAGTTTAACAATAAAATAACTAACAAAAGGTAGGGGGATAAAATTTTATATAAATTTGGTAGTATAGAAATTAAACCCAAAAACCATTTATTATGTTAAAATATATACATTGATAACGCACATGAAATTAGTCTGACATCCTTGCCATCTTTTGCAGTGAAGCCAGAGGGAAAAATGGCACGCAATGCCAAGGGGCAAGGGGCATAATACATAGCGCAATGTGCAATTGCGCTTTATGTGTCGCGCAATCTTCAATTGCGCTTCTCCTGACTAATTCACCAGCTTTTGCAGTAAAGTCGTTGGCAGAATGTCGCTTTTCAGAAGGTGCAATCTTAAATTGCGCTTATCTGTTGCTATATAACCCTCGGGGTTGTTTCTTTAGCCGTCATGAAAGTTGTCCAATGGTTCTATCTTCTATGTTGGCTTAACTATAAAGTTTTGATTTTTTTTGCAATGTTATTCGTGTGGATATCGTTTATAGACAAGACATTTAGGTCCTATGGAGGCAACTAGCAGGAGATCAACGCTACAGGGTAAGCATCCAGTAGCTGGAACATTGTTGATCCAACAACAAATGATCTCCGTCCGCACTGCTACTAAAACCAGATTGAATTCACTGGGGAGGATTTACATATTATATATAATCTTCCCCTATGAGTTCACCCGAGACATTTAGAATTCCGGTGGAACGTTGAAAAATGTCAAAAAGAGACCTCCAAGATGTGTAATTTTGTTGAAATTTAATATTGTTCAAATGTAATTCAACGCTAAGATGTGTAATATGCTTCTCCTTCTGCTTTCATAATTTCCTTTCTAGGTTTTGTTTGTTTATTTATTTATTTATTTTTCCTTGGCGAGTGGGTTGTTTAGGTCAACTTACACGCACATCGACTAATTTTTTCCTTGGTCCGGGCAAAATGCATGTAATTGCAATTTTTCATGGTAAGTAATTTTATCGCACTATGGGAAAAAAAATGAAAAAATAATTATGATCATCATTATATTAATATTTTTAATTTATAGATGATCCCATCAATATTTGATGGTGGTGATGCCATATACAAAGTTATGGGGTCGGCGAACTCATGGAAAATGACAAATTTACGAGTAGTAACTTAATTTTTAAATTTATAAATGATCCCATCAATATTCGATATTGACACCACACTAAATAATTTGTTAATCTTTACAAAATAATTTGTTAATCTTTACAAATCCACCAAACGTTATGAAGAAATAACAAACGAAAGGGCTAAAATCCATTTGAAGTTATCACCACACACGAAAAATTTTCAGCAAATAGTTTCAAGGAAGAACACGGTGATTGTTAAACCAATAGAATGCACAAAGGATGAAAACTTAGCTCATCTAAAATTTCTATACAACGGTTGGTTGTAACACCCATCTCACATGGGACGAGACTTATACATACATGAGACGGTTGGTTGTACAAATTTTTTCTTTTTTTGGAAAATAAAAAGTAGTTATTATTAGCGCAATTATTAGCGCAATTAGCAATTGCGTTACAGTTAGGCCAACGTACCCCCAACCGCAGGATTATGTCTGTACGATGGTCGGAATTTTCAGAAACACATAGCGCAATTGTTAATTGCGTTTTCAACGTGTATAGCGCAATTGTTAATTGCGCTTTAGTGTTGCCATAATTGGGCGCGTTCCTTTTGCTATAAATAGGCATATCGCATGATCCCAATTTTCAGCGTTTGCTTGGCTTTCCAATTACGGAGAAAAAACTAGCCTCTGGTTTTGTCTTGAATCCTGTATATTAAAAAATGATACCCAAAATGCTTTTTCTCAAAATACTCTACAAGCTAGCTAACATGGCTTTTTGCGACACCATTTTAAGATATCGTTTATAGACAAGACATGTGGGTGCGGTCAATCGCTCCATCCGGCGGATATCGTTTATAGGCAAGACATATCCTATAAGCGTATGCCATCGGGTTGAGAGATGATATTGTGGCCGCCCCCCAATAGGACCGTCCCTCTGGCAGTTACGCTGGATGCGGTCCATCCCATCTGTAACCCAACAAGCTTCAGTGTGGGTATTATAGATGCGGAACGGGTGCAGATGGGACGTTGAGGACTACCTGCAAGGGTAGTCTCAAAGTGAGAAATTCTCTAAATTAATTTCTCTCTTACAACTCATCTTCGCCAAGTCCAAGCGCAACGACATTGCATACAAGACCGAAACGTAATATTGCATACAAGACCGAAACGTAATATTATTAACATGTAAATAATTCAATTGATTTTCATTTTGTTCACTATAAGTCAAAAAGGGAAAAAAAAAATGTATAGCGCAATTTGAAAACGCGCTATATAACTCACCGTCCACGTCCACCTGGCACACACGTGGACGTGGGTCTTTGCCAGGTGGAATTTCGAAGTGGAAGCGCGATGGAAAATTGCGCTAAGAAGTATTTTTACAAATAGTTTGAAAACTGAAGTACTTTTCCAATGAGTTTGCAAAACTGGAGTACTTAGCCGAAAAACTCTGTGGAACAATCCCAAGTTGTGGAACATTCCAACATTGCCTTGTGTTCCTTGAGCAAAACAGTGAAACACTAAAGTCCCGTTTAGCGACCGGAAATGATTTTGAGTGGATTTGTAATGAGGGTAAACCTATCTCTTAAGAAATGTGGATTTGTATATGAGGTGTTTGGATGGTTTTTTGAGAAGGGGGATTTGGAGGGTGGATATGATGGGATAAGAGAGAAAATGACTGATTTGCCCCCCACTTGATTTATTATCCACTAATTGTAATAAATTTAAAAATATGTAGGAAAATTAACTATATTATTTACTAAAAAATTGGAAAGTTAAAAAATTGAAATGTTAAGGATTTTTTTAAAAAAAAAAAAGCATAATTGGAAAGGGAAAAAATCCCATTCCTCTAAATGGCCCCTCTAAATTCCAGACACCACCGACTTCTTCTCTTCTCTCCTCTCTCTCTCTTTGCATCAAGCAACGAAATCGAAAGCTCCAGCCACCATCGATCGCCACAGCCACCACCGATCAAGCAACGAAATCGGAAGCCCACTGGACATCCTCCAAATCAGAAGTCTAGCCACCACCAACAAAAACAGATACCACTCTCACTCTCTCTCTCTCTCGTCAGTTTCTGAAAACTCATATTGATTTGATGTCTCTTCCCTCTTGTTCAATTTCTGAAGCAACCTTCTCTTCTCTCTTCTTTTTTCCTCTGTTCGATACCCAGATGCCTGGATTTGGAGGGGTAGAAGGGGTAGAAATTCAACCAAATCCCCCCTTGTTAGCTAACGATAGGGTCAGGGCTGTCGTTGGCAAATCCAAGTGAAGTCGGATTTGCACTCTAAACAGTGAAAATAGTTGGGGATGAAAATGGCGTGTCAAAAGCAGAAGTAGGGTGGGCCCGGGATTACAAAGTCGGGTCTTGGCCAAATCCATGTGCCATATCCAGTCGCCAAACGGGGCATAAGGTCAATACAGTCCGACTATGCGTATAGACCAAATGCACACATATTGTGCATAGATAACAATGGGGCACTAGGGTCCACTATGAGGTCCCAAACGAACAATAAGATATGTTCATTGAATTCAAAATAATTTTTGGACGGCCTAAAAAAAAAACACAAATCAGTCGAATAACTATAATTTTTTTTTTTATCTAAAAAGTATGAGATTGGATTAAATATTTACTCTTATTCGATTAAGCTAATTTTTTACGAGGCAACTCAAAAAATTACTTTTAATTTAATAACGGCTAAGATTGTGTCCGGAGGACCACGGAGTGGACCTCACATAGTCATTTGTGCATATTTGGTCTATATGCGTATAGTGTTTATGGTAGAGGCGGCAATTTTCAACCCAACCCACGAATCCATCCAAATTCACCCACTTAAAACCAACCCAATCCACCCATATTATAATGTAGGTTGTAAATGGGTGAACCCATCTTTGCCTATATTTAGTTGGGTTTACCTGGGTTTAAAATGGGTTGAAATTGAACTCATATATATAGGGATGGCAATTTCACCCAAAATCGGTGGATACCCGAACCAAACCGAACCTATCGGAGAGGTTTTTTTTATTTTTTCCTACCCATGGGGCAGGTTTGGTTTTCGAAACATGATATCCAACGGGTTTGGATTTGGGTTTGGTCTTAGCAAGTATTCGGCCAAACCCAAACCCAAACCAAATCCAAACTGATCCATATAATATTACTTATAGGATATGTTAGCTATCCTCATGTCTTCTATTGCTTCTGAGTCGGCATTTAGCACTAGTAATTGATTGGTGACTCCGCATCATAGTCAACTTCATCCTAAAACAATGGAGGCATTGATGTTACTTTTTTGTTTTAATATATAATATTTTTCCTTCATATGTTCATTAATGGAATGAATATTAATGCTGGTTTGGTGTGGTTCGGATAAAATCCAAATCCATATGGTTTGGTTATGGTGCACTAAAAATTATACCCGTCGGATATCGGTTTGGATTTGGGTATAGATAAATACTTTGGGTTTGGGTATGATAATCACAAAATCCGGACCAAACCGATCCATTGCCATCCCTACATATATAACCTGAAGTCGGACTGAACCTCCCCCCCTCTAAGAAGCAGAGACTACTTCGCATCATAGCCTGACTATTGGAATTTGGAAGCATTTCTCATCTCTACATGCTTCTTGCCAAACCGAACATGGTGATCAATCAAATGATTGATTGTCTAAATTAAGGTTTAATTAAAGTTACTTTGGTACACCACGTATATAATTAGGTGGATTTGTTGTTGCAACATAGTTGTTTGCAAAAATATACTCGATCCGTCTCATTTTAATAGTTCCACACTAAAAGACGTGTAATTTTTAGATAAAAAAATAGTCGAAAGAAATCTTTTTCCTTATGGAGCCATAATCCTTTGAAAGCTACTCTTTTTTCCAGGACGTATAGCTTGGATAAAAAAGAAGACAAGTCGAGGAGGTTAAAGCAGGGCCCACAGAAAATTAGAAGAAATGATAAGTCTCCTTCCATCGATGGATCCGTTTCTTTAGGGGAAAACCGGCAATCCGAATCTAGGCCTTCGCAAACGTCTCTTGAAGCTGTCAACAATAGAGAGAAAAGGATGGAGGAAGATTATATAGCAACTTTGACCACCGGAAAAAACCTTGGAGTATCCATTCATCCAGAGGATGAAATAGTCTTAAAAGATATGATCGAAGATGAGTTCAAAGCATTCTCTCAAAAGATTAAGCAATGGGAGGTAATCTACTGAGAGAAAAGTTTCCTTATGAATTTTGATGGTAGGTTGCGGCTGTATTTTGGCGTGGTAAATGTTAAAACAGGTTGTTTGGGTTGGCGTGAGCAGGCATAGAGGGCATAGAGGGGCTGATCTTCGTGTGGCTCTAGTGGTGTTTGTTTTCGTTTTGATTTATTTCGGTGTTTTTCGCTTAGGCTGCTTAGAGGATTTGGGTGTTTCCTTTTCCTCTCTTTTTTTCTTTCATTCAACCTCGGTTGGATGTCCCCTCCCCCTTCTCGATGTACCCCTATCGAGTTTCTTTAATAAATTTTCTTTTATCGATAAAAAAAAAAGAGTGCGGGATACTGGGATAGGACATCATGGACCATCAGAGAGTGGGTATTGTTCCAAGTCAGTAATTAGCTTAAGTCATTTTTAAGTTGTTGTATTGTGAAAGAATGACTTGTCTCTTAAAGTGCAATAAATCAGTTTTGAGTTTAAGCCAGAAATTGGAACAAGGTTTTCTCCTAGTGAATCTTCTTAGTGAAATTTTCTTTTCAACTTTGGCTAAAAGGATCCAAAGAAAAAGAAGGATACGAGTGTGTAAGTTGCCTAGCTGTGCTTGAACTCGAGGTAAAAACATCCTACATTTGATGAAATTTACATATATATGATAAAAAAAAAAAAGAGTATCATAAAGAATTTTTGTTATTCATACAAACTCAAATCACAAATTTTTATATCTCTACATCTCATCTTTATTTCAAACAATTCCTCATTTTTTACTACATTAATTGTTCTTATTTTTTGTAAGCTCCAAAAAGACGAGCTCATTTGGGAATGCCCTCCGTAATTATTACTTCCTACAATTGTTATTATATCTCTATATTTCATCTTTTTCTACAATCATTATATTTCCCGAGCTCATTTGCACATTACACATCAACTAATTGATCATTTGCACATTACACATCAACTAATTGATCATTTGCCTAAAGAGAGATCACTCCGCATATCGCCCCTCCCGGCTTGAATTGGGGATCATATAATGCGGTGCAGCACTATAAGGTTTTATTGCGGCATCCGAGCTGTTGATCGTGCATGCAATCAACGGCTCAAATTTCATCTCGGCACTTGAACGATCCGAACCGTCTATACCGAAATAAAATTCGGACAGTTAACTACCAAGATGAACGGCTTATGTGTCGCAGGACAGGATCCCCGGATCCCTCCCGTCTAGTCCATATGTATTTTGGTGAAAGAGAGCGAATTATGAGTATAGAGGGAGAAAGAGATGGAGGGAGGATTAATCGATCATAAAGTGACAATGATGATTCCCAACAACACAGTGCTAATTTTAGAAAGGAATAATATATGTGTAATGAAATGGGGGTTGAAGCTCGTGGCATTTCCACAACCTTTGTTTATGGGCAAAATGTCTGTCCAAAAGAGCTTACCCATATCATGGACATCATCACCATAGCCACACACCCATCAGCCCGTTTGGATGGTGTTTATAGCCCCCTGACTAAATCATCTCTCTTCCCCTCATCCCTCTTCTGCGCTATATCCATGGTTTGGCAAGGTTTTTGTGCCCACGACTAAATAATCTCTCTTCCCAGATAGTCAGGGTTCTCCCTGAGTAAATACAAGCGGGGGGGGGGTGTGTATGTTTAGTCAGGGCTGTTGGGGCTTGGTCGATTTACGTTGGTACCCTTCGATCCCCCTTTTTTACTGTCTGTGGAGCCCTAATCTAAAACAACGAAGGCAGAGAAAGGGTTGTGGCGACTGTGGCGACTCTCACGAGTTGGTAGTCCGATCGATTTGCACCTACCATTCCGGCGACATTTTGACCTAAATCCGGCGACTACGCGACCTAACTCCGGCAGGTATGTTTCTGATCTGAGTTTTTGTATCTCATTCATGTGAATTTTTTTCAAATGCAAACCCTAAACTAAACCCTGGTGGAGTAATGAACATGTTCTGACACTTCAATCCAAGATAATGTGGAGTTATTGCGATAACCTTGTTTGTGCTGTTAATATATGCGGTTCAGAGGAAAATTGTTTGTGCTTGCATTGGCCTCACTGTATTAGTCTACCTGTGGGTTTCATTGTAGGAGATTTTGTTAAGGCGTATGTGTGAAAACTTATGTCTGTCATGATGTGCTCTTTGTATTGGGTTTTTGCGATGGAAATTTGTGTGCATTGTAGTTATGAAACTTATATGTAGGCCTATATTTAGTGTAGTGCTATACCATCTTTGAAATACTTCGGTAGTAATATCAAGTCTCTTGTGTGTAAAACTTTGTCATTCAGAACTAACCCTTCAATTGAATTGGAGCTGATATTGGCAATGTGTAAAAGTTAGTAGGTGGTGAATTTTTTTATTAGATTTGAGTTATAGTATAGTCTCTTGTCTCCTTCAAAATAATGTCGTGCAATTCGTTTGTTAAAAACAATAAGAGTTTGGTCGAAATGCACTTGTGATCTTTAGATGAAACGTCGGTGAAATTTTTTTAAACAAATGAAGCCACCTATCTAATCTATTAAATTAATTATAGGATGGCACGATTAAACAACACACAGCTGACAAGAAGACAACAGGAAGAGGCATTTGTGGCATTACAGAGTTTTATTACCACTGCACTAGGTGTGTTTCGCTTGTACTTCTTCGTCACAAGTTTTTATAAGGAGGCTCGGCCGCACTTGTCTCCGAATCCAAACTTTTACCAGAGTCAGATAAATAGAATCAACAGTTTGACAAGGGGTAATGAGGTTGATTGTCATGATCAGTTGAGAGTCAATAGGCATACATTCTTAAGGTTGTGCTGCTTAGTCCGAGGTGTTGGCTTAGGAGACTCAAGGTCCGTATGTCTTGAGGAGAGAGTAGCCATATTCCTATGGATCCTCTCCCACCACACAAAGCAGAGGCGCACAAGGTTTGAGTTTTTTCGATCAACCGAGACTGTTAGTAGGCATTTCCATGCAGTTCTTCAAGCTGTGTTGCGACTACACCCCATGCTTGTAGTAAGGCCTGAGGCGGTACCTCCGAACGACCCTGACAGTAGGTGGAGTTGGTTTCAGGTACAAATGCATGGTTTCAATGCCAATTCTTCCCTTTGCTGTAGGTTAATGGACCTGCCTTATCTAACTTTCAATGTTGTATTAAATTCTTCATAGAATTGTCTGGGAGCGTTGGATGGAACGCACGTGCCAGTTATGCCCCCGGCAATTCTCAAGCCTCGTTATAGGAACAGGAAGGGTGAGATTTCGACAAACGTTTTAGGTGTTTGTACTAGGGATTTGAAATTCGTGTACGTTTTGTCTGGCTGGGAAGGGTCGGCAACTGATTCTAGAATCCTTCGAGATGCTATTCAAAGGCCACATGGGTTAAGAGTCCCCCATGGTACGTTTGCAATCGATGGCAATTTTGTTTTGTACAATACTTACCCTCATCTTTACATGCCTGATATCCGTAGTGAATGTCGTTACAGGACATTACTACCTTGTCGATGCAGGTTATCCGAATGGGGAGGGGTTTCTAGCACCATACCGAGGCCAACGGTATCACATAAACATATGGAGACAAGGTCACATTCCTACTACCAAAGAGGAGTACTTCAACATGAAGCACTCCGGTGCTAGGAATTGTGTTGAGAGAGTATTTGGTGTACTCAAGATGCGGTGGGCAATATTGAGGTGTGCCTCTTACTACCCCATACGGACTCAAAATCGCATCGTGACAGCATGTTGTCTCCTCCACAACCTCATTAAAAGAGAGATGCCTGACGATCCTATTGAGTTAGAGTACACGTTGTGGGAGCAACAAAACGTACACAATGTACCTGTAGATGACCACATTGGCCAGTTGGAGACGTCCGATGAATGGACCCAGGGGAGGGATGCCCTCGCAACCGCCATGTATGACCATTGGCTTGCCAACGGTGGTGGAAATGTGGACGAAGTTTAAACTATTTGTAATTCTCATTTGCAACTATTGTGTAACTCTAAGATTACTTTTGTACTAAGTTAAAACAATTTGTACTCTAACTTGAATTCGGGAGGTTTGTGAGTGGATGACACTTGTTAGGTGTGTAATATATTTCATGTATGACATTTAGTAAGTCCTGATTTTTATGGTATGGATAATATTTATGTATGGACTTTTCATGAGATGCACTTGGTTATGTTTGCACTACTCTATTGGCGGTAAATAAGATATGTATATGCAGCCATGGACACCGAAGAATCACAACCTCCCACCAATTCTTCCAAGAGCCGTTTCGTATGGAAGAAATTTGAAGAGGATCACCTAATCCGTTGCATGACAAATGAGTACTCGGACTTATGGACCGCTGACAATGGGTTTAGGCCAGGTTTCTTCACCTTACTTGCCCGTGAGTTGAAGAAGGTCATGCCCGACACGGGCATTAAAGCCCACCCTCACATTGTGTCTAAAGTGCGGAATTGGAGAACAACCTACCACCGCATCAATGACATAGTCAACAAGAGTGGGTTTGGTTGGAATGACGTTATGAAATGCATCGTCGTGGATGAGGCGTCGGTGTGGGAGGAGTATGAAAAGGTAAATTACATTGCTTTAATTTGAAATTAAAGCATTGAATTGCCTATTCTTACTTATAATCCTATCCCGTTTGTCTAGGCCAATCCAAAGTGCAAAGGCTATAATGGTAAGCCATTCCCGTACTACGATCAATGGGTAGTCCTCTTCGGAAAAGATAGGGCAACCGGAGAGTTTGCGGAAGATTTTACACAGATGGCCAGTGGAGGATCACCAATTGTAGTGGAGGAAGAGTTGGTTGTTGATGAGGAACCAATTCATATGTTCTTCACGGAAGATGGAGACCTCGGGAGTCAACCATTCACACCTACGGCCTCCACACCTTCACCTTCTACCCCTCGAGGCTCCACTCCCCGCAGCTCGACACCTCGCAGCTCGACACCTCCGACGGCCTCGCCTCATCCATCAATGCCCATCAATGCACCCTCGGCCAATGCCGAAGGTAAGAAGGGCAAAAAAAGGTCTCGGATGGGTATGGAGGATGACAAATTTCAAGAGGGTATGAATAATTGGATGAATTCAACCGCGACACATATGGCGGATATGGCCAAGTCAATGGCGTTTCCAAGAGAAGTTGAAGCTCGCCGTGAAAGGATTCCGGATGAGCTTGCAAAATTGGACCTTACTATCGTTCAACAGTTTAAGTTGACTGCTATAATTTGTGAGAACGACCTAAGGGTCACTCAATTCTATGGCATCAAAGAAGAGAACAAACAACAATGGGTGGATGCTATCTTTGATGGACAAATCTATCCTCCCACAACCTAGATAGGAGTACGAAGTTCATAGATGATGACTTTTTTGTGTAATTAGTAACTAAGTATGCACTGTCTTTTTGTATAAACTTGGGTAAGTCCTACCTTGCACGATGTAAATTGGTTGTACCCTATGAAACTAACAAGGAAACATTTGTATATTTTTTATGGTTCGGCAGTCACCATGTATGTAATTCTTGAAACAGTTGTACTAAACTTTGAATGTTTGTAATATCGTATCAGTCTTTTGGAAATATGTAATATTTATGGGAAATATGTTTTGCCATTTGCAGGTTGGGTGAATACTTACCTGGTATTCTTGGTTGGGCAATGATGATTCCATGGTATTCCAAATGACGGCAGAGCTACCTTGGCATGGCAACTTGGGTTGCAGCCATGAGTAACCTTTTCCATGCTTCTAAACAATTTCTGAGCCCTGCAGCCATGAGTAACAATATAACTCTGAATATGTGGCTTTTGGACCCTGTTTTATTGTATCTGTGGTATTGGTACTTGGCTTATTTCCTTGTTGATTCTTGTTTTCAGCCAATTCTTATTGAATCTGTGAGTACATGGTGTAGTAATTTGGCATGAGTTACCTGTTACTGTGAAATGGGCAGTGATGTGTGAACTGAGCCACTGCTGTTGCAGTTTGGTTGTTGCTGTTGCATGTAGTTTGTTTGGTACTGCTACTTTGAATCTGGTCTGGGCAGTGATGTGAAACTGAGCCTATGTCTACATTTGGACTATGAATCTCTCATGTGTTGCACTTGTTTTTTGGGCAATGATGCATAATTTGTACTCTAACTTTTAGGCCAATCTTGGCATTGGTTGTTAGCTTGGCGGGGCAACCTTCTTGCAGCCAAGAGTAGCACATATACTATATAGCTGTTTTATGGGCCATGATGCACCAAGTTATTTCCAAATGACCTTCAAATCTGAGCCCAATGTTGTGTTGGTTGAATTATTTTATGGTACTTTTGAACTCTTTTATGGTACTTTTGTTGACTGAAAGCTGGTAGATAAATGAAAAAAATTCTGGGCAATGATGGATGACTGAGCCCATTGGTACTGTGAATTGAGGTATTGGTGGTTAAAACTAGGTATTGATGCATGTATGACATTTGGGAAATATGGTACATGCTACAGTATTCCTTATTGTTTCTGGCCAGTGTAAGGGTTTGTTTCTGATTTTCTGAAACTGAGCCTCTGTAATTTGGTCATACCTGTAATTTGGAATTCAAAACCTGTTCATTTGGTGATTGAGTTCAAAGCTTGGATCTATTAATTTTGTGGGAAGTTGGTGCAGGTGTTGGTGAAAACCTGGTACTGCAGTACCCCATGGCCACTGATGTGTGAATTGAGCCTCTGTAATTGTTGTTGTTGTTGTTGTAGTTAGGTTCTGCATTCTGATTCTATTACCTGTTATTAGTAGCCTTTGCAGATTGTTGTTATTGTTTCTGGGTTTGTGGACAGTTTGGTTGGCTGCTGCACTTTGGTTGTTGCTGCTGCATGGAGTTTGGTTGGTAACTCTGGATTAGCTGGTAGCTGCAACCAAACTGCACCTGAATTCAATAAGTGAGCCATGTGAAGGGAACTCATGAACCTGAACCTGAATTCTGTGAGTTTACCATTCTTCTATTGCATTTTCTGAAATCATGAAACTGAGGGATAATATGGAATTTCGTTTGGATCTCTGAAACTGAGGCTATGTGTGCTTCTGGATTGAATGAAATATGGTATTTCAAATTCATGGGCAATGATGGTAAACTGAGCCTTGGTGAGCTTCTCTCTCTCTCTTCTACACTCTACCAGTGAGCTTCTCTCTCTCTCTCTCTCTCTCTCTCTCTCTCTTATACAGTCAAGCTGTGTGTGTGTGTGTGTGTGTGTGTTGTTTTCATGGCTTTACTTGTTGCTGCAGTTTGGTTCTGAAATCTGATTTTATTACCTATTATTATTAGCTGCTGCAGTTTGTTGTTAATGCTATCCTTGATGGTACTGAATACTGCTGCATAAGATCTGTGTTCACTGTAAAACTAATGAAAGCTCTGGGCAATGATGTAAACTGAGCCTTACTTAATCTGTGTTATGAGCCTTGTTTCTGTTAAACTGAGCCTTGTTTCTGTTTGAACTTTGAATCTTCAAATGAGCCATGTGGGCAACTTTGAAACTGAGCCTTGTTAAGGAAACTTTGAAACTTAATTTGGTTGGGATAGTTGATACTTGATCCTCATGAAAGCATTCTTTTTTAGGCTGTGGTAATTGATGCTTTTATGGATCTGATATAGTAGTTAATGACGTTTATTTTCATTGCAATGAAGGTAAACTGAGCCTTCAAGGTGACCTTATCTCTCTTCTAGACTCAGGTTTTCAATGTTGTTTCCAAACATGTTACTTTCTGTTTGAACTGGGCAATGATGATCTGTGGGTGATTCTGTGTGTGTGTGTGTGTGTGTGTGCAGTTGGTGCACTAGTTGGTGCTAACCTAGTACTGCATTAGTTAGTGGCCATTTGCTTGACTATGTTACCTATTACTTTGAAATGGGCAGTGATGTGTGAACTGATGTTCAACTGAGCCTTTAATTTCAATCTCTGAAACTGTGCCTCTGTATGCCTTTGGACTCTGAACCTGTCATGTGTTGCACTTGTTTTTTGGGCAATGAGGATAAATGTGGAATAAACATCGACTCCCAATGTTGGCTTTCGTTGTTATCTTGGAGGGGCAACCTAGTTGCAGCCAAGAGTAGCACATATACTATGCAGTTGTTTTCTGGGGAATGATTCACCAAGTCAATGTCTGAGCCCATTTTTTGATTTCTTGGCAATGATGCACCAAGTTGTGTTATTGAACTTGAAATCTGAGCCTTGTTTTGGGTCAGAATCAGTTTCTGTTGCCTATTTTTCTGCATATGTTTCTGTGTTTCTATGTTTGTGGAATTCAGAATCTGTTTCTGTGTTTCTGTTGCTGAAATCAGTTTTTGAATTCTGAAAAACTGCTGCAGTTTGGTGCTGCAGTTTGGTTCTGCAGAATATTAGGCCTTGTATGACTGACTTTGGGGATTTTATTGACTGGGTTATACTACTCATAATTTTCTGAAAATTTTACTGAGAGTTCCTCTATGGGTACTCTTTGTTCGGTTAAAATTTTGGACTTTGATTCCATGTATTGAGCTCTGTAGAAATTCGTGAAGTTGTTGTTGTCAAAATCGGATTTCTGCAGGCAGCAGTAACCCATCTTGGTAGAACAGTCATAACTTTTGCTACGGGTATCGAAATGACTCACCGTTTGATGTTTCCGAAACTAGACTCGTGTATCTTTCTATCCATGTAAGGATTGTACCTTAAATTTGACCACGTAAAATCAGTTTTTGCATTGAAGTTAAGACGGGTGCAGTTTCTGAAATTCTGTTTTTTTGGAATGAACTAGCTATCTTTAAATTGGTGTACAAGGCTCATTTGAACTCCATTTTTTACATATGACCTATCAATACGAAGCTTAGGATGTCTATTTTCTGTTGGTTTAGGTTTGGTACCCAGGGGTTGGAAGAATACGGTATTTTCGTGTCCCTATAAGTGGCCCCAACTTTATACTTGGTCCCAAGACTTTGTTATGGTACTTAGGACATTTTTAGGCTATTTGGTGTGGTACATGCTACAGTTTTCCTTATTGTATGTGGTCAGTTTCTGCCTTTGTTTCTGATTTACTAGTGATCTGCATGAGGTTCTTCATAATCTTTTTTGGGCAATGATGATACATTAAAAAAAAAATTGATGGAAGTATGCTTTTCGTTGTTATCTTGGCGAGGCAATCTAATTGCAGCCATGAGTAACCTAATCATGTAATTTAAATGGTATTCTGAGCCCTGCAACTTTGGTCTCTGCATCTGTGGCAATGATGGTTGACTGAGCCCGTTGGCACTCTGAACACTTTAATTTGGTACTGGAACACTTAAACTGGAATTTGGTTAGGATAGTGCTGCCCTCTTTTTGTTGAACATTTGGATGACAGGTCAGCATAATCATGGAAGGGAATAGACGTAAGGGGAATCAAGGTCAGGAGAACCACTTACGCAACAGAGCACAACCAGCAACCACTGGACCGAAGGACAGAAGAATCCACTATTCGCATCAGCAATACTTTTTTGTTTTACAAGTTAGACGCTAGTGTTTGAACTTGGTTGTATTTTACTCCACCATTCTTGCTTGTCAAGTGCTTCAAAATGTAATATGGTTACAAAAATAAATCCAATAGTTCAAACTTCAAATTCATTATAACTTCAAACTTCTTACTTTTGCAAGGGAAATGGTTTCTTTTCATTGTGTTTGAAGTTCATTTTTCTGTGTTGACAGGAGAATAATTTACTGCCAATTGTATATTGCTACCATGACAGCCACAAACAAGAAAATAGTCTATACGCCGCGTTAGAATGACCATGTGTTTCGAACATTTTTCTTCATAATCTTTTATCGTTCCAAACCAGAGAATTTTTGGCGCTTCAATACTTCACATTCAATCGTATCAACTACAAAAACAAAAAGGGCCACTCCAAAACCAATGAGCACATGGTCTCATACATCGCACGAGGCATAAAACTAGTGTGTTCTATAAGTCAATGGTTCAATTTGTAATGCATGTAGTTAATAAATATAAAATGTACTTCAACTATTTAAAATAAAATCCAAACTTACAAGTTAAGTAATGAAATTATATTTCATGCTTTATAACTTAATAATAAAATAACAAGTTGCAAATAAATTTAACATCTTTTTCATTAAAACAATTAATACATAAATCAATTTGTAGTACATGTTAATAAATATAAAAATTTACTGTTCCCAATTTTTTGTTTTTCAAACACATGAAATATTGTGTATTCATATTTATTACATAACCTAAGTAAACAATTTATAAGTTAGAAAAAAAAATTTCGTTTTTTAAATAAAATAATAATTTTATTATGTATTACAACGTAAATATTAAATATTATATGAAATGAATTATTATAGGAGTCTATATAATTATATATATAGATACTCTAATATATGCAAGAACAAGGGCAAAATTGTCTTTTATCATCATTTTAGATCATCCACCCTCCTTATCCCACCATTTAATCATCCATCCAAACCATGGGCTATTTAATCCACACTGTTTAATCTTTCATCCAAACCATGGACTATTTAATCCCCCCTTCTTAACTATCACATCAATGTGGGCCCACCCTTCTTATTTAATCACCCCTACTATTTTATCACCCCTTACTATTTAATCCCTCCAAAACTAATACACCATCCAAACGGGCCGCATGTTCCATATTCTGTGAAACCAATCACTTCCTTCTCTCTCGCGTGCACTTTAAATAAAGAAATAAAGCGTGTGTGTGTGAGAGAGTTTACAAGATTTTTTGGGGGTTTCATGGTCAGGGTGTTGTCGGGTTCAGCTTAACCGTACGTCAACTACTCTCCTTTTCCGTCGAGTTAAAGACATGTTATTCATTCTAAGAGTAGAAGATTTACAAGAAAATACTTAATTACTTTCTTACGGTTTGACCTTAAAAATCGCTTCTTGATCAATTGTGTGGAAAGTAAATTCATCAATCAACTGGACTAATCCCTGGATTTGACAAGTAATTGTCAACGAACACTAATTAATTGCAACTTGTAGTTCCTTTTTTTTTTGTTTATAGTAGAAATATATACTCTTTCAATTTATTCTTGAAGTTTTTCATATATGCTTTTACAATTATCCTTAATTATCAATTCCAATAAACATTTATTAATCAAAAAATTAAAAGCATTATAAAAAACCGTAACAACTAGCAAAATCATAATTATAGTGACCTTGTTCGTTTCATGGTTTGGTTTAGTTTTAATTTTGTTTTGTAATCATTATTCTCATTTCTCTCTTTATCTTTCTCCACTCATTACCCCTATCTCCAAAATTAAATTAAACTAAAACTAATAAACGAACAAGGCCAGCATAATTAGGGGGTGTTTGGGAGGCTCGTTTTCAGTTTTTCATTTTCAACCTTTTGGTTTTTAGCTTTTTGGATTATGGTCAAAATGTATTTTGAATATGGTAGAGTGTTTGAGAGAAATTTGTAGACTGTATTTTGCAACAAGACGTGTTTGAGAGATACGTGCATAATACATTTTGTAGACTCTTTTATTAACTAAAATGGAAAACGTGATAAATGAGAAGTCAAAAAGTTAATAATCTCACCCTTCTTTTGACTTCTCCTATCTTATGTCAAAAATCAAAACACATCCTCACATAATGCATTTTACGATTTCTAGCCAAACAACCAAAAGCAAAAAATGTAAATATGTAGGAAAAGTTTAAAATGAAGTATCCAAAAGGTCCCTAAGAGATTCAACTAAAAAATTGGGTCTCGTCATTTTGTCTTTGAAATTTACAAGATATCTATTGTTTTGTATTTTAAAATACTAAGGTTCACTAGTGCTGTTTTGCAAGAATTAAATAGAAATTGTGTTATTAATTTATTAAGGTTACTCAATAGGCCAGGGGGGGTCACATGCGCATCCTAACCTCATGGCAACATAGATAAGAATCTATAAGATATGATTATGACAACATTGTTGCATAAACACAAAAGTTTGGGAAAAGTTGTTTGTAAAAGCAAGGGAAAAGTAATTTTATAAAGTACTTCAAGTACACACGCTCACAAATGGGTAAAATATTTCGAAAGAAAAAAAAGCATGTGATTCAATTAAATAAGAGCATTGCTAATCTCCGCCTAATTAAAAAAGGTAAAAGATAATATGCATATAATGATAAACAAGTTTGTGATATTAACACACATTTCACAAATATCAATATACTTATACGGATATCAATACACTTTTTTAGATATGTACGTACTTTCTACATATTATCCTCCACTCTAAAGACTCTATTTTCCGTTAAATAATACTCACTCCGTCCATGGTGGTTGGTCTTTTTTGGAGATTCGTGTCTGACATAATTTTTTTTAATATTTTTTTTTGTGTTTGAGTGTTTCATCATTTGAAAACATTGAATAATAGAATTTATTGAAAAATCTATCAAACAAGATGTTACTAGACGATTTTTGAAATCCATATTCAAATATACAAACAATTATAAAATGCACAAACCCTAAAAAGGACAAACAAACACGGACAGGGAGAGAGTAAGATTTCATTCTGAATTTCTTTGCATGCCTTTATCCCCCCAAGAAACCTGGTGGCAGATCAGACCAATTGTCACTAATCATGAACTTAAATTAGAAATTATTATATAATGCATGACAAAAATGGGACAATTACCTTTCCAACTAGTACTACTATCACAAAAAATAAAATAAAAATAAAAAGCTGAAACAGCACACATTCTCAAGCTTATCCAAACATGGAGAGAGAAACAAAAAAATGGTTGGAAAAAATAAAAATGGTTCGTTAGAGCCAATGAAAGAGGGAAAAGGTAGTCAAAGTCTGACTCTCATGCATTAATGGATGATTTGAGGGTTTGCTTTCATGAGTAGGCAAAATTTATGTGATGCCAAAACAAAAAATAAAAATAAAATACAAATAATTGTTGTTCTTTGATAAGGGCACCAAATTAAGGTTAAATTCAATGGTGGAAACTCAACTTCAGCATGGAATGATAGAATGGAACATTCTCTGGCTATAAGAATTAGGGTTACAGATGGAATTAAATTACTTATATTTTTTAAGTTCAAGACTTAAAGATAATCAAATTACTCATATTTTTTAAGTTCGAAACTTAAGAGAGATTTTTATTTAGATAAGGGAAACTTGAACGCATATTGAAACTAGCTAGTTGTGTTCATTCGCAGCTTGGTGTGAGTTTATTTCAAGATAAAAAATACAACTTAAAACAACTCGATTAATATATCGAATACGAAAGTTACATTTAGATCTATGTCCAAACATTCTTGCTCGAAATAGGTTATACGTACGTGCTTATTCATTTCATTCTACATCTCATTAGCACGTTAAGCAAGTACTGAACCGAAGTCATCCATATATCTTTCACCCACTGATCCCAACTAGCAACTCGACTAGGACTACATGTGATCTACTTATGAGTTTAAGTGATCCAGAAGAGACCTGCAGTCAGAAATAGCGTAACTTAGCTCGTGATTTCCAAGTTCCTTCTTTTGAGGTAAATCCAATAGCACCGTATCTGCTTCGAACTTTGAAGAGAATTCCACGTAAATTTCTATATATCCAAAGCCAATTGTAACTCATCTTGAAGAGCTAGACATTCCACTGACAAACAGGACTGAGTGGAGGAGGAGATTTTTTTGTGAAAGCCCACCTCCCAGTTACAATAGCCATCCCGAATAAGACCACTTGTCATTCCTGTTCCGCTATGTCGAATAAAAAAGAACCATCTGTATTAAGTTCAAATCCACCAAACAGAGGAGAAGTCCAACCCACCAGAAGGGTTTTTACACCTCGAACACCACCATTGTTATCCCAAACTACTTACCACTCGAAAGCCATGCCAATGACAAATCTAATCCTATACGCAAGATCGGGAGGGGTGTTATGAGAAATGAAAAATAAAGGGACGATGCTACAGGTACCGAAACCCATGTACAGAAATTGTACTAATCGGCTTGCGGGACCCACTTTTGGGTCCCACACAAATGATCCAAACCGTTCAATAATTTTAAAATAATTTTCCAAGTTTCCTTGCAAAAAATCAGCTCAATTGGATATGCGTAAGTGCTTCATCCAAACTTCAAGTTTTTCATTGGAGGATATAAGTTCTAAATGAAAAACTTGAAGTTTGGATGAAGCACTTACGCATATCCAATTGAGCTGATTTTTTGCAAAAAAACTTGGAAAATTATTTTAAAATTATTGAACGGTTCGGATAATTTGTGTGGGACCCAAAAGTGGGTCCCGCACGCCGATTAGTACAATTTCTGTACATGGGGTTTCGGTACCCATAGGTTTATCCAAAATAAAGTGATTACGAGAAATCCAAACACTCCCAACAACTAGAGGAAAAATGACATTGATTTGCTGATAGCTTTCTTGAACAAATTACTATTCAGCTCATTATATGGTTCTTTTCCCTAATATTTTGGTCACTATACCATACTCTTACATATATGTAAGGGTAGAACCGTCTTTTTAACCATAGGGCCTGGCTACAAAAATTCTAGGGCGCCCATATCAATTGTCCTCGGAGCTAGCAATATTGTAGTTGGAGTAATGATTCTCTCTCTCTCTCTCTCTCCTATTTATTCAGTCCTCAGACAGCACAGGCACAAAAATCCTCCCCATAATAAACCCAAACAACCAGGACACCATTTTTCTTTGGTCTTCTTCTTTCATTAGAAGGGCCATGGCCAAAGGCAAGATCTTTGTTTTTTCCTTGGTCATTCTTACCCTTTTGGTACATGTTTGTGCTATTTCCACTCCACGTGAAGTGAAAAAACAAGGAAAAGGAGGACAAGAAGAAGAAGAAGAAGGTGACCGGATACTGGCACTTCCGGGGCAACCAAAGGTCTCATTTCAGCAGTTTTCAGGATATGTGACCGTTAATGAAGTAGCCGGTAGAGCTCTCTTTTACTGGCTCACTGAGTCTTCTCAAAATCCCTTGTCTAAACCTTTGGTAGTTTGGCTTAATGGAGGTAATTAATTAGCTTCTCTCTCTCTCTCTTAAACACATTTTAATGTTGATTAATTTCGTGGGTCTTTGGTAGATTGGTCTTGGTAATCAAGTTTCATATTAATTAGCTTCTCTCTCTCTCTAACATTTTTTTCTTCTCATCGAAAGTCAGTCAGTATTGTTAAATGTAGGTCCACTACTCTACAACATTCGAATGTTGAATCTTTCGCGTGAAATTGTTTTTTTTGAGTACTTAGCATAGTGTATAATTTTAAGAATGCTTCATTTGAGGTCTAGATACAACATTTTAAATAGCGGTACTGAGACACGTAAAAAAATCGACAGTACTAAAAGATATGGAGCCGAATTCCATCGGTTAACGGGGAGTAACGAAATCGGCCGGAAAAATGCTACGTAGCAGCCAATACGCTGCATAGCGACCGGCATAGTCACTGTTGGATTGCTGGTTATTAGTTGGTAATCAAGTTCCATATGGAGTACTCCAGTTGTTTATGCATTAATTTCTTTTGGGCTTTTTTATTTGATATTGAAATATAAACTAGTATTTTTTTTCAGGCATTTTTAAAATTTTAGGGGTTAATAGCCAATAATAAAATTACTGGATATAATACCGAAATGTACATGCATGGTGTAGGTTCCACTTTATTGTGATGTGGACCACAATTGCAATGCATTGAATCCGTATATTTTGAATTCTACTTGAATATTATTATTTTTTTCTGCGGAATAATGTAGCATTTTTTATTTTTTATTTTACCTCTGGCCTATATAAAAAGTTACTGCTTAATAGGGCAAGGTAGGCATAACATCTTTTGGGTACAATATCACATATTTGATAGTGCTATATGTGATATTTTAGTACTCTCCCTAACGTAGAAAGGAATTTTGAATTTGGAAGCTTCATTAATTTTGGTGTAGTGACAGCTAATTGTACAATTGTACCCCAACCTATTGTAGTACTCTATTCTTGCATTAAAGTAGCATTTCTATTAATGAAATAGGAGTAAATGATAACCGTTGGTTGGTGGGTTTTCTTCACACACACAATTAACCGGAGCTCGATTGTTATGGCTAAAGTGTAAGAAATTATCTTCTTTTTTTTTATTTTCCAAATTCCTAGCCCCAACGTAGATGACGTGCCATTTTTTGAAGCTTCATGTAATTGTACATTTCTACCCCCCACCCATTGTAGTCTATGCTTGCCTTAAAGTAGCATTTCTATTAGTGAAACCGGAGTAAATGTTAGCCATTGGTTGGTGGGGTTTCTTCACACACAATTGACGAGAGCTCAATTGTTGGGGCTAAACTGTAAGAAATTAATTATTTTTTTTTAAACTTTCCTAGCCCGAACATAGATGATGTGCCGTTGACTAGACGTGAGAGACTAATAGTTAAAGTTACGCATAAGCTGACCCGCACACGTTAATCATGAACCAAAGAAGAAGAAATAAATGGTGGCCTAACTACCCACGTTCTAATAATTCATGACCCTATTTTTCTCTCTCTCTCTCTCTACATTTATGTTGCATGGAGTAAGGCAATGAAAACTAAATGCTTTGAAAGCAACTACTGTAAAAACAAACACAGCCAAATTTAATGAGAGAGGCCACAGCCGTTGTGGCCGATTTTTTGTTGCATTCTTTTTTAGCCTATCTTTGTCAGAATGCGTGGTGGAGGTATATCTATTTTTCCCTTTTTAATTAATGATAATGATAAAGGTGTCCGGGTACTTTTGTTTTCATTTACTATTCTATTAGCTAAATGAGGTCTCACCTCTTATGCAAATTATCATGCCTCTGACCTCTGTTCAGAACCGGAGGATAAATTTTTTACTGCCGAGCAGGTATCACGTGATATCTGATGTGGTACCCGTAACATCCTATCACAACCGTCTATTTCGGTAATCAATGGTCCAGATTTTAAATAAACTCTTCCAAGAAGCTTTCCTGAAAGAGTTTATTTTAAATCCGGACCGTGCAACACATTTTTGGACAGCCGAGATGTGTGTCGGGTACCCTCACATGGTACCTGCTCGGCACGGAAAATTTTCTCGAATTGGAGGTATAGCAACCTCAAAAAGGTGTAAGAAATAAAAGATTTGTTACAGTGAGCTCTGGATCGACCTCTGGTAAATGTAAAAGACTGTCCAACACTTTTTTGAATAGCCGAGATGTGAGTCGAGTACCGCCACGTGGGATTCACTTGGCACTGAAAATATCTTGGACCGGAGTTATAGCAACCCCAAAAAGGTCTAAGAATAAAGAATTTGTTACAGTGAGCTCCGGTAAATGTAATATTTTTACAGTCTTTTTAATAAGTGTCTGTAGCGTCACCTTATAGAAACTCCTTACAACTTTCCGGGACATTTTTGTACTCTTTCTATTCCTCTTATCGAGCTGAACAATTTGATCTAAAAATTTTGCTTGATGTTCTTTGGCAGTTATAGACGTATAGTATTTCGAATTTTATTAGTTGTGACTTTATTTTAGGTTTTATTTGAACACTTATTTATACTACTGAGAAGATATAAATTTAATTTGTTGTATAAACAGGTCCAGGATGTTCCTCTGTGGCATATGGTGCATCTGAAGAAATAGGCCCTTTTAGGATCAACAAGACAGGCGCAGGACTATTCCTCAACAAGTTCTCTTGGAACACAGAGGCAAACCTACTGTTCCTCGAAACTCCGGCCGGCGTCGGCTTCTCTTACAGCAACAGGTCATCGGATCTCCTCGACACCGGTGATCTTCGCACCGGTATGACCCCGTAAACCTTGAAGCAAGTTGAATTCGTGACAATGTGGTAGTGAATTTTTAAAATTTACGTGTCATTGGTTTGACATGAAAATCAGTAAAGTCATGTCTACTTGCATTTCGGTGGGGTTCTGGTGATGGATCCCGTGACGTGGTGATGGACAAATATTTCCTCTTCGTGAGGTCAACTATGGCTCAAAACCCGGACATTCAAGGGCGGGGGGGTTAGCATGCTGGCCACCCCAGACGACCTTTTCGAATGAGTTTACAAAAACTAGACTACAAATTGTTAGGCCATGTTTCGATAGACTACTAGGAGTATGAACAAGTTATGATGAATTTGTGGTCGTCCTTCTCATTGATGGAATGGTAACAAATTTATTTCATGTTACAAAAAATGTGTCATTGTAATGAAATGTTATCATCAAGAAATTATGCTTATTTTTTGTGGATATCGGAGCAAAATGTGTCATTGTATCATTTTCTTTTGTCGATGATAAAAAAATTGTAATCGAATGGGAATTATTGTCATCCAGCGGAGGACTCGCTACAATTCCTAATACGATGGATGAACCGGTTCCTGCGTTATAAAAGCCGAGAAGTCTACCTGACCGGAGAGAGCTATGCCGGACATTACGTCCCTCAGCTGGCAAGAGCAATTGTGGCCTACAATGCCAATTCCAAGCACCCAATAAATTTAAAAGGCTTTATGGTAAATGAAATTGTTCTTTCATGTTCTTCATATTTTTCGGTAATAATCGAATGGTGATTCAGTGAATACATTGGATTATGCATTGAAATGCAGGTTGGAAATGCAGTGACAGACAACTACTACGACAACCTCGGAACCGTGACATATTGGTGGAGCCATGCCATGATTTCGGACCGAACATACCATCAACTCATCAGCACTTGTGATTTCACCCAGCAAAAGGAATCGAACCAGTGCGAATCGATGTATAGTTATGCCATGGATCAAGAGTTCGGAAACATCGACCAGTACAACATTTATGCCCCCCCTTGCCTCAACTCGGATGGAAGCACTTCTGCTAGTCGTCACAAAATGCATTTGCCTCATCGTCCTCACCCGGTACATACTGCGTCTACATTTAGAGAGACATAATATTCAAAATGTGTGCACGTATTGCTAACGAATTTACAGTCCGTCCACAATAACCAAAGGCATGGATTAGGAAGAATCAAGTTCAAATTTATTGGTAATCCGTGATCAACTTCCTTTGGTAGTACCTTACCCCTCGGACACCGCCTCGTTGAAAGGGACATAGTAAATTGTTGCCTGTTTAGAATGAATGCATTACTGTTAGTGGTTAGTACAACATTCTAGCCCTGCTTCGTACTTTTGTTCAGTTTTTAGGATTGTGAAGTTCCCCTTCCATTAATAATAGCCAAAGAGTTAAGACACACGGACACGTCTTTTGACCCAGCGAGCCATGGTTGTGTTCGGACACGTTCGAGACACGGCGCCCAACTATGTGTCTAGCTTTTTCATTATATTCCAATAGTCCAAGGAGACGCGTATTGAGGTCAATAATGCAGTTTTAAAGCGTTGAGCAGGGTCAAAGTTTTACAACCTTAATACTTCACATTATCCCTGTGGGGGTCTCCGGCACCACTGCTGAAGATTGCTTGCACCCCAACACTATATACATCTGAAAATATAGTTTTTGGAAGGATGACGTGTGCGTGCGTCCCTGTCGTGTTGTATTCCTACCCGTTCCAGTATCCTTGCTTTGGAGATAATATTTAGTAGTACACAACTATTGTCCCTGTTATTTGAGTTAGGCGAATATGTATTAACCATGGCTATGGAATTTATCCAGATATTCAGGCAGATTTCAGGGTATGATCCTTGCACAGAAAAGTATGCAGAGGCTTACTACAATAGACCAGATGTGCAGAAAGCTCTCCATGCCAACACTACCAAAATTCCATATAAATGGACTGCTTGCAGGTGAATCAAGATTGTTTTATTCCCATTGTAGCTTAATCCATCAAACTTGAATCTGCATTTCTTTTAATTTAGACTTGGTTCTAACGAAAAAATGTAAACAATTTACAGCGAAGACTTGAATCGAAATTGGAACGACACAGATGTATCGATCCTTCCAATATACCGGGAATTGATTGCTGCTGGTTTGAGAATTTGGGTTTTCAGGTTGGAACCTTTCAGTTCACTGTAATCACCTTTCTAAATTTAAGTATGTATTGGCTACAAAATTTGATGGAAACAAGTAGGTTGTTGTAATCCAACTTCAATTTTTTTTCCCTATTCAGTGGTGATATTGACTCGGTAGTACCGGTCACGGCCACTAGGTATGCCCTAGCACAACTCAAGCTATCTACCAAGGTTCCATGGTACCCTTGGTATGTTAAGAATCAGGTCAGTGGTCAGTTCTATATCCTCATTTTTTTTCATGTGTTTTAGAGTTTTTTCTGTAATGTGCCCTGCTGGTTAAGGGTTCGAGTTGCGGAAACTCTACGGCATACATCCGACCCTGCCGTAGACGAAGCTTCAGGCACTGGGTAGCCCTTTTCCTGTTGGGATAACTTAGTTATAGTTGTTTTTTTGTGAAGGTGGGAGGTTGGACAGAGGTATATGAAGGGCTAACATTTGCAACAGTGAGAGGAGCAGGTCATGAGGTACCACTTTTCAAGCCAAGAGCAGCACTTCAGTTGTTCAAGTCATTTTTAAGAGGGGAGCCCCTTCCGAAGTCTTGAATCATATCCACATCGTAAAACTAGGGGTGTGTTTGGACCAAAAGATCTGCAGAGGGATTCATCAAAGAACCGGAAAATGACAGAAAAAATTTGTCATTTTTAATCGATCTTTTCCTTTTCTTACGTAAATACCTTGGCAAATCCTTGATCCAAACACAGCCCGGACTTTTTCTATATAGTGCACTAGTTAGGTAGGTAAAGAACCTTCAATATTTGAATTATTTCCAAGAAAAAAAATTTGTTGGGCAAAGGACAAGAGATAGGAGTTGAAAAGAAAGAAGGAATGTAATTCTGTTTGGATGGTAAATTCCTATGTGTTGGTTTTAAGCTGTAGTTGAGGTGAAAATCACCCAATGTTCAGCCTCATATTCCTGGCCTAATGGCTTTTGGTAAATTTTTCATTGGAAATCACATTGTAGACTCTACTATTCCTGTCTTGTAGATTTGATCTGGTGAAGGGTTTTAAATATGCATTGATAAATTCCGTGTGTTGGTATACGCAGCAACCGATGTATACATGAATTTCCAACCTCTGCTATGTGTATCTGTATGTTATTTCAGGCTATCGCTTCGATGCAATCATATGCCGCACCTCCCCTAAAAAGTTGATAAGAGATCAACTCAAGGAAAGAACACAAGAACCAGAGGTGCTATGGACAAGAGCTCCAAAAAACCAGACAATAAATCTTAACAATTCCTCCAAAATGAGACATGCCCTGATCAAGCAATTATAAAAATGAGATACCAACAATCCATCTGATAATCTAGTCAGCTTCCAATCCAAACTATCCAATATGTCATCCTGATCCATGCTTCCAGTCTTCTTGAAGATATCTTCCTGAAGCAGTGAAAACTATTCAGCAACAAGTATCATATTACCTCCCATGTCTTCTTGTAGCAGTCTTCCAGAATCAACATAATTTTCCAGCAACAGCATAAATTCAGTCTTGCAGCAGCAGCATATTATAATTTCAACGGCATCATCACATACTTTCCAGAATCAGCAGCAGCAAAAAGTGGTTTAGTCCAGCCACACGAGCATCACCCATTGTTGATACAATCCCCAATGACTTCCAGCATCACCCTTTGTTGTTACACAATGAGAATTGTCACCAGGATACATAATTTGCATAAGAGAGTTAACACCCGGGAAAGCTTGAAAACATAATTTGCACAAGACACAAGACACATGATACAGGACAAGAAGGACCTAAAGGCTTGACACAAAATCTCACCACACCCACCCACACACACACAACACCCCGTCAGAAATAGAAAACCCCACCCCCAGCAGAAAGACAGCCCCATCCCAACCACACAGCAAAAAAAAAGCCCCAACCCAACCACACACAGCAAAAAACAGCAAGAAAAACAAAGGACTCTGAAAAACCCCAGAGAACAGACCTCAACCCAACCACCAACACCAAGGATACTAGACCAGACCCAAAGAAGAAAAAAAGTAAAACAAGACAAACACCAGACACCCAAACCGGACACTATAACTCACCCCAACCCAGTCCACCCAAGGAAACAAAGCATTAGAAACAATCATCCATTGCATAATCCTTCCAATCAGCTTTGTACTTAACCCAAAGGCTACTCTGGTCTTAATTACTCCTTTACCTCCACCCTTTTAGGATTTTTCTTCTTTTCTTTTTGAAGACACAATCATTCCTTTGATTCCAAATGGTTCTACCAGCCACACCCCAAGAAACCTGGTACGCTCTGTGTAAGTTCCTCATTCATACGAGCATATATTTCATCATCTTGGTCCTCCATTACCATAATCTTGCTTATGACTTCTTCATCATTACCCACGTAGTCCTCTCCCCTTATCTTTGCTACTGTCCAAACTGCCTGTGCCTCATTTAACAAAATTCTGTTTCTGTGATTTATCCTCTCAGATGAGACTGACAGAGCAGCTGTTGCATTTGGGCATATTCTTTGGGCTTCAATAATATTTTGGCCCATATTATAGTCCAAGCACCAGTTTGAGTTTGCTTGCTGTCGATTCTTACTTTCCCAGTTTCCCCCTAGCATATTTTGATTGTTCCAAATCTGAATCCCCAACTGCCTCATTCATATTGTCCCTGCACATTCATCAACTGAATCAGCCACCTCTCCTGCTTTTTGACATGTCATCATCCACGGCTTTATTCTTTTCGACATCATTCTTTCCCATGCTTCTCTCCACATCATCATCTTCCTCCTCAGCTTTGCTCTGTGCATTGGGCTTCTGTATTTGGCATCCTGGCAATTACATTCAGTTTTGAGAAAGGTGTAAATTACCATCTGTTCCTCGATCACCTTGACTTTGTGAATTTCTCCTCTGTTCTCCACTTCCATCACCTCGTTAATCAAATCCATCTTGGATGTATTTATAAGGACTTTACCCATAGCAATGGACAGACACTTAGCTGTCACATCAGCAACGTTTATCACCTCACTCCAAGATTGTCCCAATGAAACAAAATTTGCAGTACTCCACAAGTGAATGGGAATACCATAAAAATTGAGCCAAATTAGACGACAGTGAGATGGTTTGATGGTATATCTTTCCCATTTATGTGACTCTGTGAGCCATTCCTTAAGCCAACTGAATTTTCCTTTATTGAACATAGGCTGGCCAATAACTCGAGTATACTGAGGCTCGGCACATCTACTTTGTGAGCCAAGTTCGGACGAATTTTTTTGTTCGTTTAGTAAACAATCAGCTGAGCTCGAGTTAGGAGCGTGAGTTAGCCATAGCTTTGGCTTGTGTAGACATGCTCGGCTCGTTTAGCCTCGGATGGATTTTAAACCAGCCTTGCTCGAACACTCTAAAGCTCGGCTCGATTAATCACTTTGAGATTTTTGCAATTCAAGAGGAAAGTCACTAATGCAGTTGATTGAAGGAGGCTACATCAAAGGTGTAGACACCCCGATTTTGACCCAAGATACTTGCCAAGCACTCCCGATGATGAGAAAACCACCCGTGAATACCTTGAGGTTGAAAGAAAGGCTTGAACTTGCCCTAAACCATCACAAACCATCACAAACCATTCCTAAACAACCTAAACCAACCCAAATGACCAAAATACCCCTCAAAACGCCAAAATAAACCAGAACCAACCACTGAGCTCAAAGGGGTTTGAGCGCTCAAACCCCCTGTTTGAGCGCTCAAGACCTGTCCAGTTTGTTGCTGGCAGAGCATCTAATGATGAGATTCTGACTGCATGACAGCCACTCAGCCGTTTTTCTGTTGCTCGCATGCACGTAGTAGACCTCAAGGGGGGGCCTAAATTGCCTTGGTAGGCCCTCTTGTTCAAATAAATCCATTTCTCCCCCATTTTTCTCTATAAAAACCACCCCTTCACACCATTTAGAGAGGTTACACACTCTATCATCTACTAATATACTCCTTCTCTCTCTAAAAACACCATTTCCAGAAGTTCTTCATCTACCCCAACCATCCATTGAAGCTTCACCCTCAACAATCATCAAAACCCACCTTGATCACTATAAGAGGGGAAATACTCACGAAGTTATTTCCTTGCTCTTATGAGATCAAATCCTCTTCTAATGGAGCGACCTCGATCCTGCAACACGAGCAAACTGTCAGAGCACCCCTGCCTCTAGGCGGCAAGGGCCCTCCGATGGCTAAGTTAGTATTGACGAACTGGAGGATGATTGAAACGAGTGTATAAGTCTGAGAATGGGTTTTAGCATACCTCTAGTATTTAGGAGTCATCTGCTTATATAGGCGATTAGTTTGCATTTACATTCCTTGTGGAATTTTTCTCTGTATGGAATCCTCCCAAGCTTAGGATTCTTCCTTATTGGGCAGCGTAGCCTGCATGATTCTGTATCCTTATTCGATAAGGATTCTTGCCAAGATGGCCGCATACTGCTCGTTCGGAGCTTTACCCTACATGGGAGTTCGCTTCTTGTTTAGTATGTCGACTGGCTTTCATCTCTGAGTAAGATTGTGATTATCTCTCGCAAGCTCAACTGATTCTGAGAATATCTCCGAATATTCCTTCATTTCCTTATCTTCGCAAGGTAAGTCTGTTGCAAGGGTTTATCCCACTTTGGGCCGTTCCACCTGTGCCATCCGACGAGCGGGCTGATTTGGTTTATTACTGGATTATGAACGTGGCAGTCTTCGACGTATTACTCCGTATCACTTTCCTCGTGCATGTCACGTGGTAGCTCTGGACGAGCTATTCTGTTCGTCTTCTGTGGCCTTTGGAAAATACCCCACATAATTGCTCCCCAGCTTTTGGTCGTCCATGCGTGTTCGCGCATGACGAGTAGAAGCTTATCGACGAGCAGTTGCTGCTATGTTTATCTTTTCGTACCGTCGCTACGCTTCGTATCGATGCGCTTGCCACGTGTCAGTTGTTCGCGCAGTTTGTCCAAGCGATAAGTCTGCGGCAACAGGCGTGTGCGTAACTTCCAAAGCACCTTTTCGTCCTCCGGGTGGCTTGAATCATTGCACCCTTTTAATTACTGATTTGACGTTCCCAACCCTTTCTTGGAAAGATGTGAGGGCCTTTAAACGCCGTCGTTTGAGATGACGTCATGTAGCACTATTTGAATTTCGAGAAGGTATAAGACGTTTCCTTAGCCCCCTTCTTTTTTCCTTTCCATATCTGTGTTGCTCTAAGAGAGAGTTGTTGAGAGCGCCACTACCCCTGTGCTATTTGAGTTGTTTCTTTCACAGACTTCCCTTTCGCCGGAAAACATCTTCTCCGGCCGTCGTTGGTTGCCCGTAAGTTTCTTGCAACCTTTTTCGTTCTTCATGCGCAGTTGTTTTAGGGTTTTCTTGTACCTGCATCATTTTCTGCAATGGGTAGGTTTAGGAGCCTTTGCGATAATGAGGCTCATATGGAGGCCGTCCGCCGCCGTTACGAAGTCCCCGATGACGTCAATCTAGCCCTGGCTCCTTCTGGTACTGATACCCATGACCAACTAGGGATAGGATTCATGTTCCCCTTTTAGCCGTTGTAGAAGGAGGAGTTAGGTTTCCTTTACACCCTTTGCTAGTCGAGATCTGTAATATCTGTCGCCTGACCCTTCTTCAACTCTGTCCCAACTTTTATCGTGTGGTTATGGGAGTGGTGGCCCTGAACAGACTTTTGGGCACTAATCTGGGATGGTACGACATCCGTCGTCTTTACAGCGTCTGCCCCACCACCCATGGGACTTACTATCTCAAGATCTGGGACAAAGAGCGTGGCCTAGTGACCGATCTTCCCAATTCCTGTCGCGGGGAGAATGATGATATTTTGATTGTGACTGGAAATTTCTTGCCTAGGGATGAGGGTGGCAACGCCGTGGGGCCTCCCTGCCCCCACACTTTTGGGCGTACACGTCGGTTTTCCTCTTTTTTAGTTTTTGTCCTTTGTTAATTTCTTCACTCCTTCCATGTTGCTCATCGCGTCCATTCTTTTTTGTTTCTACAGCGGAGAACATCAACGAGGGTCATTTGGTAGTGCAAGACGGTGTCCATCTCCTTGATATTGAGAGAGTGCTCAAGTTTCCAGGCATCAGGGGGATCGATCCAGAAGGGCTAGGTAGGGCTTCACATGTTTTACTGAAGTACAATCCCTCATACTGTGGTGGTGTTCGTGTAAGTGAGGCTTCTACTTCTGCTAGGAATTTGCGTAGGGGAAGAGGTCGTATTGGGGTAAGATGTTCTTCCATTCAGAGGCTTTTTCTCTGTAATCAAGTTATCCACGCTTCTCGTACGAACAATTATTTTGGAATTGACTTTTCATTTTCGAATATTCAGAGTGAATTGTCTGGAGAGAGTACTAGCAGTGTTCCTGTGAGAGACCAATCCCCTATTACAACTATGCCGAGAGTTGTACCCGACTTTTCTGATTTTATAACCCTTGATGATGATGAGTCCCCTGTCCAATCCCTCGATCCTTTGGGGGCTTCTTCTTCTGCACGTCACCCTTCTCCTCCTCCCCCTCTAGAGCAAAGAGGGTCTAATATTGCTCTGGAGAAGAGGCCTAGAGAAGAGTCTGTTCCTGTTCCAAACCCTCCCCAGCAACGTCGTTACACTACCAGGAGTTCTTCTGCTCAACCACCTCTCCCAACTCCTGAACCAGAACCTGAGTCTGAAATGGCTGTGTGAAACCCTCCTCTGCGTCGTGGCACCCAGCCTATCCTTGCCACTGACAGTTGCGATAATGTTGAGGTTGCTTTGGCCGTTGGACGAGCTGTTTTGCTTCCTGGGGATGTTGAGAGAGAGTCTGGATCTAGTTACCTCAAGCTTCTGAAGAATGGCTTTCAACACCATATCAAGGTATGACTTTTGCTGTTCCATCCCTATGGCGTTTTCTGTTTGGGATCCGTTTTCCCTGGTTGACATGTTGATTGGTTTGTGATAAATTGTAGTCCATGCAACTCATGTATGTCGCTTGTGACCGTGCTGCCAAGGACAACAGAGCCATTACCAATGCCAATATGCAGCTGAAAACTAAAAATGACGAACTGAAGGTCAGTGCTAATCGTATGATCAATGCCAACTAGTTGATGACCACTGAGAATGAGAAGATGAAGGAAGAGCTGGCTTCGTTGAAGCGTCGTGTGGGTGAGTCTGAACGCAACTTTAGTGATGCCATGACCAGACTTGGGCTTTTGGAGATAGAGCTATCGAACGCTCAGAAGAGCAAGGCAACCGTGGAGGCTGAATTGGCTGTTGCTCAGGCGTCATCTGACCAGGCCTACAACCAAGGAGTGAATGATACGAAGATGAAGTTTAAAGCTCAGATGCCACAGTTTGAAGACCTATTCTTTGCCAGAGGTTGGAAGGCGTGTTTGACCAAACAAGACGTTGACAGACAAGATACCATTTGGTCTGAGATTGAGTACCCCAGACGTAGGGATGTTGCTCCCCAGAATGCTGCTGTTCCAAACCAGAGTGCAGTTGTTGACCCTAGCCAGAAGGAAGCCAGTGGCAACACATCCGTTCTTGATGAGCAGCAGGTTGAGCTCCCCTCCGCTGGTGGTGATGGTTCAGGTAACATTTCTACCACTGTGGTCCATGAGGCCCAGTGAAGAGGCCTTGTGCCTGTTTGATCTATTTAATCACAATCCTTGACATTCCCTGACTTTTTAACACAGTTTTTGGTCCCATGCCCTGCGTGGCGATTTGGACGTGTTGACCCTGCGTGGTCATGTTTTTGAAACTTTAGTAATTACGCCCTTCGTGGTATTTAGGTGGGTTGAAGTTTTGGTAGCCCGTTGTCATGACTTTGACTCTACTATGGTAGTTTAACAAGTTCTGGATACTTGAGTTTGCATTTGACCCTCCCTGTGTCTTGACTGGTCGCTTGCACTTCGAGCCATTGAGTTTTGTACTCTGGAACTCAGATGTTCTTGCATTTGTTTGAAATCGTACAATAGCCAATATTTTGGAACCCGGGCGTTCCTGCATTTGGTTAGAATTATATAGGACGAACACTTTGGATCCCAAATGTTCATGTACTAAGTCATAATTTGAATAAGACGAATATTTTGGAATCTAGATGTTCCTGTATTTAGCTAGAATTAAACAAAACAAACACTCTGGAACCCAAATGTTCCTGCACTTTAGCCAGAATTGAATAAGATAAACATTTTGGAACCTAGATGTTCTTTGGAACCTAGATGTTCTTGCACTTAGTCAGATTTGTATGGGGCAAACAACATAAGATGTGTCTAACCTTGGATAATTATGGACGAGGCCATAAGCAGGCTTAGGCTTATTCGCGCCTAGTCATGGACAAGGCCATGAGTGATCTTTAAGGCATATTCGCGCCTAACCATGGACGAGGCCACGGGTTGCAATATTCGCTGCGAGGTCTAGGCATGTTCATGCCTAACCATGGACAATTTTTAGGCATATTCGCGCCTAACTGTGGACGAGGCCACGAGGTGCAATATTCGCTGCAAGGTCTAGGCATGTTCGCACCTAACCGTGGACAATTTTAGGCATATTCGCACCTAATCATGGACGAGGCCATGGACGAGCATAGGCATATTCGCGCCTAATCATGGACGAGCTTAGGCATATTCGCGCCTAATCATGGACGAGGCCATGGACGTGCAATATTCGCTGCATTCTGATTGATTAAGTGTATCGTGCCCCCAATATGGGGTTTGTTCGTACGGTCGAAGCCCATATTTACTCAAAGTAAAGTAATGCACAGTTTTGCAAAAGAAGAAGTAGATGATTTTATTCGCAATCATGATAGTCTCTCTACTTTATTCTCAATAAAGGTAGAAAAATCTTACTTTGAAAAAAAAAACTTAATTTTCCTTTCAGGGCATTATTCAAATGAAGAAAAAGATAATTTAAGGAAAAAACTTCATAAGGTTCTGGATATTCCAAGGGCGGGGGACCGGATTCCCATCTAAATCCGCAAGTTTGTAGGCTCCAACTCCTGCCATGCCAATCACTTTGTAGGGCCCCTCCCAGTTTGGCCCGAGCTTTCCATCTGATGCTTTTTTGGTATTCCCTACCACTTTTCTCAACACAAAGTCCCCTGTTCCAAACTCACGAGGGTGGACCTTCTTGTTGTAAGTCCTGCAAATTTGTTGTTGGTAGGCTGCCAGTGTGACCAAAGCCCTTTCTCGTCGTTCTTCTGTGAGATCCAGGTTTGTTGCCAAAGCTTGGTCGTTCCCTCCAGCTTCTACCAATACCGTTCTGTTCGTTGGTAACCCCACCTCGAGGGGGATTACGGCCTCTGTACCGTAAGCCAAGGAATATGGGGTCTCTCCTGTCGAACGTCTTGGTGTGGTCCTGAATGCCCATAGCACTATTGGGAGCTCGTCGGGCCAGCTTCCCTTCTTTTTCTCCAATCTTCGCTTAATTCCTTTGAGGATTGTTTTGTTGGAGGCTTCTGCTTGTTCGTTACTTTGAGGATACGTTGGTGTTGAGTAGTAGTTCCGTATCCCATGATGGGCACAGAATGCTTCGAATTTTGGCCCGAACTGTGCCCCGTTGTCCGAAATTATGCAATAGGGCACCCCAAACCTTGTTATTATGTTTTGTCGGACAAATTTCTCCACATTACTCTCAGTAATCTTTGCAAGTGGTTCTGCTTCAATCCATTTGGTGAAATAATCTGTCCCCATTAGTAAGAACTTCCTCTTGCCCGTTGCCATGGGCAGGGGCCCTATGATATCGAGCCCCCATTGAGCGAACGGTCATGGGCTAGTGAGGGGTTGCAGGTCTTCTGTCGGTGTCCGGATTATTGGCTTGAACTGCTGACACTTTTCACAACTTCCGATGAACACCTTTGCGTCTTCCTGCATGTATGGCCACCAATACCCTTGGGTTATTGCCTTGTGCGCTATTGATCTCCCTCCCGCATGTCCGCCGCACGTCCCAGCGTGTATTTCGTGTAAGAACTTCTGCACCAGCGTGGGATGTACGCAAAACACGTAGGGACCGTGGTATGACTTCTTGTACAGCTTTCCCTGTGGTGAGAGCAAAAAACGAGCGGACTTCAATTTGATCTTATAGGCCTCCTTTTTATTTTCTGGTAGGACTTCATCCTTTAAGTAAGTGATGATCGTATCCATCCAGCTTGGTCCCAGGTATGCATCCATATTGGTTTCTCCTTCCTGCCCAATGCTGGGCTGGGCTAGGTATTCAACGGTCACAGTGCGTTTGTGCTCTGTAGGTAGCGTTGAGGCCAAGCAAGCCAACGAATTTGCATGAGCGTTTTGTCCCGAAGTGATTTGCTCTATCTTTGTCTCCTCGAAATCTGCCATTACATCCTGCACGGCCTTCGCATAGGCCGCCATCTTTTCATTCCTTAGGGCGTATTCCCCAATAAGTTGATTTACCACAAGCTGAGAATCACAGAAGATTTTTAACTTTTTGACCCCAAGGGTCCTTGCACTCTTGAGCCCGATTAGGAGGGCCTCGTATTCTGCCACGTTGTTTGTTGCACTAAAGCCCAAACGAACGGATTGTTCGAGCATCAGGTGTTCTGGAGTGAACATCACTATTCCTGCCCCCAAGCCTTTGTTGCATGCTGATCCGTCAACGAACAATTGCCAGCTTCCTTTGTTTTGTTCATCGTCTTGAGGACTTGGTTCATGTTCGCGAACCACGGGAGGCTCAATCTCTGCCGGGGTAAACTCAGCTACAAAGTCTGCCAACACTTGGCCTTTGATGGCCTTTCTTGGTTAGCAATCAATGTCGTACTGACTGAGCTCTACCTACCAGGTGGAGATTCTCCCAGAGAAGTCTGCTTTTCGAAGCAGCACTTTTAAGGGAAATTCATTGTATACAGTGATGGGGTGCTCCAGGAAATAGTGTGGCAATTTTCGTGAAGCCATGATTAAAGCTTTGACGAGCTTCTCCAGGGGGAGGTATCTGGTGTGTGCATCCAGGAGAGTTTCACTTACGAAGTAGATTGGTTTTTGCTCTGCGCCCTCCACTTATAGGAGGGCTGCACTGATTGCATGCTTTGAGACGACTAGGTAGAGGATCAGCCATTCTCCTTTCTCTGGTTTTGACAGTAACGGGGGTGTTCCGAGGTACTTCTTGAGGTCCTTGAAAGCTTCCTCTTGCTCCGGTCCCCATTCATATCATTTCCTTTTCTTCAGCAGCTGGAAGAAAGGCCTGCACCTGTCTGACGAGCGACTGATGAACCTGTTTAGTGCCGCCGCCATGCCTGTCAACTTTTGCACTTCCTTGTTTGTCTTTGGGCTCTCAAGTCTCTGGAGGGCTGTAATCTGATCTGGATTGACCTCAATGCCCCGTTCCGTGACCAAGTGGCCCAAGAACTTTCCCGAGCTTACACCAAATGCACATTTTGAAGCATTTAACTTTAACTGAAATTGTTGCAAGATGTCAAAGGTTACCTTTAAATCAGCTAGGTGATTAGCTTTCTCCTTGCTTTTCACCACCATGTTGTCTATGTAGACTTCCATGGTCTTCCCAAGCAAGTCTTTGAACATGAGTGTTGCGAGTCTTTGGTACATGGCCCCGACGTTTCTAAGGCCGAATGGCATGACCCTATAGCAGTATAATCCTCGTGGAGTGATAAAAGATGTCTTTTCCTCGTCTGGTCCATGCATTGCTATCTGGTGGTATCCCCTATAGGCATCTAGGAAACTCATTCGTTCGTATCCAGCAGTTGCATCAACGAGTTGATCAATTCTGGGCAGAGGGAAACTGTCTTTGGGACAGGCCTTGTTTAAACTGGTGAAGTCCACGCATACTCTCCATTTCCCATTCTTCTTTTTTACGACAACTGTATTTGACAGCCACTCGGGGTAATTCACTTCTCTGATTGCTTTGGCTTCCAGGAGACGATCAACCTCTTCATTGACCGCTTCGGCACACTGAGGGGCTGACCTTCTGGTCTTTTGGACTACTGGCTTGTGCTGGGGGTCCACGTTTAAATGATGGCAGATTATATTGGGATCAATGCCTGGCATCTCTTGGGGCGTCCAGGCAAACACATCAATGTGCTGCTTGAGGAAATGTACGAGCTCTTCTTCCTCCTGTTTGTCAAGTTTCTCTCCTATCAGAAAGTACCTTTCCGAATCCTGGTCGTCAAGCTGAACCTTTTTCAGTCCTTCCACAGTTCTCTGGGCTGGATTCCCTCCAACGTCTTCCAATGCACGTTGATCGGGTACTTCGACGGACTGAACGAGATGTGCCTTGGGAGGCACTTGTTTGCCATTTTCTGGTTCCCTTTAATATTCTCAATGCTTTCTGCCCCCGGGAATTTTATCATCTGGTGATAAGTTGATGAAATTGCCTTCATTTTGTGCAACCAAGACCTGCCGATGATGGCGTTGTAGGAGGATGGGACGTCAACGACCAGGAACTCCGTTTTCAACACAACAGACCCTACTCATACAGGTAATGTCACCTTACCCATGGGCCAAACCGGCTGTGACCCGAATCCGATCAAGGGGGTATGACTTTTTTCTAAGTTTGTCCTAGGTAACTCCATCTTCTTAAAGGCGTCGTAATACAGAATTTCTGTGTAGCTCCCCTGATCCACCAATATTTTCTCAACGTTGTATTCCCCCAAACGTAGGGTAACGACCAAAGCGTCATTGTGCGGCAGCGTCACTCCGTCCAGGTCCTCATCCGTGAACGTGATTGGCCGCGCCATGATCTCTCCTTCCCTAGGCCTCTTCACACCTAGCTTGTAGACATGCCTCGCATGCTCGCTCTGCCTTTGTACATTTCTGATCTCTCTTTCGGTATAGGGGTTGCATGGCCCTGGATCATTTGGATCAGACGCTTAGGTTTTACCAAACAGTCCACTTCTTCGACTGGGTTGCTTGATCTTTCTTTCTTTCTGCAACATACTCATCGAGGAGGCCCTCAGCTGCCTTTTCGTCTAGGAACTTTCTATACTCGAAGCAGTCCTCTGTCATGTGTCCCCAGTCTCGGTGATAGCTGCATTTCTTGTTTGTTACTCTCCGCCTTTCTTGGTTTCCTATCATTTTTGGCGGGTCGCGGAACCATGGCTTGTCCCTGAGTTTGTACAATATCTTGTAAATTGGCACATTAAAAACCATGTAAACGTTGTGGAAAGAACGGGTCACCACAACAGCCTTATCCCTTCGGCTGGACGAACTGTCCTTCCTACTGGTTGGGTACTCCTTCCGATAACTTTTTTGCTCCGCCAACCTCTTTTCTGGAGTAGCAGGTCACCTTGCATTTTCATTCTTGCTTTCTCTCATACGGTCGTCCTCGACGAGCGCATGTTGCTCGATACGTTGCATGAGCTTCGCCACCGTTCTGACTGGATTCATCGTCAAGGACTTCCTCAGATCTGAGTTAACATGCAAGCTCGTCTTGAAAGTTGCTATAGCGTACTCCTCGCTACAGTCCTCAATCTCATTAAAGGTTTCCCAATACCTTTTAGAATATTCCCTCAAACTTTCTCCTTCTCTTTGCCCCATGGCCGTTAGAATATCAAAAGTTTTTGGTGCCGCACGGCTCGTCAGGAATCGAGCCATGAATTCTTCGGAGAGTTGCTTCCAACTGTTGATCGAGTTTGGTGCTAACTTGTGATGGTACCAGCTCAACGCCACTTTACCTAGGCTTGACGGAAACATTTTACACATCAAGGCGTCGTCCCTTGCATGCATAAACATCGCTTGCTGGTAGTGTTGGATGTGGGTTACTGGATCATCTGTCGTTTCGTACAGCACGAACGGATTGTGCTTGATCCTGGCGGGCGGGTCTGCCCGTTGGATCCACTTGGCTAATGGGGAAGCAGCCACGTGGTTGAGGGCCTTTCTTGCTGCTTCCCAGGCCACCTCGCGCCCGTCGTAGCGTTCGTTTGAATCCGACCTTTCGTATCGGTCCCTTCCATGCCGCCTTTTTCCCCCACTATCCGGGGATTCACTTGCGGCCCTTCTCTTCTGTTGGGGGCCCTTTCTGGCCGTGGAATCTGCCTTATGAGATCAAATCCTCTTCTAATGGAGCGACCTCGATCCTGCAACACGAGCAAACTGTCAGAGCACCCCTGCCTCTAGGCGGCAAGGGCCCTCCGATGGCTAAGTTAGTATTGACGAACTAGAGGATGATTGAAACGAGTGTATAAGTCTGAGAATGAGTTTTAGCATACCTCTAGTATTTAGGAGTCATCTACTTATATAGGCGATTAGTTTGCATTTACATTCCTTCTGGAATTCTTCTCTGTATGGAATCCTCCCAAGCTTAGGATTCTTCCTTATTGGGCAGCGTAGCCTGCATGATTCTGTATCCTTATTCGATAAGAATTCTTGCCAAGATGGCCGCATACTGCTCGTTCGGAGCTTTACCCTACATGGGAGTTCGCTTCTTGTTTAGTATGTTGACTGGCTTTCCATCTCTGAGTAAGATTGTGCTTATCTTCGCAAGCTCAACTGATTCTGGGAATATCTCCGAATATTCCCTCATTTCCTTATCTTCGCAAGGTAAGTCTGTTGCTAGGGTTTATCCCACTTTGGGCCGTTCCACCAGTGCCATCCGACGAGCGGGCTGATTTGGTTTATTACTGGATTATGAACGTGGCAGTCGTCGGCGTATTACTCCGTATCACTTTCCTCGTGCATGTCACGTGGTAGCTCTGGACGAGCTATTTTGTTCGTCTTCTGTGGCCTTTGGAAAATACCCCACACAATCACCATCCATAAACCCCAAATACAACATCATCAGTTCAAATACTACTCAAACCCCATCCACATTGTCACTCTACTATTCAAAACGACCTGTATTGTCCTTGATCAAAGCCAAAAGGTGGAAACTCATTTAACCATTACGGGTTGGTACTCCTGAGGGAGACCAGTGAGCACATGGAGGTTCTACATACCTTCTATGGGCTCACAAGGTCTTTAATATTAAGAAAAACTGGTCTCTAACATCTGTGGACGGTGCCACGCGAAAAATAATTTTTTTGTTTGTTTTGGAAAATTGATTTTTAGAAAATATAGTTTAGAAAAATGATTTTCGGAAAACAATTTCAGAGTCGCCACCCGGGGATTTTATTTTTGAAAAAGGATTTATTCCCCAAGAAACCTTTAAAAAGAATTTAGAAAATAGTGACTCTCGTGCCGACAATTTTTGGAGAAAAGATTTGGCCTGCAATATATAGAAAATTCTGGGTTCGGGAGCCAGGTTACGAGTGGGGAAGGTTTTTAAGGCACCTCGCTCGCCCAATTTAAAATTGGTCTTTACTCAATGCTTGTGGAATTTTTAGAAAATTTTTATTGCTTAATTAGCAATGATTAAGAGATTAAAAAAATAAATGAACAACTAAGTTTAGATAAATTGAGGACACTGTAGAGGGGAGAGAAACAAAATTCTTTCTCCTCTTTTTTTTTTAAAAAAAAAGAAAAAGAAAATCATTTGTGTAAACAACAAATGGAACAAGATACATAAAATACTAAAAAGACAAATTACTAAATCTGGGTGTTGACCTATTCTAAGAAAACGTTTTATTTCTTTTTTTTTTTAATAAAATACCACTGCCGTACAGCAGCGGTAATAGGCCGTACTCCATTCATTTTGTTTGCAAAGCAGAATTTTCATGATAAACTCATGTTTGAAATAACAGATTCATGCAATACCATTGGTAAGGAGTGTACCCGGTTCGATTACCCCCTGATTATTGATTAACCAGAGAGTTTTGATCGTGGGAAAAATGTTTCTATGCAATGAACTGTCGTGCGGCAGTGATCACTACGGTGCGGCAAAGCGGAAAAAAAAAATTGTTTTAATTTTTGTAAAAACATGTTGGCATACCAGGTCCCAAAACGATATGGAGGATCATTTCAGGTGTCCGGAAAGCCTTCCCTCACATTGGCAAGGTCATACTTTTGGAACCATAAGCCTTACCTTTATAACAAGAAATCCTCCGAGAGAACTTTGAACGCACAAACTTTTCCTTTAAGCCTTTGAGTTTCTGGAGAATTTGGACCTTAACAGCTTGAATGTAACTGGGTTCGTAAAGGAAAGAAAGATTGTGTTTCTGGGTTTCGGATGAACTGTTGGTGTTTTTGGAGGAGTTTGGATATGGATTCTTGACAAAGGCTTGGAAAAGGGTGGATTGGAGGAAATTTTTAGACTACTTTCAGAGAGGTTTTTCCAGAAATTTTTTTCATTTTTTTCTTCATGTCCTTTTCTCCATCAAATCCCGTGGCTTTTTATAGAAAGAATTGAACTTGGTGATCAAGTAAACTTGTTGCCCAATTTTTGCAGCAGATTTTTGGTCAAGAGTTGCGGCTGTAGCGGTTAGAAACCGCACCGCCTTTTGGAGCACCGCCAAAGGGCGGTTTAAGTAGTGAACTGCTGTGTGGTATGTAGGAACTGCTGTGCAGCCGTGCATATTCATGGCACTCCAGTTCGAACACTGGGGTGTGGTGTTTGTGTACTACTGCACAGCAGTGCATGTACATGGCACTCTAGTTTTGAAGACTGGGGTGTGAAGGTTGCACACTGCCGTGCCTTGGTTAATCCTCCAACTCGATTTTCCTTGGTTCCCGAAGGCCCGTGCGGCCAAAATTCTCTCGTTTTGGTCTTGTTTTCATCATCGGGAATTTTTAATATCATCCGTGGATAAAAATTGGGGTGTCTACAACATCTCAACTCAAGATGGCTTGAGCGCTCAATGGCCGTACATTGAGCGCTCAAACTGTTTTAGCTTTTCTTATGTTTTGCAGTCTCTGATCATGTTTGATGTTAACATCCTCTTTCTCATGGCTTTTGCTGGGTCTATACTCTCTTAAATCTCCTTAATTAGTTTGTTATTGGTCATTGATTAAAGACCCCAAAAGCCATAGGGATGATGTTGGTTATCATTAAACAAATGTTGGTGTTATTTGGTGAAATCAGTGGAAGTATCATATACTTTAAGACAACAAAGAAGTGTTGCCAGTATACATCAACGTCAAAAGTGGTCAGAGGTTGCAAGAATATATACTCCCTGAATGGTGATTGAGCGCTCAAACCCATCACTTTGAGCGCTCAAACTCTGTTCCATCTTATTTTTGTTTCTTGGTTGCTACAATTTTATATCCTGCTATATGTTCATTACAGTGTGTGTGTGTTGTTGTTTGGCTAAGCCAACCTGATCCTCTCTCTCCCTCTCTCACTCTAATCATGCTTATGCATGGCCCAATACCCTTTTCCCACTTGCATGGACACCTCAAGTTTATTTTATCCATGTTCATGAAGTTTCAAGCACAGATGCATCATAATACATCATTTTTAACTTGTTCATGGTCCAAATGAGAGCAGAATGGTGCAGAAACACTCAAATCCAGTAGATGGTTTGAGCACTCAATCTGCCTTTTGGTCCATCAAATGTTATTCTCCAGCAAGCTTGGTTTTTTAGCATTGAATACTCTGAAATACTGTCTTTTAATGTTGGATCTTCATTTCTTCTGTGTTAGTCATCTCATTTGGGTTATAAGTGGGTTTTAAGTCATGCATACATGGCTACGTAATTCTGTTCAATCACTCCAGTACTGTTTCTGAGTAAACAACAGAGATCAAATCATGCTTTCGTCAAATCAGAATCATCATAGGCATCATAAGCATGAATGAGTGAGCTGGGGTTTGAGCGCTCAAACCCTCAGTTTGAGCGCTCGAACCTCCATTAGTGGATCATATTGGGTTTAGTTTGTGTTGTATATTGTTCATGCTGTTTCCAGTTTCCAGTCTCTGTTTAATGTATACTGATGTTGTTCTCCTGTTGATTATTGTTGCTTATGGTTCGTGTTCATCCACCATAATCATCATTCATGTAGATTCACGGAGCACAAGCGTACACTGTAATCTTTTGTCATGTTTATCATCGTTATGTGGCTCTCATCCCCCATTTCTCGTACTTGTTCAAAGTTGAGTTGCATACATTTCTTGTATAATCCCACAAAAGTCAAGTAGAGACCGGTCTTCGAACCGGGCGAGGGGGTGCCGTAAAACCCTTCCCCTCTCGTAATTGAGCTCCCGAACCTAAGATAGTATGGTGATGACGGGCCAGTAATCCTTATCCATTGAATAAGGCGCGAGTCAATCGAGTTCGGTTCCTCGGGGACAATCCGCTAAAACCCGGGTGGCGACTCCGAACCGATAGCACCTCGGAGGGGCGTCCACAAAAGGTATCTCCAAAATTCATTTATACACATGATCTTTAGAAAAGTAGAGATATTGAGGTCCAACAGATATGCTCAAGTGATAATCTGGCAAATTTATTCACCAAATGTATTACCAACATAACCATTCAAGAAGTTGATCCACAATATCGGAATGCCTTAGCTCAAGGGTTTGTCATGCAATGTCGAGGGGGAGCAAGTGACATAATGTCATCATATAGATTGTACTCTTTTTTCTTCGTCTAAGGTTTTATCCCACTGGGTTTTCCTTAACAAGGTTTTAATGAGGCAATCTAAAGACTAATGTTACTACCGCAAAAGACACAAGAATATTGTACTCTTTTTCCTTCGTCAAAGGTTTTTCCCGAGAAAAAATTTGTTCACCCTCACCAAAGGAGGGTGAACAAAACCCTCACCCTGATTGGTTGAAATGGTGTGGGGTCCATGGAATCAATACACTTTTTGGTAAACATGACATCACTTTATGGTGGGATCCACACTATTTTTTGTGGGTCCATGGAATCAATACACTTTTTGGTAAACATGACATCACTTTATGGTGGGATCCACACTATTTTTTGTGGACCCAACACCATTTTAGCCAATCAGGGTGAGGGTTTTGTTCACCCTCCTTTGGTGAGGGTGAACAAATTTTTTTCCGTTTTTCCCACTAGGTTTTCCTTGACAAGATATTAATGAGGCATATTCTTAGTGTGTGGTCATCCAAGGGGGAGTGTTATGAAAGTCAAGGTGGATGACCACCAAAATAGACCTATACATGTATAACACTATTGAATAGTATTAGGAGTAAATGCTACATGTTTCTCTTTCTCCATAAATACTGAATGCAATCATTCAATTTTGTATATTCAAAAGCAGAAAGAAATAAGAGAAGGGAAAGAAATGAATTGGACAAAAAGGTAATGAGAACATGAGTGGTCTAGAAGATCGATCTTAATAGTTCCTGAAGAACTGATTTCATATATATATCTTGTCTCAATATTTGTTTTAGTTTACGAACTTACTTTTATTACTATATGCTTAGTTTTATAACATAAAGAATTTTAAAATTGAGGGATTCAAACAATCACCTTTTTCCTAGAGGCGTTTTTTTGTTTTTGTTGGAACAGTCCTTGAAGTTCCTTGAAGACTAGAAAAGTCAAGGAAAAGGTTCTACCAATATCCAACTCCAGATTAGTTGCAGATACCGGCCAAAGGCAAATTGATAGCTTGAAATCTCCGAATATCATTGCCCTAGATCATATCCCCCAAAGGGTCAGTCTCTTTCTCCCCTCTTTGTTCTCTACCCACCCAATCAATGTTCTATGTAATTATCATTTGTATACATGTATATTACTGGTTGATTGCTCCGGGGTTTTTTCCTGCACACATTGGCGTGAGCTCCACTGCTAAATACATGTGAGAGCCACATATTTGAGAGCACCTTACAGCACCCCGTTTCCGATGTGAGAGCCACATATTTAGCAGTGAAGCTTTTTATTTATTTATTTTATTTATCCAAAAAAACTCCACTGCTAAATATGTGGCTCTCACATGGGAAACGGGATGTTGTAAGGTGCCTTGTAGTGCGGCATGTGAACATCGGGTGTGTTTTTAATGATTCTGATTTCGTCTCGGCACTTTTTACTGTCTAATGTCAAGATAAAATCCAAACCGTTGATTAGCTGGATCAACAGCTCTACAGCACCCCCTGATCCTCTCACATGACACCCATGGTAGCGGCGCTCTAGGAGCAATTATTAATTCTATCGTATATTTCATGCTGGTATTGATCTTATTATTGGTTGTGTTTGCGATAGTTTTGGGAAAGGGGGACTAAGTTTTAAATATAACTTTATCAGATGTTATTTTATACTATAGATTTTGCTTTCTAATAGAAACTAATATATTTGATTTGATTACGAAAATAGAAACTAATAGAAACAAATTAGCTAGAATCTAAAATTTGGTATCAAAACACACCAAACCAGTTTACCCATGACGAGGATTCAGATTTTAGACTATTTTTCAGGCTTCTAGAAATACCTAGAAATTCATAATCGATTCTGTAATCTATCAAGTTTATAACAAAAACTCAAAACTAACCCAAGTGGTCTTCTCTTGGGACTTAGGGATTTGCTCTCACCTAAGATCTCAAGTTTAATTCCTCTTGCTTGCAAACTCTTGGGGCCACTAGGGTTATACCTGGTCGTTACCTTCCGGGCCTGTAATTAATCAAGGTGCACGCGAGCTGGCCTGAACATCCGGTTATCAAAAAAACAAACTCACAAAACTATGCTGCAAACGAACGGCTCATTAAGGGATCTGCTTGGCTCGAGTTGTTTAGGAAGCAAGTCGAGCTCAACACTCTAAAGCTTAACTCAGCTTGAAAAAACTGAGCTCTTTTTTTATAGTCTCAGCTCATTTAGTAAACAAATGAACTCGACTTAACTCGTTTGCATGACACCTAAAAGCTAAATTATCAAATCTACCAGTTAAACATGCATGTAGCGTAAAGTTTTGACTGGAATTTTATAAGTTTTCAGCTCCTTAGATTCTTGCCCATTTGGGTTATATGAGGAGTTAGTTTTTTCTTCTTTTCTCTTTTGTTTTTCGAACTCCTTTGCCCTTTCTGTGAGGTTTGTTTTTTCTTTGATCAAGTCCTTTCTGTGATTCACACTCGAAGAAATTGGGGATGTATAGCTAGATCTTCATGAATTTTTACTTGTTATTAAAAGTCTAATTTGGTCTTGTTAAAATGGTGTTGTCCTTCCCTATGTGTTTGATATTCCAAATTTAGTTCATCAACTTGTCAATAGGTGCATAACTGCATATTCTTGAGTCTTATTTTGAGGGAAGTGATTTAGGCTCAGTTCTCTACTTTCATTTATTTTTTGTAGTATGTTTTCCATATTCAGTGTCTTGGCTAGTTTGCACACCTCTTGACAAATCCCAAGACCCTAAATGTTTGACCTTCATGCGATTCGACCTAGTGACCTCTCGGGGGGCCAACCCTTTGGTTGTTGTCTCATGCCCACTCGGCCAAACTCTTGGGTTGTTTTTTTGGTAGTATTTTAGGTTTTGGTTATTACAGTTTTGTGCTGTGTGTAATTACTTGGGATTTTCTGATTTTAGGGCAGTTATATCCCATGGGAGACTGGATCTTTTTGAAGCCAACATTAGAAGAAGAAGTAGCACTAGTAGAAGAAGAAGATTTAGTTGCTGCTGCCCAGCGCATTGTAAGAGCATTGGTAACTAGAAGGAATTTAACACGCAACTCAAGGAAAATCTTGGCTGATTTAGGCACCCAATTGTGGTGTGCAAGTCAAATCATTGAGAGTAAAAACAATGAGGAAGAGGGCTTAAGTGAGATTGAGGAGCGGCTAAATATGGTACAAAATGAGGTCATGAATTGGGAAGTAGATGAGTACATGATATGGGATTGTGGCTCTGAAGAAGCTTCTGAGTTCATTAAGGCAGTGGATGAAGCCCGGAAGTTGACTGAAACCCTAGAGAGTTTGTTTTTTAATAGAGGGGGTGAAGAGAATAAGCTTCTTCGTAGAGCCCGTGATGTTGTGAACATGGCAATGGTGAGACTTGAGAAAGAGTTTAGGCACATTCTTGTTAAAAACAGGCAATGCTTCAAGCTAGACACGTCCTTTTGGTCAAACGAAGAGGATGTGGAAACTGAGGGGTCGTTTATCTCGTCAGGGGATGGATCGGTTGAGGATCCATTTAAGCACCTACTTGTTCAAAACAGGCAACCCTTTGAGCCAGAGCGCGTGTCCTTTCGTCCTAGAGAAATATATGTTGGTAACGAGGGGTCGAAGATGTTGCTTGGCCGGCTTGGGGATGAATTGGTTGAGGACTTGGTAAGCAAAATAAGCTCTGAGGATTTCGTTATCAATTTTGTCCATCCTTCTGTAATTCCCGACCTGAAATGCATCGCCAAAACGATGCTCGAATCGAAATGCGACCGGGAATGCTCCCAGGCCTTTATCAGTGTCCAAAAAGACGCCTTGGACGACTGCATGCACATACTTTTGGACGACTACATGCACATACTTGCAGTGGAGAATCTCGGCATTGAGGATGTGCTTAAAATGGAATGGGCTATTTTAGCTCCAAAAATTAGAAGGTGCATCCAGGCAATGAAGATTTTCTTGCGGGTATATCTCGCCAGTGAAAAAAGACTGAGTGACCAAATATTTGGAGATTTTGCTTCATTTAGTTCGATTGTTTCGTTGAGGCATCGAAGGCTTCCATGCTTCAGCTACTGAATTTTTGTGAAGCCATAGTCGTTCGGCCTCGCCAATCGGAGAAGTTGATCCCTATTCTTGGCATGTATGAGGTGTTGGCAGATCTTATCCCCCATATAGATGCTTTATACACCGACGAGGTCGATTCTTACATGAGAAACCAATGCCAATACGTCCTATGGAGATTGGGCAGCTGTTGTAAGACAACTTTCCTTGATTTTGAGTATCTTTTAGCAATAAACGTATCAACAACCCCTTTTCTCGGTGAAGGAATCCACCCTCTTTCTAGATACGTAATGAATTTCATCATCTGTCTCACAGATTATACTGAAACCCTAAATTTGGTTCTTAAAGACACCGGGGAAGAAAATGCAGTTTCATTTTCCTCTCATGTGAATCCCACCGTAGAGGATAATGCAAATGGAAGGTCAAGTTTGTGTGTTTCGCCAATGGCACTTCATTTCCGATCCCTCATTTCCATTTTAGAGGTCAATCTCGACGATAAATCCAAATTGTGCAAGGAAGATTCTCTTCGCCATCTTTTCTTGATGAACAACATCCATTACATGACTCAAAAGGTCAAGGATTCCGAATTAAGAACCATTTTAGGGGACGAATGGATTCGCAAGCACAACTGGAAGTTCCAACAGCAAGCAATGAATTACGAGAGAGCCACGTGGAGTTCTATCCTGTCATTGCTAAGGGATGAGGGGATTCACTATCCCGGTTCGACTTCTATCTCAAGGACCCTTCTGAAGGAGCGGATGCAGAGCTTTTACGTCACGTTTGAAGAGGTTTACAAGATCCAAACTGCATGGTTAATCCCAGATATCCAGCTCCGGGAGGATCTGCGAATCTCGACATCGGTTAAAGTTATCCAAGCTTACAGGACATTTGTAGGCAGACATGTTAACAATCTCAGTGACAAGAGCATCAAGTATAGTGCAGATGATTTGGAGAATTTCCTCATGCATTTGTTTGAGGGATCCCCAAGATCATTGAACAGTTTCCACAGGAAGTGATGGACACAGTGTTCGAGGTGTCTCTCTCTCTCTCTCTCTCTCTCTCTCTCTCTCTCTCTCTCCAAACAAAAATTGAAGTATCTGCAATGTAACAAGGCTAGATGTGTTCCAATGTTTGGTATGTTGTATTATTTTTCATGTAAAATTTCTCTGTCCTTTCTGTTTTTCACTCTCGAAGAAATTGTATAGCTAGATCTTCATCAATCTACTGGGTATTGTTTGAAATAGTGTGATCCTAGTATCCTACCCTATGTTAGATATTTCCAAATTTGTTCATACAATTTGTTAATGGGTGCATATCCCATGAGTCTTATTTAGAAAGAAGAGATTTAGCCTCAATTCTCTACATTTATGTTGTTTGGTAGTTTAATTTATTTATTTTTTTAATCGGGTGTTTGGGTTAGTTTACGCAAAACCCAACAAATCCGGCCATAAAGTTACTGACCAGGCAAATCTCTAGTGACCTCAGGTTTTTTAATGTTTGCCCTTCGTGGGATTCAACCTTGCGATCTCTTGGAGCAAGCCTTTTGGCTGTTGCCTTAAGTCCAGCTGGCGAAACCCTAGTGGGGTATTTTGTTAGTATTTTTGGTTCTTGTTTTAACGGTTTTGTGTGGGGTGTAATCAATTGGGATTTTCTAACTGTAGAGCTGTTATATGCTATGGGAGACTGCAAATCTGGTAGTCCTATATTACAAGTAGAAGAAGAAGAAGAAAAAGAAGAAGATTTAATTGCTTTTGCCCAACACATTGTAAGAGCATTGTAAGGCGATTGGGCTGTTGTGTGAAGGCAACTTTCCTTCATTTTGAGAATCTTTTAGCATAAAACGTATCCACGACCCCTTTTCTCGGTGGAGGAATCGACCCTCTTTCTAGATACGTAGTGAATCTCGTCATCTGTCTCACAGATTACACTGAAACCCTAAATTTGCTACTCAAAGACTCTTGGGAAGAAAATGCAGTTTCATTTTCCTCTCATTTGATTTCCACCGTAGAGGATAATGCAAATGGAAGGTCAAGTTTCTGTGTTTTGCGGATGGCGCTTCATTTCCAATCTCTTATTTCCATTTTAGAGGCCAATCTTGACCATAATTCCAAATTATACAAGGATGATTCTCTTTTTTTGACCTGATGGATGATTCTCTGAGCCACCTTTTCTTGATGAATAATACCCATTACATGGCTCAAAAGGTGAACGGTTCCGAGCTAAGAACCATTTTAGGGAGGAATGGATTCGCAAGCAGCCAAGCACGCTATGAGTTACGAGAGGGCCGCTTGGAGTTCAATTCTTGCCTTTGCTCAGTTTTGAGAAGGGGATTGAGGATCCCAGTTTGAATTCTACGTCCAGGACAAAGGCTCTTCTCAGGCAGAGGAATCAGAGCTTTTATGTCGCATTTCATGATAACGAGCTCAACGTCCATTAAAGTGATCCAAGCTTATAGGTCATTTGTTGGGAGACATGTCAACCTGGGCTATGGGAACATCAATTATAGCACTGACGATTTGGAGAATTTCCTCTTTGATCTCTTTGAGGGATGCCCGAGATCATTGCACGGTCGCGATGGCGAGTATTGGAGGTGGGAGTTATCATATCAGAATGGATAGAAAGATTTGAGTCTCTCATTCACTCGCAAACCGAAAAGGAGAATATATATTTATATCCTTTGTAATCTGGCTAAAATAGTTAACCTGTAATAGTTTCTTGTATCCTTTTGCTTGTGAGTTGTGACAATAGACATTTGTTATATGCAGTTAAGTGTTTCAACTTATGCAAGCTAGCTTTCGTATATGTTGCCTGTATTTTGCTAGTTATATCGTATAAAAAACTATTTCACTTATAAAAAAGGAGGAAAAATAGACAGTGGCTATTAATTCCACTGTCTTAAGAAATGAAAACCTAGGGGGGGTGAGAAGTTAGGCGGACCATGATGGAAGGCCAAGGGCAAGGGGCCGTGGAAGTGTTTCAAGCTTTACTACGAAGAAATTTTTAAAATTATGTCTCCATATATTCCATGGCGTTGTCAGAACGAATTTTTTTGATAGATTGACTTGTGCCCAATTTAACAAAACTGAGATTGGTTTTAGGTTAAGTGCCCAAGGTTGTTTCCTAGACCAAAAGAGAGGGGAACTGAGATGTGGATCATGTCTCTATAGCTGTGGGAAAAGGATTCATGGAAAATGTAAAGGAATAGACAACCACTTTGATCGGTGACCTTTTCATTGCAATAGGGAAGACCATTAGTGACACTCTAGCCGGTGTTGACAGCTGAAAATGTTCTCCCTTTCAAGGCAAACTACGAAATATTCCATTTGGCATCAAAGATGGCATTGCCAAATTTGCCATTTCTCCCGCATCATCCAAGCCATTTGATTTGTTTTGGAAAATGAGATCAGTTTAATCTAATAATCTGGATGACAGATTATGGTAAAAATGGCATTGGACTGGTGCAACTATATTGCCATTTTTTTATTTTTTGACACTGTAACAAGCTAAAAAAAAATAGCTTTGGAAATGCAATTGTGGCACTAATGAGTGGACATAGTTCTAGACAACCATTTTTCCCTTCTCATTTTGAGGAAATGTGGCAAATTCTAACAAAGAGTGAAGCACGTTAAGAGACTTCTCATCTTGGCCTCTCCAAATTCCGCTTTCGTAAAATCCTCGCAGCGACTTTCTTTGTGGGGTAAATTTCACTTGATTTCCTGTGTGTTAGAGAATGTGCGAATTTTCGCTCTCCCATTTATTTACCACCACTGCAACTCGTGCGCTTTTTGGACAAATGTGCACAGTTCTAATTTCCATTCGAGTTAACGGGAGGTGTAACACAAGTTTCCTTCGCTCTCCCATTCTTCTTCAAAACCGAGGGAGGTGCTGTGCGGCCCATTTCGGGGCCGTGTCGGCACCGTTTTGACAATAGGAGACGTCCACCGTGTAGAGCTCGTCGAGTACTACCAATGTACCAAAAATCAACTCGATCGGATATCGTTAAGTGCGTCATTGGAACACAAATAAGTTGCAAAAAATTGGAATACACATGTCTTAAAACACTAGATGAAAACCAAAGAATCTTTTTGATTTTTTTTTTTGGAAATGCGAGAAGTGAACACTGTTGTTTTTTTGCCTTTTGGTACCACAATGTCTAATAACAAAACTTCAGGGTAAATAATGATAATTTTGTCAAGTCCAACTCGGTACTTATGTTGTGGAGTTCAACTCATCCCTGGTCAATTCTTTGGAGTTTCCTAATGCATTCCGCTGGACATGCATTTTCTTTTTCCTTTGGCGTAGTGGCCATCTTTTTCTTCCTCTCACCCTCACCCTCAGCGGTTGCCTTATATTTATTTTTCCTTGGCCATTGATTTTCTATTAGGAAACTTCAAAGAATATAGTAGGAATTAAATAACTTGACAGAGCACCCATGGAGCTTACCTCAGCAGAAAGCACTTGACTTTGCCTCAATGTGGACAGAATTCGAGTCTTATCACAGCTGATACCTACTGAACCTGGTGGTTGATCCGTGGTAGAGTTCGGTCACTTGGAGTTTTGCACTCTTCAGTAGGATTCAATTAATGGCCCCTCTGTAGGGTAGTTCTTCGTTCGTCCCAAAAAAAAAAAAAAAAGTGCTTGACAGGTATATTGTATTACGTTTATTTACTGTAAGGTGGTGTTTCATTTGGTTATCCCAAATGGACCTCCGGTTTGAATCTATACCTACACAATATGCACGGACGATGCATCTTGACCGTCCGTGCGTGTTTTTGACGGTCCGGATTTTTAAAAAACTCTTCCATGTCCGGACCGTCGATTCCTAAAATGGAGTGTCAGAATATGTTCGTGCGCGTACGTACATGTGTAGCTGGGTTTTTTTGCTAGGGGGTTCAATTCGGTACACTGTGAAGTCCAACTCATGACTGGTCATTTCCTTGAAGTTTCCTAACTCATTTTACTTGACGTGCATTTTCTTTTTCCTTTCGCGTGGGGGCTATCTTTTTCGTCCCATTATCCTCAACGGTTGGCTTTTATTTTTGGATCGTGATAGGGGTACAGAAGTTGGGGTACCGAAAATGAACCGATCGCACACGGGGACCCACTTTTGGGTCCCACACGAATGATCCGAAATTTTTGATTGGAACGGTGGGACTTTGGTTGGAGCACTTCCAACCGTCCGATTGAGCTGAAATTTTGTGGGGCCCCTCGGAAAAATGTTCTAAGAACGATGAACGGTTCGGATCATTCGTGTGGGACCCAAAAGTGAGTCCCCGTGTGCGATCGGTTTATTCTCGGTACCCTTTGTTCGGTACCCATATCTTTATCCTTTATTTTTCCTTTGGCGATTGCTTTTCCCTATTTCTTTTTCCTTTCCAAAATGTAATTAAGTAGAACGTAATAAGAAGCTTCGAAGAAAATACTAGTGGGAAAAAGAACTTGAGACAGGTAGTTATATCAGAAAATCGATTCTGATAGTACACGAGAAATTATTTTCTACGCTTTATTTACTTTTCTTGTAAGGTTTCTTTATATTTATTTGTTTTATTACAAAATCCAAAAAAATAATTTTTTTTTTATAATTAGCTAGGATATAAATAAAGAATGTTCACAATGAAGGATCTTCAACTCTTGTTTCGAGAATCGCACTTTTTGTTAATATTTTATCTCACAAACAAGTCCCATTTCGGTCAATGCGATATATCTTGAAGTAAATTCCTTCTTTCTTTTCTTTTTTTGGAACTACATTTTTTTTTGTTACTTTCCTTGGAGTTCCTTGAAGACTAGAAGGTCAATGGAATATATTCTTTAATTTTCCTTGAATTCTTTTTCCCATAATCCCCCGTCCCATTTCGTTAATCTCTTATTCTATTTTGAGATTTTCTAAAATTTGACTTTGAATTTTGAAAATTCAAAGAAAAAAGTAGTTGAAAATAATTGTAAAAGTGAAAATTAAAGGGCAATAATGAAAATTGGAACCGATTTTTTTAGGAGACATCAGAAAGTTGAAATCCCAAAAGGGAATAATAAAATGGAACGGGGAAGTATTTATTTATTTATTTATTTATTTATTTATTTATTTATTTATTGAAGTGGGAATTTCGTTGAAGACTAGAAAGTCAAGGAAAAGTTACTACAAACATCCAACTCCAAAGTTGCAGAGATCGGCCAAAGGCAAAGTGAGAGCTTGAAACCTCCGGATACAATTGCCTCTGAGCATAGCATATCTCGCAAAGGGTTAGTCTCTTTCTCCCTCTCTGTTCTCTGTACAATTGTATAGCGCATGTTTATATTCATCTTATTAGTTGTGTTTGCAGGGAGTAAATTTTAGATTATAGCTTTATTAGAGCATCTCCAATTCTTACTCTTTCATTTGACTCGGAACTAAATTTTGCGTAAAAACCCTCTAAACTCTTGTTTTGCTTTCACAATTGGAAAATTTTGGGCAGACGATAAGAGTGTTCTTTACAACTATACGAGTAACAAAGCTTTTACTCAAATTTGTGTTTACATTTGAGTTTGTCCAGTGCTTACATTTGAGTTTGTGGAGTACTTCGTACTTAATGAAGTTTTTCCTCGAAGTTTGAGTAAAGACCGGAGATGCAGTTAGATGTTACTGACATTGAAGTTTAGGGGTTGTTCTACAAAACTGACTTAAACTCAAAACTAACTTATTGCGTTTTATGAGATAGGTCACTCTCTCAGCTTCTACTGACTTATTCAATTTCATAGAAAAATTAAGCTAATTAGCTAGAATCTAAAATTTGGTCCCAAAACACTCCAAACTCAGTTTCCCCATGATGAGGATTCAGATTTTAGACTATTTTTCGGATTCTAGAAATACCTAAAATCTCAAAATAGATTCTGGAATCTACAAAAAAAAAATTTAACAAATACTCACAACTGCTTTTTGACAGCTAAAATTATGTGATTGAATCAATTAGCCCCACAAAATTTGATTATGCACACGTTTTTCACACTTTCATAACGGTAGAAAATAAATAATTTTGCAAACACGCACCCGGTTAACTGGTTTCCGGATCGGATTCCTCAAATTGGTTTGGACCTTGGCCCAACCCGTGTGCGCGCGATGCCTCTCTTGGGCCTAGCTATTCAACAGTTCATGGAGCCTTTACACATGTAAAGAGTAAAATTGTTTTCTAGTTAGCCAATGTGGGTCAGGTGTTTTTGAAGAGTTCTTTTGAAAAATACACGACCCCAACATCTACTTTCACATTCTTGGCCATATTTATTTATAATCGGGTGTCTAGCCAGCTTGCACGCATCTCAATAAATCCCAAAGCACTAAAGTTACCGACAGGGCAGACCTCCAATGACCTCAAAATTTTGAATGTTTGGCCTTAGTGGGATTCAACCTTGCGACCCTTGGAGGGTAGCTCTTTGGTTGCTGTCTCGTGCTCACCCAGCCAACCCTTGATAGAAATTTTTATGGAGGAATAGAATCCAGGATGAACGCATTTTTAATTCTCTATGTTCTGACTGGAAATTGCGTAAATGATGAGATTGGCCTAATCCAAAGAAAAGGCTCTTCCCTCTATTGATGACTGACACTAGGAACCGTATTCAAATAAAAATGAAGGGTTGTTTTTTGGTAGAAATGTAGGTTCTGGTTTTTACAATTTTGTGTTGTGCGTAATTAATTGAGATTTTTTTTATTTATTTTAGTGTACTGTTATATGCCATGGGAGACTGCGAATCCGTGAGTCCAAAATTGGGAGGAGAAGAAGATTTAATTTCTGCTGCCCAGGTTATTGAAAGAGCATTGGTAACTAAAAAGAATTTAACGAGTAACGTGAGGGAAAATCTTGGCTAATTTAGGCACCCAATTGTGTTCCATAAGTCAAATCATGGAGAATAAAAAGAATGAGGAGGGCTTCAGTGAGATTGAGGAGCGGATAAATACAGTACAAAATCAGGTCATGAAGTGGGAAGTAGATGAGTACATGATATGGGATTGTGGCTCTGAAGAAGCTTCTGAGTACATTAAGGCAGTGGATGAAGCCCGGAAGTTGACTGAAACCCTGGAGAGTTTGTGTTCGAATAGAGGGGGTGAAGAGAATAAGCTTCTTAGTAGAGCCCATGATGTTTTGAACATGGCAATGGCGAGACATGAGAAAGAGTTTAGGCACATTCTTGTTAAAAACAGGCAATGCTTCAAGGCAGACACGACCTTTAGGTCAAGCGAAGAGGATGTGGAAACTGAGGGGTCGTTTATCTCGTCAGGGCATGGATCGGTTGAGGATCCATTTAAGCACCTACTTGTTCAATACAGGCAACCCTTTGACCTGGAGCACGTGTCCTTTCGTCCTAGAGAAATATCTGTTGGAAATAGGCAATCCTTCACGCCAGGCGCGTCCTTTAGGTCAAGTGAAGAGGATGTGGAAACTGTGTGGTCGTTTATCTCGTCTGGTCAAGGATCAGTTGACGATCCGTTTAAGCACCTACTTTTTCAAAATGGGCAACCCTGTGAGCTGGAGCACGTGTCCTTTTGTCCTACAGAAATATATGTTGGAAACGAGGAGTCCAGTATAAGGATAAGAAGCTCTAAGGATTTCATTATCGATTTTGTCCATCCTTCTGTAATTCTTGACCTGAAATGCATTGCCAAGTTGATGTTTGATTCAAATTACGATCGGGAATGCACACAGGCCTTTATAAGTGTCAAGAAAGATGCCATGGACAACTGTGTCTTCATGCTTGAAATGGAGAAACTCAGCATCGAAGATGTGCTTAAGATGGAATGGGCTACTTTGAATTCCAGGATCAGAAGTTGGATTTGGGTGATGAAGATCTTCGTTCGGGTGTATCTTGCCAGTGAAAAAAGGCTTAGTGACCAGATTTTTGGAGAGTTTGACTCTTGTAGTTCTATTTGTTTTGTTGAGGCATCAAAATCTTCAATGCTTCTGCTTATGAATTTTGGCAAAGCCATAGCGATTTGGCCTCACCAACCGGAGAAGTTGGTCCGTATGCTTGGCATGTATGAGGTGCTGGCTGATCTTATCCCTGACATAGATGCTTTGTATACCAATGAGATCAATTCTAACGTGAGAAACGAATGCCAAGATCCTAAGGAGATTGGGGTACTCTGTGAAGGCAACTTTCCTTGAATTTGAGAATCTTGTCGCTTCAAACGTATCCACAAATCCTTTCCCCGGTGGAGGAATTCACCTTCTTACTAGATACGTCATGAATTACCTCACTACCCTCACGGATTACTCTGAAACCCTAAATTTGATTCTCAAAAACTCCGGTAAAGAAAATTTAGTTACATTTTCACCTGACTTGAAGCCAACTGTGGAGGATAATTCAAGTATAAGGTCAAGTTTTTGGTCACTAAGTTCAATTCTACAGTGCAACCTCGATGAGAAGTCCAAATTGTACAAGGAAGATTCTCTTCGCCACCTTTTCTTGATGAACAACATCCATTACATGACTCAAAAGGTCAAGGATTCCAAATTAAGAACCATTTTAGGGGACGAATGGATTCGCAAGCACAACTGGAAGGTCCAACAGCAAGCATTGAATTACGAGAGAGCCACTTGGAGTTCTATCCTGTCATTGCTAAGGGACGAGGGGATTCGTTTTCGCAGTTCGAATTCTGTCTCAAGGACCCTTCTGAAGGAGCGGATGCAGAGCTTTTACGTCACGTTTGAAGAGGTTTACAAGATCCAAACTGCTTGCTTAATCCCAGATATCCAGCTCCGGGAGGATCTGTGAATCTCGGTATCCGTCAAAGTTATCCTAGCTTACAGAACATTTGTAGGGATAAATAATAACATTCTCAGTGACAAGAGCATCAAGTACAGTGCAGATGATTTGGAGAATTTCCTCTTCCATTTGTTTGAGGGATCCCCAAGATCATTGAAGAGTTTCCACAGGAAGTGATGAACACAGTGTTCAAGGTGGGAGTTATCCTATCAGAATGGGTAATGGAGTTTGGCTCTCTCTCTCTCCCCAAACAAAAATTGAAGTATCTGCTATGTAACAAGGTTAAATGTGTTCCAATGTGTGGTATGTTGTATTATTTTTCATGTAAAATTTCTCTGTCCTTTTTGTTTTTCTCTCTCGAAGAAATTGGGATTGTATAGCTAGATCTTCATCTATCTAACTGGGTATTGTTTGAAATAGTGTGATCCTACCCTATGTTAGATATTTCCAGATTTGTTCATACAATTTGTTAATGGGTGCATATCCATGAGTCTTATTTAGAAAGAAGAGATTTAGCCTCAATTATCTACATTTACGTTGTTTGGTAGTATTTTTTTTTATTTTTATAATCGGGTGTTTGGGTTAGTTTACACAAAACCCAGCAACTCTGGCCATAAAGTTACAAACCAGACAAATCTCTAGTGACCTCAGGTTTTTGAATGTCTGCCCTTCTTGGGATTCAACCTTGCGATCTCTTGGAGCAAGCCTTTTGGTTGTTGCCTTAAGTCCAGCTGGCGAAACCCTAGTGGGGTTTTTTGTTAGTATTTTTGGTTCTGGTTTTAACGGTTTTGTGTGGGGTGTAATCAATTGGGATTTTCTAACTGTAGGGCTGTTAGAGCAAAAACAGCAGTTAGTCTAAATTTTTGGCCAAAAAACCTGATGCACAGTGCATTTAGTTATCCTGTCACTATCAACACTCCAACAATACTATCCATTTTGCCTATCATTTATTAAAATATTATTATTTTCTTTTTTAAATATCAAAAAACACAAACCCAAATATATGACACATACATCAATTTCTCTGGTCGGCAACCACCGTTTACTCCACCAACGTGCAAATCAATATCCCTGATTCCCTGAGAAAAACCAAACATCAGATTTTTCACTTTTGCCTTCTCTCTCTCAATAATCCTTCTTCAGACAAAGCGCCGCCGCAAGAGTTAGATAGTGGATGGTAGAAAGGCGAGGCGGTCGGAGATGGGTGGAGTCGGTGGACTGTGAAGTTTCTTCATGTTTTGATTGTGGGGGGAGAGAGAGAGGTGAGAGAAATGAATATAAGAGCATCCCCATTTGGCTACTTATATTAGCTTTTAAAAGCTAATATAGGGAGCCAAACCCCCAAAAACCCCTAAAAATCAGGCTCTCTATTTTTCCTCCTCAAATTATTTTTGCTACAATGCCTACTTAAATTTGATTAGGCGTTGTTCAAGCACTTCTTTTTTTATTTATTTATTGTTTTTGCCGTTGCTTTTTCTCCCGGGTTTCTGACGCGTCCAAAAGAGAGGGAGTATTTTAATGGTAAAGGTACTACTTTAGTACCACTTCACTCTACCGAAAACATCTCCCCAGGCGGGGAGATTAGCTTTTAGGGGGGATTTTTTTTTTTTTTTGTAGATTTGAGGGGAATAGTTTAATGTAGTAAAATTTGGATAGAAAGTCTGATTTTTTGAGTTTTTGATAAAGCGGCTTGCTAAATTGTAAAAGGTGTTTTTGTGGTTAAATTTGGTATTTTTTTTTTGTGAGCCTGATAATATGGTTGGATGGTGAACAGTCGTTGGGTAGAAGTACCTAAGGACTGTAGATGGAGGTATCTACCTAAGGGTTATAAAGAGGCTGCTGCAGGAGACAATTTCTCCTTTTGCTAAGCTAAAATAGCCAAAAGTGCTCTAGTGCTAACCTGCTGCTGTTGCTCTATGGGAGACTACAAATCTGGGAGTCGAATAGTAGAAGTAGAAAAAAAGAAGAAGAAGAAGATTTAATTGCTTCTGCCCAGCACATTGTAATAGCATTGGTAAGTAGAAGGAATTTGAGAATCTTTTAGCATCAAACGTATCTGCAATACGTCCTAAGGCGATTAGGCTGTTGTGTGAAGGCAACTTTCCTTGATTTTGAGAATCTTTTAGCATCAAACGTATCGATGACCCTTTTTCTCGGTGGAGGAATCCACCCACTTTTTAGATACGTGGTGAATCTTGTCATCTGTCTCACAGATTATGCTGAAACCCTAAATTTGCTTCTCAAAGACTCTAGGGAAGAAAATGCTGTTTCATTTTACTCTCATTTGAATTCCACTGTGGAGGATAATGCAAGTGGAAGGTCAAGTTTGTGTGTTTTGCCGATGGCGCTTCGTTTCCAATTGCTCATTTCCATTTTAGAGGCCAATCTTGACCATAATTCCAAATTATACAAGGATGATTCTCTTTTTTTTACCTGACATATGATCCTCTTAGCCACCTTTTCTTGATGAATAATACCCATTACATGGCTCAAACGGGGAACATTTCCGAGCTAAGAACCATTTTAGGGGAGGAACTGATTCGCAAGCACGCTATGAGTTACGAGAGGGCCATTTGGAGTTCAATTCTGTCTTTGCTAAGTTTTGAGGATCCCAGTTTGAATTCTGCGTCCAGGACAAAGGCTCTTCTCAGGCGGAGGATTCAGAGCTTTTATGTCGCATTTCAAGATAGCAAGCTCAAGGACATACAAATCTCGACGTCCATTAAAGTGATCAAGCTTGTATGTCATTTGTTGGTAGACATTGCTGGGCTATGAGAACATCAAGTATAGAGCTGACGATTTGGAGAATTTACTCTTTGATCTCTTCGAGGGAACGCCCAAGATTATTGCACGGCCGCCAAAGGAAGTGACGACGAGTAGTGGAGGTGGGAGTTATCATATCAGAATGGATAGAAGGATTTGAGTCCCTCATTCCTTCTCAAACCGAAAAGGAGAATATTTATATGCTTTGTAATCTGGCTAAAATAGTTAACCTGTATCAGTATCTTGCATCCTTTTGCTTGTGAGTTGTGACAATAGACATTTGTTATATGCAGTTAAGTTTTTCAACTTTTGCAAGCTAGCTTTCGTATCTGTTCAGGGCCGGCCCTGACATTTTAGAGGCTTAAAGCGAATATAAAAACTTGGGCCTTATGTTTTTTAACAAAAAGAAAAATCAATGTAGGTAATTAATACATGGTAAAAGATTAAACATGGTATTTTAGCTTAGTAAAATGGATCAACTATAATGAAATACCGCTCATACAATTTGTTTTCTCTAATTAATTATATTTGTAACTTTAATTGTAAGATACTGTACTATTATTTGCAATAAGATAATTACTTGTTTGAAACCTTTTTCTATCAAATTGTGTTGAGTGGGAAAATTTATTTTAGTTTATTTGGAGTCAAAACTATTTTATTTTGTGAATTTATTGTTTAAAATTCAAAAATTAAAAACAAAAGGAAAAAAACTTATCATAATACTTGGACATACAAATGATATGAACATTGGTCTTAAATATCATCTACAATTTCACTTAATTAATATAATATGTGAGACTTATCTACACCTAGATTCAAAAGAAAAATAGGAAAAAAGTTATTTTGTCAAAAAGCAACTGATGGGCCTTGAACGCAGCACCTGCAGGTTAGAAGGTTGCACACACAGCCTTGTTGCCAGACGGCACAAGCCTCATCTTGTGTAATATTTCGGAAATCAAATATATAGTAAGTCTCTGACTTGTATGCAAGTGGGCCCTTAATTTTCGCTTAATTTTTTGGGCCTAAAGCGGCCGCACCTCCCGCTTTAGGTCAGGGCCGGTCCTGTATCTGTTGCCTGTGTTTTGCTAGTTATCCAAGATTTTGTACATTCAAGCAAAAAAGAAACTGGGGAAAGTTGTTGGAACATGTTGTGACGGTTTTGTTTTTGTCAAGATTGAGTGATGTATGAAAAATTAGGGTTCCCTAATAATCTGATAAATAAACAACCCTAATAGTATGAATGCGAATCAATAAGTTACCCAACACAAATCACACAAGCAATCAAACAGATGAACGCACGACATACGTGGAAAACCTCTGAATGGGTAAAAACCACGAGAAGGAATCAAATCACTATAATCGTTGTGCAGTTACAGATATGCCTATCCAAACGAAGTAAATCCTCACAACGTTCTAAGTATCACCTGCCAAGTCACACGTACACCGCACCCAGTGATCTTGATCGCCAACGCCTTAAATCGCACAAGCCTTCCAATCCTTTGCCTTTCGAACTCTACAAAAGGGCTTAACCTAAAGAACGATGATGTTGATGTAAAATCCTCTCGAAGATTATTTGTTGGCTTAGAGAATCAATCAATCTTTGAAGTTTTTCGTGATTCACAAACCCTAGCCGCCACAGATGTTTGGAGGTGGAAAATATGAGTGTTGGCCAAGTTGTCTCCACAAAACCCTAGCCAACGTTATATTTATAAGCTTCAAAATGTGCTTGAGTAGGTTCGAAGTTGCTCGAGCAAGTTACTAAAGGCAGCCCATTTGCTTGATGTGTAGCTTGTATGTTGTTTGAGCAAGTTTCTTGAATTACATCGAAATAACGACCGCAGTAAAAAGAATTACATATTGATTTCCTTCCACACCTAAACAGACACTCTAAATAATAAAATTACAACTCGATGTAAATGTGTGTTTTGTCAAACGGAATTGCCAAAACAAAGGAATCCAAAACTTGGTCCTTACAATGTATATGAACCTGTGCCCAATTTAACAAAAATGAGACTGGCTTTAGCCTTTAGGTGAAATGCCCAAGGTTGTATCCCAGACCAAAAGAGAGGGGAACTGAGATGTGGATCATGTCTCTATAGCTGTGGAAAAGGATTCATGGAAAATGTAAAGGAACATATAATAGGCTTTGTATAGCTTTTGTTGGACAGAAGATCAGACTTCCTCTGTCTATGTAGATAACATTTTGCTTATGTTTCTATGTGAAACACATGGGTGAAGTTGTTGGGCTGGTGGCTAGAAAGAAGAGATGCATGAAGAAGAATGGGAGAGCGAAAGAAGCTTGTTACACCTCCTATTAACTCGAATGGAAATTAAAACTGTGCACATTGGGCCAAAAAGCGCACGAGTTGCAGTGGTGGTAAATAAATGGGCGAGCGAAAATTCGCACATTCTCTAACACGTAGAAAATCAAGTGAAATTTACCCCACAAGGAAAGTCGCCCGAGGATTTTACTAAAGTGGAATTTGGAGAGGCCAAGATGAGAAGTCTCTTAACGTGCTTCACTTATTGTTAGAATTTGCCACATTTCTCAAAATGAGAAGGCAAAAATGTGTTATGAAATCGGAACACAAACAGTCGTGCGTAATGAAAAAACGAAAAAGAAAAATGAGACATAAGATATACGTGGAAAACCTCAACACGAGAAAAAACCACGGGAGCCAAATCAGTCCGCTATGAAATCGAAATAAGAGTACAAGTCTTCTCGCAATCTCTCTGAGATGTGCTTTTTCTCTCACCTCTCTCTGTTTTTCTCTGAAAACTGATAACTCTATAACCCTAAAATTTAACAAACTGCTAAATAAATAGGTCGGGCCCTATGGGCAAAATTACACCCCGAGGTCCAAAAATATCATTTTTGTTGTTGGGGATTTGCCCCTTACACCCCCGGGATAGACCACTACTAAAGGTTGTCTGCACCCCAACAAAATGGTGATCGTTAGAGCTCCGTCCACCCATTAGTGCCACAATTGCATTTCCAAAGCTATTTTTTTTTAGCTTGTTACAGTGTCAAAAAATGGCAATATAGTTGCCCGGGTCCAATGCCCTTTTTGCCATAATCTCTCATCCAGAGTATTATTACATTTTCAGCTGTCAACACCGGCTAGAGTGGTAAGGCTTTCCTTTACGAGGAAGAAGACCTGGTTCGATTTTCATTGTGAGACGCACTAAAAAAAATTACTACACGGTGCAATTTATGGTACCTATTTACACCATATTTTGACCAATCTTTTGAGTCGAGGAAGTAGACACGTGGCAGCTATTGATTGAAGACAAGTACCAGACAAACATGGATTGAGACAAAGGCGGTTTAAAGTTAGGAGATTCAAAAGAAGACAATTAGACAACGTAATTACCTTATCTTGAGTAACTAAAATCAAGAGGGAATTATCTCAAGTTCAAAATTTGAAGAAGAAACCTATAAATTCTAGTCGATCACAATATTAAAAGGTTGATCTACCTTATCTTGAGTAACTAAAATCAAGAGGGAATTATCTCAAGTTCAAAATTTGAAGAAGAAACCTATAAATTCTAGTCGATCACAATATTAAAAAGTCTGATCAACCGCCCAAAGGCTAACATTTTTCATTTTTACTTTCATTGTCATTTACAGTCTTTCTTAGGAGTAGATGTAACTTAATCCTTATCGATTGTAACTCCTGTTGCTGTCGATTGTGGTTAAAAAAAGTTTGTGTTGGTCCCGGAGTGCCCCCATGAATTTGGTTACACAGTGCCACTCTCTCCAACCGCTCTAAAAACAAACTTGTGGGTGCTTTGTCGAATGCCATAAAAGGCTTAATTAAAGCCCTTCCTAACACCAATTGATTTTAGGAGAGATGGTGGAAAGCGGTATGACAAGTGGTATCAGAGCCAGGAGGTCATGGATTTGAGTCACGGGAGCGTCAACGTGAGGGAGAGATTGTTAGGCCCGGAGTGCCCCCATGAATTTGGTTACACAATGTCACTTTTTGAAATGTCCATGTGTCAAGGTGAATTCACTTACTCCATCTTGGAGCATGCACAACTGTGTGTAGTGGTTTATGGGGACATCTATATACTGTACGTGGTGCAGTTTAACCTTACTCAACCAATTTAGGAAAATGCTATAATGTTTTCCCTTACGGTGTATACCACTCATAACATGTTATGCCTTCTAATGGTTTATGTTACACCTTCTAATTGTTTATGCTATGATAGGGGATACCGCAAAAAAGAGTGAGTCATAACATATTCATAACATGTTATGCCATTTTAAAAAATATTTCGCTTGTAATGGTTTTTTGTTATACCTTCTAATGGTTTATGTTACGCCGTATCCCGTATAACATGTTATGTCTTCTAATGATTTGTTTATGCCTTTTAATGGTTTTTGTTATGCCTTTAATGATTTTTTGGGGTAACATCGTAGCATCTTCCACCAATTTAATCGTGTTAATCCTCCTTGGCATTTTCAAACCAATCTTGGCGAGGTTGACTTAAACCAGCGAGCCATTTGGATAGTTATCCTCAAAATAAACAAATTTATCTATTAAACATCATCACTGTCCTGTGGTAATGTTTTTGCCTTTTGGTCTGATGGGATCCGGTGCATTAGTGCTGGTATGATCGCACCCGTTTTTGCCTTTTGGTACCACAATGTCTAATAACAAAACTTCAGGGTAAATAATGATAATTTAATTTGTCGAGTCCAACTGGGTATGCTGTGGAGTTCAACTCATCACTGGTCATTTCTTTGGAGTTTCCCAATACATTCCGCTGGACATGCATTTTCTTTTTCCTTTCGCGTAGTGGCCATCTTTTTCTTCCTCTCACCCTCACCCTCACCCTCAGCGGTTGCCTTTTATTGATTTTTCCTTGGCCATTGATTTTCTATTAGGAAACTTCACAGAATATAGTAGGGAAAAGAACTTGACAGAGCACCCATGGAGCTTGCCTCGGCAGAAAGTACTTGGCTTTGCCCCAAATGTGAACAGAGTTTGAGTCTTATCAAGTACTTGGCTTTGCCCCAAATGTGGACAGAGTTTGAGTCTTATCAAGGCAGGTACCTTTGAAACCTGGTGGTCAAGTCGTGGTGGCGTTGTTCGGTCACTCAGAGGTTTGCACTGTGAAAAACCAGGGTTCCCTTAAAATCTGTTAAAACCCTAACAGTATGAATGCGAATCACTAATTAAATCAACCAGCAGACAATTACGCAAGCAGTCAAAAATCACAACACAGAGATATACGTGGAAAATCCTAAATGGGTAAAAAACCACGGGAAGGAATCAAAATCACTATACTCATTGTGCAGTTACAGATATACCTATCCAAACGACGTAAATCCTCACAACGTTCTAAGTATCACCTGCCAAGTCACACGTACACCGCACCCAATGATCTTGATCGACAACGCCTTGAATCGCACAAGCCTTCCTTGGATACTTTCGGAATCCCACCAAAGAACTCTAACTGAAAGTTGATTGTTGAAGCATTAAACCCCTTGAAGATGAACTCTAAGCATCCGGTCTTCAAAGATCTTCAAGGTCCACAAACCCTAGCCGCCACAAGTGTTTTAAGGATGAGTAGGAGTGCAGAGAATAAAGTGTGGCTGCTCAAATTTCGTTTAACCTAGTTGATGCGAATATATAGGCGCATAGCGGTTGCTCAAGCAAGAACCAAGTTGCTCGAGCAACTAACGAACAGCAGATTTGCTTGACAGGTTGCTTGAGCAAGTCGTTGAGCAACTTCTGAACTAGTAAAATAATCTACTCAACTCACCACTAAAATATATACTATCGCACTCTCAACCATTACATAAAGAGATGATTCCTTTCCACACCTAAACAGACACTCTAAAAAATAAAATTACAACTCGATGTAAATGTGTGTTTTGTCAAACGGAATTGCCAAAACAAAGAACGCCGAAACTTGGTCCTTACAATCTCCCCCTTTGGCACTTCCATGACAAAACACACTACAAAGGCAATCTATCCTATATGAACGAGTTGTAGAGAGCCTGCAAACAAAACTCAACATCCAAATATATTAGAACAGTAGGCAACCTACTCCCCCTTTCTTCATTCTCCCCCTTTTTGACATGGAATGACAAAGGGCGAATAGGATAAACAATAAAACAATAAATGTGAACAAAGAAGTGCATTGAACAATAAAAGCCCAAGAGAAGCAGCCAAGTGAGATATTTAAGAGAGAAGCGAACACTAGCACAAATAGCATGACGCCTAAACTCAAAAACACGCAAAGCATAATAAAACAAAAACAAAACCAAATGCTAAAAGATAATGAAAAAATTGAAGATACGAGCATAGAATGTTTTTAGCACAAGTATTATATCATGAGATGAGATGAACAAGATATCCAAACTTTAAGACACAACTTGATGATAGAACACCATGCAAGGCAGAAGAAAAACAACACACCATGATCAACGACATGTGAGGAAAGTGTGTGTGTGGATCCATGGCCTAGATACCAGGTTAGCTCAATTTAGGACCTATATTCTCATGAACAATAGGAGTATCAAGATGACTCCCCCTCAAGAAGTCAAACCAAGCTAGGTCCTCAATGATTTTTTGTTGATAAGTACTTGCGGAGCTCCCCCTCAACTTCTAATTTTTATTCTTTTTACAATGTATTCTCTTTTACCCCACTCGCCGTTTGACGCGACCGTCCGGACTGGATAGAGCCGAATGCAACCGGTTACTAAGCAAGTGGTCCAATACTAATACCACCTTTTCCATAAAACTCTCATTTTTTTATATAATCACACGAATGGAAATATTTTTTTTATTGTATTTTGCACTATCATCGGCGGCTTTCACACTACTAGGACTTTTGTCCTATAGGTAGCCCTTTCCTCAAGTCATTCATTCTCTCAATTTCGGAAGGGGAGATGGAGAGAAAAAAAAATGGTGGTGGATGGATTTCAACATCACATTTGGAATTCTAACCACGGGTCAATCTCAAAAAGAAATCTCAAGATACAGACCAAGTTTATGAGAACAAGACCCCTAATTGTCAACCATCCATAATAGCCATGAATAAGTGTACAGAATGTCGAATACTCATGGTTTATTGGCATTCGAATGTTCTTGCAGGGAGAATACCAAAAAGAAGTGCAATAAAAATAAGGATGAACATGTTCATAAAATTCAATGATATTCAACTACGCACTAAAGACTATCATGCTCAATCCACACAACAACTGATACAAGACATATTTTTGAATTTTTTTTTTTTTAATAAAAAAAATAACGCAAAGACAACTAAAATAAGACAATTGTGAAACAACTATAAAACTCCATAAATCTAGGTATTAAGATATGCATGATCAATTAAACCTAGTTTATGGAACCAAACCTAGCCTTTAAAAGGCAAGGCCAAACTCTCCAAGTGAACTATAGTCATCTAGAGAGTCAAGATCATCATCAACCGGAGATACCAAATCCATTTTACGAACCCACATCTGTCTAGGCTTGCCCTTTTCAACACGAGTCTTTTTAATGGGCATAGGCTTTGGGTTTACCTTTGTAGAATTAGCATGCGAAGATGTCCTACGTCTAGGCCTTTGATAATACTCCCTATGATTGTTCATGTTATGGTAATGGGGAGGAGTCCTGTGATAACCATGAAGGGCAAAACAGTAAGGACGAATATGGCCTCTAATTCCACAATGATGGCAAGTGGGCACAAAATTATTATGACCATAAGAATGAGCTACATATGCATCATGTGAAGTGTTAGATTCATGCATCTTCCTACAGTGCGATCTAATATGGCCAGTCATACCACAATAATGACAAGTAGGTACAAATTTAACGACAGGAGTAAGCACTTGAGACTTAGCATTATTAATAACTTTAGTTTTTACCTCCTTGCGTTTGGGATGTTCGTTTACCACTATTGTCGTTTGCTTCTTTGGCGTGGGAGAATTGAGCTTGTTCTGTACGACATTAGCATTCTTCTTCTTATCTTTATGATTAGTCCCTTCTTTCCCAATTGGCGGAGTTGAAGATGTCGCATGATAACCAAGCCCTGAACGATCGCTAGGATGCCGTTGGATGGAAAGAATATGATCCAATACTTGGGTCCCCGTTTTTGTATCATCCTCTAATTTCTCCTTAGACTTTGCACTAGTCAAGGCCTTATTTTTCTCAAGAAGTAGCTCAATTTCTTTATTTTTCTCATCCCTCTCTTGAGTGCGTTCATTCAAAATATTCTCTAAATTCTTGACCTTATCAGAAAGCTTATCATTCACCTTCATCAATTTTTTACTAAAAACATGAAGTTTGTTGTACTCCTCTTTGATCTCATCCATGTCATCACAACTTTCCGCCTCACTATTATCCGTCTCAGAACCACTCGATTCGGAAAGACCCTTAGGATTCAAGGAAACTCCGAAAGCCAAAAAGTTTCTATCATTATTTTCGTTGCCGTCCTGTTCTTCATTCGATTCATCAGAATCGCTATCATCCCACGTTTGAGCAACAAAAACCTTCTTTTTCTTTTTGTTAGCACAATCTAGGGCATAATGACCAAACCCATGACACTCAAAACACTTGTGGTCCCTCGGTGGTCCTTTTCCCTCCTTTTTAATTTTTTTAGAAAATTCTCCTTTTTCTTTATCATTTTTCTTTTTCATAATATTTTTAAATTGTTGGAAGAAAACTTTCATCTCCTCAAAATCGACATCACTATCACTATCTGAACCTTTCTTATTTTTTTCGAGTACTTTTAAAAGCAATAGAAGTCTCGAATGTTTTACTTTAGGTGAAACAGTTCGATTGCAATAGGTCGACCTCATAAGTTTGGAGAATCCCAACTATTTCTTGAACAGATTTTTCTTTTAATTTTCTCTTACCTTCCAATAGTTACTTGAGTTTTAAATCTAGGAGGTAAGGAACGTAAAATTTTCTTAATAATACGATAGGAAGGAATTGGCTCACCCAAGTTTTCGCACTATTGACGATGGCGATGAGCTTGGAGTAAAATTGATTGAATGTCTCCTCCTCTTGCATTCTCGATGGTCTCAAACTCCGTAGTAAGCCTTTGCGGCTTAGACTGCTTAACCACGTCTGTCCCCCCCTCGTGACAAGTAACTGAAATGTCCCATGCCTCTTTCGCTATTTCACGCTTAGCTATTTTCCGTGCTCATTAATATCAACAAAGAAAATAAAATATCAAGTGCACGGTTGTTAGCCCGAAGTAATGCTTTTTCAAATGATCGATAACTCGGGAGTTGGGGTTTTTCAACCTGTTTGTCCTCTACAGTTATCATGGGCCGAGTGTACCCCACAATACATGAGTCCCAAATTTCTTCACCTGCAGATCTCATTAGAGCCTTTATTCTAGATTTCCAGTAATCAAAATTATCAGCATCAAGTATAGGCAAATTTCTAGACACGTGATTCATATTCATACTCATGATGGATCTGCTCTAGGAAAATAAATCCTAACGGAAGGAGCAGCTAGCTCTGATACCAATTGAAAAACCAGGGTTCCCTTAAAATCTGTTAAAACCCTAACAGTATGAATGCGAATCACTAATTAAATCAACCAGCAGACAATTACGCAAGCAGTCAAAAACCACAACACAGAGATATACGTGGAAAACCCTAAATGGGTAAAAAACCACGGGAAGGAATCAAAATCACTATACTCATTGTGCAGTTACAGATATACCTATCCAAACGACGTAAATCCTCACAACGTTCTAAGTATCACCTGCCGAGTCACACGTACACCGCACCCAATGATCTTGATCGACAACGCCTTGAATCGCACAAGCCTTCCTTGGATACTTTCGGAATCCCACCAAAGAACTCTAACTGAAAGTTGATTGTTGAAGCATTAAACCCCTTGAAGATGAACTCTAAGCATCCGGTCTTCAAAGATCTTCAAGGTCCACAAACCCTAGCCGCCACAAGTGTTTTAAGGATGAGTAGGAGTGCAGAGAATAAAGTGTGGCTGCTCAAATTTCGTTTAACCTAGTTGATGCGAATATATAGGCGCATAGCGGTTGCTCAAGCAAGAACCAAGTTGCTCGAGCAACTAACGAACAGCAGATTTGCTTGACAGGTTGCTTGAGCAAGTCGTTGAGCAACTTCTGAACTAGTAAAATAATCTACTCAACTCACCACTAAAATATATACTATCGCACTCTCAACCATTACATAAAGAGATGATTCCTTTCCACACCTAAACAGACACTCTAAAAAATAAAATTACAACTCGATGTAAATGTGTGTTTTGTCAAACGGAATTGCCAAAACAAAGAACGCCGAAACTTGGTCCTTACACACTGTACAACAATGTCCAATTAATGGTCCATCTGTAGGGTAGTTCTTCGTCATTATAAGAAAAAAAGAGGGAACTTGACAGGTATATTGTGGTAAGTTTATTTACTGTGAGGTGGTGTTTCATTTCTATGAAGCATGGATACGGATACGATACGATACAGATACGTAGATATGTGATTTTTCTTAAAAGCTTGATACGATACGTTGATTATACAAATATAAAATTATATATGTTATATATTTTTAATTTTTAATTCTGAAAATTCCGTTACACAAGTTCTCCGTTATACATATATATACACTACGTGAGATGAGGGACGAGAGAGAGAGAGAGAGAGAGAGAGAGAGAGAGAGCAAGCTATGTCGATCGATTTGGGGGAAAACACATATTTACCTGCGTGTCCGAGACATCCTAGCTATCCAAAACGTATCCGAATACCAAAAAAATAAATTTAAATTTTAGATACTTTAAAAAAAAGTAACAGATACGTATCCGAGAGTATTGGTATCCGATACGGAGGCTAAAATAGAGTATCCGTGCTTCATAGTTTCATTTGGTTATCCCAAATGGACCTCCAGTTTGAATCTATACCTAATTGGATATGCAGACAACGCTAAATAAACATCTTCCTCTCAGCACGCTTAGAATCCTTCCTTGTCTTTAGAAAGTCCGCCTTCTAAATTCAGCCTAGTTACAAGATAGAGAAATTGAGAATCACCGTCAGTGCCTAACCGGCCAGTGACGACTAGGAGGCACTGAATAGTTAAGTAAGTATTTGTAGAAGGAGAGGAAAGTACATAGCTCTTAGGTTGAATATTAACGGTGTACAATTGCGGAGTCAGGATTTCTATTCCGGAGGGGCCGAAGTAAGGGGAGAAAAAAAATTGACAAAAATGAAATTTTGCATATTGATTAACTATATAAAAAATAGTGTTCAGAATTTATTTATGTATCCTACCCCTGCATGCCTCCGCTATTGACGATGTATGTCTTTAGAGTATTAATGTACTTGATATAGAGGGATTTCTCCAAGAAAGCTCATGCTAGGTAGATGTCCTAACCACTCCTTAGAGTGATGTCATGCATGACGTTTCGGATGCCACGTGATGGTCACTTGATCGAACTGAATCTCCAGCTTGCATGATGACCGTGTCGTGCCGAGTCAAAAATATATTTATAATTACTTAGAATTAACTACTACTCAGAAGAATAGTGGCTAAGTCCGAGTGTCGATCCGCAGGGACATATTGGCTAAGTTACGCTAACTTCGATTAATTTCTAATCTAATTCGGAAAAGAAATTGATTGATTGGTGTTTTGAATTACTAAATTAAAACAAGCAGTAACAAAATTGATTGAAATTAATGGAGAGCGGATCTAGGGTTTCGAATCCCCCTCGACCACGTAACAAGGCTATGTATAGGCTAGGATTATTTATTCGAATCGCAATTGTCAAGAAGATAATTGTGTTGTTAACAGGCATGGGCTATCCCATAGCACGGACCGTCTCGCTGGTACAAATCGTCTCTTTCACAGCCTGTCCAGTGGCACGATCCGTCTTACGAGCATAACTAATCTCAGTAACCCAAGCACAAGCGTAGAAGATCACCATGGTTTAAGGTCAGTACCAAAAAGCCATAGCGATTAGGGTATCCTTACCAAGCGCCGCCTTCATCAGCGGCCTATGCCGTCCGACCAACTCCCTCCCGTTGAACCTTATCTCTCTCCATCCTCTCTCCACCCCTGTCCGTTGTTTGTTCGCCATCATCCGTTGTCCCCTCTCCCCTCGCCATTTTTAGTTCTGGTCGTTGTCCATCAAACTTTTTCGCTGCCTAGATCTAATTTCTACTAATCCCATTAGTTCTCTGCCATCGCCATCATCTATCAGCTGCTCGCTTTGGTTTCGCTGCTGCTCGCCCTCGTTGCGGATCAGTTTGCTCCTATTTCTCGGCTTTGTCGTATTCATAAATCTCAGGGGTTCATAGGTATCTTCCTTGATCTTTCTATAGCGGTTGGGTCCGACTTTCATCGTAGGTGATTGTGGCCGGTATTTTGTTGATTTTGTCTAGAGATTATTTTGCTGCGCGCATTGATCTGTTTGGTGGTCCTGAAGTTTTTAATGCTGCTATGATCTGTTTTGGTGGTTCTAGGCTTTTTTCGATGCATATGATATGAGTTTTTTGCATTGATCTATTTTTGGTGGTTCTGCTTTGTCTGGGATTGTATGGAAAGGGATAGTTTCAGTAACGTTCAAAGGGCAGGTAATCAAAGATTGGGCAATGAATCGGATCTGTTTACACTCTTTGTGGACAACATTCCACCTGCAAGGAATCTGTCATGGTTGGAAACTCTCTTTTCTAACTATGGTATAGTTAAGGGTTCTTTCATTCCTGCTAAGAGAAGTAAGAGGGGAAGGATTTTTATCAAGGTGGATGATGAAACTTTAAGGGGAGAATCTTTTGCGAAAGGGAGAATTCTTATAGTAACTGAAATTGAAAAGAAGATTGAGGGTCAAATTCAATTGGTGATCAATGGGAAGAGATTTTTAGTGAAAGTTGTTGAGGTGGATTCATGCAGAACCTTCAAGGCAGAATTCCTTGAGTCAAAGAATGGGGCAATGGAAGAAGGGGCTGACGTGGACTACTTAGATGGTGACAAGGCAAATGATGAGTTTGACACGGAGGATAGAGTAAACTATTTAGGAGAAGATAATCAAGAGATAGTGAACCAAGTGGAGAAGAGCGGGGAAAATTCAAATGATGTCGAAATGGAAATCCAAAGGTCAGAAAATGGACAACATGGGATGAAACCAATAATGGACGCATTGGAAGGAGACAAAGGAGAGCAGGTGCCCCCAAGACAAAATAATGAATCATTAATGAGGAACAGTTTCAAGCAAGTGCAAAGTCCTAAGCCTATAAATAGGCAGTTGGAGACTATATTAGAGGAAAAGGAAGAGTCTTTTGTTGGGGAGACAATTGATAATCTGGCAAACATTAATGAGACTGATGAGATTCCAGAAATTTCAAATCACATAAAATATCCGGAAGAGTACTGGAGTGCTATTGAGGATCAAGCTCAAAACGGTGGTAACAAGAAAGGGCCAGAAACAAAAGTTTTGACGGCAAGACAAAAAAGAGCGAGATTGAGGAAGGAAATTAGAGATATCTGCGATTCAGTGGATGAAGGAATACAAGTAGGTGAAGCATGGGAGGGGGGCAGTGAGCATTCGGATTCTATTGATTCTGAGGATATCAATAGAAGAAATATGATTATAATCAAGGGTTTTGAAGATGCCGTGAAGATAAGTAAAAGAATAGGAGTTGTGTTCCATGAGAGTGATGAGGAAGTGGTAAATAGGATGGTTCACCATTGAAGCCCTACTGAGTCCTCATAGATGTAGTAATAAGGATGAAGCTACTATCTAGGAATGTGAGGGGAATGTCCAGTGGTATCAAGAAGAGGTATGTTAGTAATTTAATAAAATAAAGGAAGCCTATTTTAATTATGCTACAAGAAACAAAGCTAGAGCTACTGGATGACTTTCAAGCAAAGAGAATGTGGTATGACACAGAGTTTAATATGGCTGTCTCAAAAGCAGATGGAGCCTCAGGTGGTTTGATAACTATGTGGGATAAGGAAGCCTTCAAGGATGAGGAAATTATAGTGAACAAGCACTTAATTTTGGTAAAAGGTACCATTAATGCGTTCTCCTGTGTTATAGTAAACATTTATGCTCCAAATTCCTACATTGAGAGAAGAGTGGTTTGGAGAGATTTGTTGGAACTAAAAGGCAGATTAGATCTACCATGGTGTATTGGGGGTGATTTCAATGAAATAAAAAGTATTGGTGAAAGAGTGGGGTGCACAAGACTGGATAGGGGAATGAGAGATTTTCAAAACTTCTTATCTGAAATGGAACTAAGGGATATTCCATTAAATGGAAGGAGATTTACTTGGTCAAACTTTCAGGAATCAAATATCCAATCCAGACTTGATAGATTTTTTTTCTCTCAAGAATGGCTGGATCGCTATAAATTGTCTCAATGGGGATTGCAGAGATTAATCTCAGACCACCGTCCAATCATGATTACTGAGGAAGTAAAAGATTGGGGGGAAAAGCCTTTTAGATTCATTAATGCATGGCTAAAGCATCCAAAATGTCTTCAAATAATCAAGGAGAGGTGGGAAGCTGATAGAAGTAGAGGATGGGCAGGGTTCAGAATTCAGCAGAAATTGAGAAGTGTGAAGGTCAGCCTGAAAGAGTGGAATACCTCTAAATTTGGAAATCTGAATGAGAAAATAGAAGTGCTGAAAGCAAAGCTCCAACAACTTGACTTGAAGGCTGAATGTGAACCATTGTCTAAGGAAGAAAAAGCTGAGAAAAACAAGTGCAGACAGGAATACTGGTTGGTGGATAAAATGAGGGAATCACTGTGGAGACAGAAATCAAGAAACAGGTGGATTAAGCTTGGTGATAAGAATACGAAATTTTTCCAGATCATAGCAAACAACAGGTACAGGAGGAATTTTATTGGGGCCATAGAATTTGAAGGAACCCTCTATGATGAACCTGAACAAATCAAACAAGTAGCAGTGGAGTACTTTCAAACAAGATTCAAGAACTAGAATTGGAAAAGACCTGAGCTAGGTGGAGTTTTTTCAAGGAGGATCCAACATAATAGCAAACTGGAGTTAGAACTTCCCTTCTCAATTGAAGAAATCCTGCAACGATCGAAGAGTGTAACTCTTTTAAGGCACCAGGCCCGGATGGCTTCAATTTTGCATTTGTAAAGAAAGCTTGGGAGATCATCAGAGATGAGGTATTGGAATTTTTTCATAACTTCCACAAGAATGGTAAACTGACAAAGGGAATCAATGCAACGTTTGTGGCTCTCATCCCAAAAGTAGAAGGGGCCTTAAAATTTAATGATTTCAGGCCCATTAGTATGGTGGGTTGGCTATACAAATTGCTCTCAAAAGTATTGGCTAACAGATTCAGGAAGGTTTTGCCAAAGTTTGTCGGTGAGACCCAGGCAGCTTTCATGGGTGGCCGTCAAATACTGGATGGAATACTGATAGCAAATGAGGTGATTGATGAATGGAAACAATCTGGAAATCAAGGTATGGTTCTAAAACTGGACTTTGAAAAAGCTTATGATAGTGTATGTTGGGCTTTTCTATTTAAAATGCTTGAAAACATGGGCTGTGGGCAAAAATGGATTTCATGGGTAAAAACTTGTGTCACTACTGCTACATTGTCTATCCTAATAAATGGGTCTGCTACTGAGCAGTTTAATATGGAAAGGGGTTTAAGACAAGCGGACCCTATCTCTCCACTTCTTTTCAATGTTGTGGCTGAAGGGCTGAATATTATTTTTGAAAAAGCTAGAGCTGAGGGTTTGATTTCAGGAATTACAATTGGTAACAATGGCCCAACCATATCTCATTTACAATTTGCTGATGATACAATAATTTTTTGTAAATGTGACATGGCTGAAATAATCGTCATTAAGGGGCTGCTGGGTATTTTTGAACAAATGTCAGGGTTGAAAATCAACTACTCAAAGAGTCAGTTATGTGGTATAGGTGTCCCTGAGGAAACTACCCAATCTTTGGCTAATATTTTGGAATGTGGTGTTGTTTCTTTGCCAATCAAGTACCTTGGCCTCCCACTTGGTGCAAACCCTAGAAGGATTGCCACTTGGAAACCTGTAATTGATGCCTTTGAGAAGAAATTGGCCCTATGGAAAAGAAAATACATTTCTCTAGGGGGAAGATTGACCCTAATAAAATCCACCCTTGGTAGTCTGCCCCACTTTTACATGTCTATGTTTAAAATGCCTAAAACAGTGGTGAAAAAATTGAAGAAGATCCAAAGAAAGTTTTTGTGGGGGGATTCAGTGGAAAAGAGGAAGATCCACCTAGTGAAATGGGAGAGGGTAGCTCTAAGTAAGAAAGCTGGAGGTTTGGGGGTTAAAAATCTCCAAATCCAGAATGTCTCTTTGTTAAGTAAGTGGTGGTGGAGGTTTGGGACAGAAAAAGAGTCTCTTTGGGCTAAAACTATAAGAGCAAAGTATGGAATAGAGGACTCTTCTTGGCTGCCTTTAAATCCTTCAAACTTGGCAAGGTATTCTCAGATATGGGGTGACATAACATCTTTGATTGGGGAAGGGTCTGAGGTGGCAGGTATTATAAGAGATGGATTTGTCATCAAGGTATCCTCTGGACATTCTACTGCCTTTTGGACAGACACGTGGTTGGGTGATACCAAATTGGAAAGAGCATTCCCTAGACTGTTTTCTTTGTCCATCCAGAAACAAGCTAAGGTGTGTGAGATCTATAACATTTCAAGTCTATCTTGGAATTTACAATTTAGAAGAGAATTATTTCAATGGGAAAGTGAACAATTGGTCATCCTCCAACAAATGCTAGCAGGGGTATCCATCCAAATTCAGGGGGAAGATCAACTGAAATGGAAATGGGATCATAGCTCTGGAAAATTCTCAGTGAAGTCATGCTATGGACAATGGGAAGAGGTAGCAAATGTGTTGAATCCCATTGGTCCAAAATGTATGCTTATATGGAAGAATGTCAGCCCTTTCAAAGTGGAGATTTTTACTTGGCAGGCAATTCAAGAAAAGCTTGCTACTGGGAGTGAATTGATCAAGAGAAATATTCTTCATCAAGGAGAGGAACTCGTAGGCCTCTGTCCATTCTGTCAAAGCGAGGTAGAATCTGCAGCCCATCTCTTATTACTCTGCCCAATTTCTTGGAGAACATGGTCTTTTATTATGCAATGGTGGAACATTAAATGGGTATGTCCTTCAAGTATTTATGATTTGTTGTGTTGGTGGTCTTATTTCCAGTTTAATAGTGTGGAAAAAACCTGTTGGGAGATAAGTTTTTATGCAGTGCTATGGTCCCTATGGCTAGAAAGAAATAGCATTATTTTCAAAAATAAGCCTCTTGATGAAGAATCCCTTGTTGACAATTGCAAAAGTTTGATAGCAATATGGACAAAGACATGTTTTGATCTCAGAGTATATTCTGTTGAGGATATCAAGCGATGCCTATCTGGAATTAGGAAGTTAAAACTTCCAAATCTGAAGGATTTTTGATCTGCCCCATGGGCTCCTTGTGAGGTTCTCGCTATCTGCTGGTGTACCTGTTTTCTGTGTATGGTTTGAGCCCAAATACTATGAAGGAAATGTTTCAGAGGTTTGAAAGTTATCAATGATGTCATGATGTGTTTTGCTGATCTCTGTGGTGGTCTGGAATATGGAAGAGGGTGTCGTCTGTGATGTTTTTGTTGATCTTTGTGAAGCTGTGATGCTATGGGAAGTATGTCATCAAGGAGGGTCTCTGAATCATAGTCTGAGCTTTCTTGTTTGATTATGTTTTTGATGTTCAGGACATGTTATTAGCTCTAGTTTTCTGGATTGTATTTGGCTGTGTTGGTATCTTACCAACCCGCTGTGTGATTTTTCCTTTTGGGCCATTGGCAGGCATATGATTGTCGATCCCGAGGGTGCCAACCTAGTTGGGATGCTCGGTTTTCGTTGTGATGCCGTTACATGCTTTTGGTCCTTTTAGTCATTGTAATTTGTTTCCAATGATTAATAAATTCCTTTTGCCGATCAAAAAAAAAAAAGTTTGGTTTTGTATTAGGAATTTAATTTGTTTCCAATGTTATTAGCTCTAGTATTAGCTGTTGTAGCCATTTCTAAGGCAAATGGATTGGAAGTGGAAGGTTATTTTCTGTTTGTTAAAAGGGCCAGATTCGATTTAGTAAACAAAAGGAGGTCAGATGCTGTGGATTCAAGCAAGCCAATAGAAGATAGCAGACAGAAAAACATGGATCTCAGAGTGGAGGTCGGTAAATCGTATGCTCAGGCCCTTAGAGGAGGGGTAATACATGGCACCACGAATATTTTAGGTAGCATTTCGGTTCAATCAATGGGATGTGGTTGGCTATATAGGAGCGCCATAGCTAAGATACGTAAATTGATCTCTACAAAAGAACTGGAGAAAATTTTCAAAATGGAGCAAATTCGAGATGTCCAAATCAGAGCTATTGGAGGGAGGTTTGTCATTGTAACATTCCTAAATGAAGAGTCCAGAAATGCCACAATCAAGGAAAGAAGGGTGTTTAATTGGCTCGAAGATATAAAACCTTGGAATGGTGAGCATGCAAAGGATGAGCGCTTCGTTTGGTTATCATGTTTTGGCATGCCTCTCAATGCATGGTCTATGCAAACATTCAAAGATATTGGAGGCAAATGGGGTCACTTCTTGAAGGTTGATGATAATACATTATCCGGTAAATCATACGAGAAAGGGAGAGTTCACATTGCTACTGAGCATACACAGAAGGTGGAGGGGTTCATGGAACTTGTAGTGGATGGGATGAGTTATAGCATCAGAGTTGAAGAAGAAGAGTCCTTCAGGAAAGTTGCATCAAGCACCTCGCTCATTGATTTAGAAATGGTAGTTGACAAAAAAGATGTCGACTTGGATCAGAAATATAATGATTAGAAGAGTAGAAATGTTGATTTTGTGGCCAGCAATGATGTTGTGGATGCCCATTCCAGCATGGATTGCCCTGATACTATTCTAGCAAACCATCTAAAGGATTACGTTGATGGCAGCAGGCTTATAGAAGAAGAACAAATTCAAGAATCAACGAAAAGTAGCAACGTGGCACAGAACAAGAGTAAGGTGGGTAATCAAGACATTTTGAAAATTGGAATTGTAGAGGGAAACATAAGTTCAAAGGGGACAGCCTCAGTGATTCCAGAGACTCAAGAAGATGGTTGCACTAATAGCTCAGGAGATAAAGTTTTGAATGAGAAGGATGATTTAGAATTTGGAAACTCTTTGGAGGATTTAGATCTCAACCACATTATATCCAGTGACCCCATTGAGGATAACTATAGCCCAATTCAAGCTGCTGTGAAAAGTATTAAGGGAAGAAGAGGAGGAAAAATATTGATGAAGTTCTTGGGTTCTCAAAAGTGAATAACCGTAATCATAAGGGAGGAAGAAACAAAAACAAGTGTGTGGTTTTTAGGTCTGCAGTGGCTGCTGCTGCGTTAAATGCATCTATTTCATCAGAGGGAATTATCAATAGAAACAGAATCCTTTTGGATGAAGCTCGAACAATCTGGACTGTCAACAAAATGTTTGGAATTGGTTATGATGGTCCTGAAGATGAAGTGGTCAGCAAGATTGCGGAAATGGAGGCTCAAAGGAATGATGAGTCTGTAAGTCTAGAGTTCTGATTGTTTTCTTTTTGGTAGTGTTTTGTTTTTGGGTGTGCTGAAGCTTTCCTTGGCTGTGTTTTTTTGCTGGGTTGATGGGTGGTTTTTTGTTCAAGGTTGAAGTTGAGGTTGGTATGCTTATGCATCTGTTAATCTTTGGGTTTATTTTCGGGTTTGAGGCTGTGTTTTTTGGGTTTTTTTAGGCTTTTTAGAGTGTTTTTCTTGGGCATATCTTATCTGTTTGGTGGTTGGGGTTTGGTTCTTACTGGTTCATAAGGTCTGATGCTATTTCAAGGGATTGGTTGGGGGGCTGCGTTTTATCTTTCGGTGCTTCTGCAGGTGCTTTCTGAGTTGGGTAGCAAATCAATTGAAGGCTTTGATGGGGTTTTTTTTTGTTGTAATTTGGCTGGTGTCTTGCCATCCAAAGGTTCCTTTGTTATTTCCCTCTTGGGTCCTAGGTGGCATTTTTGTGATGCCTTTGTGCTTAGGTCCTTTTAATCTTTGTAATATGTTTCCAAAGATTAATAAAAAAATTCGCCGTTCAAAAAAAAACACAAGCGTAGAAAACTGTTGAATAACCCGGTATTTGAGATCGCACACATAAATACACGAACAGATTGAAAGCATAAAAATTATACGGGTTGCGTCCATATAAGGGTTGGCCCTTTGGGTGATTACAACTTTTGTTGGGGGAGAAGGCATGGACAACGTGGGCTTTGGTCCATATAACACACGCGCGCACCGCCGCCGCTGTCCGTCCGTCCGACTGAACCGAACTGGGCCGAGTTAGGTTGGGTCATTAGATAAGATGGGCTTAGGCCCAAGAAGTTCTTATCTTTTTACTAAAATTTTATACGGACTGGGCCGGGTCGAACCGGGTCCGTTTCAGTAAAAAAAAAATTCCTTCTCCTTACCGAAACATTGTGTCCTAATGAAATGTTTTCCCTTTCCAGTGCGTCTGTTCACGAACAGTCATCGGACATGACTGTTCACTTCCGGCGGGCTGCGTCTGTTCCGAACAGCCACACCTTATTGTTTCGTACCTTCCTGTTCGGGTGCCTATTTATCTATAAATAGGACTCTCCTCTTCCTCATTCATTGACGTTTTCACTCTGCATCCATTCTGCACTTACTGCATATAATATTCTGAGAGATCTGCGTAGTTTCCTGGTTCGCCTACCGATCAGATTGCAGTGCTGCTTCCGACCGGTGAAAGTCGGGTATTCTTGGGAGGCAAACGCCCAAGTTTCTCCATCAGCACCGTAGTGGAGGGCGAATTTGCCTTAAGGAAAGGGTATTTTAATACTCGCCTCGACTCGAATCGTCTCTCGCCAATTTTCGGTGTACTGAAATTGGCCCGTACGTTTTCTGATTATTCGTAATTACTGTTTTACCTTTATTTCCAGATTTTTTTTTAAAACCGAGTTTCCAACAGACGCGTCTAAGCACTAGACCAGCGACCTTCTAGAAGATAGGCAAATGATCCTGTGCTCCTCACCACTTGGGAGGACACAGTTGACTTCCAGTCAACAATATGTATACAAACAAGCACCATTTTCCTTGAAGCGTTTTTTTGTTTTTGTTGGAACATTCCTTGAAGTTCCTTGAAGACTAGAAAAGTCAAGGAAAAGGTTCTACCAATATCCAACTCCAGATCAGTTGCAGATACCGGCCAAAGGCAAATTGGTAGCTTGAAACCTCCTAATATCATTGCCCTAGATCTCCCTCAAAGGGTCAGTCTCTTTCTCCCTCTTTGTTCTCTACCCACCCAATCAATGCTCTATGTAATTATCATTTGTATACATGTATATTACTGGTTGTTTGGTGTGTTTTGGTACCCCTGGGTTTTTTCCAGCACACATTGGCGTGAGCTCCACTGCTAAATATGTGGCTCTCGCATGGGAAACGGGGTGCTGTAAGGTGCTCTATAGTGTAGTGCGGGCATGTGAACATCGGGTGTGTTTTAATGATTCTGATTTCATCTCAACACTTTTTGCCGTCTAATGTCAAGATAAAATCCAAGCCATTGATTAGCGGGATCAACAGCTCTACAGCACCCCCGGATCCTCTCACATGACAACCATGGTAGCGGTGCTCTAGGAGCAATTATTAATTCTATCGTATATTTCATGCTGGTATTGATCTTATTATTGGTTGTGTTTGCGATAGTTTTGGGAAAGGGGGACTAAGTTTTAAATATAACTTTATCAGATGTTATTTTATACTATAGATTTTGCTTTCTAATAGAAACTAATATATTTGATTTGATTACGATATATAGCTTCAAATTAGCTAGAATCTAAAATTTGGTACCAAAACACACCAAACCAGTTTCCCCATGATGAGGATTCAGATTTTAGACTATTTTTCAGGCTTCTAGAAATACCTAGAAACTCATAATCGATTCTGTAAGCTATCAAGTTTATAACAAAAACTCAAAACTAACCCCAGGGGTTGGCAAAGTGGTCTTCCCTTGGGACTTAGAGATTTGCTCCCACCTAAGGTCTCAAGTTTAATTCCCCTTGCTTGCAAACTCTTGGAGCCATTGGGGTTATACCTGGTCGTTACCTCCAGGGCCTGTAATTAATCGAGGTGTGCGCGAGCTGGCCTGGACATCCGGTTATCAAAAAAACAAACTCTCAAAACTATGCTGCAAACGAACGGCTCATTAAGGGATCTGCTTGGCTCGAGTCGTTTAGGAAGCAAGTCGAGCTCAACACTCTAAAGCTTAGCTCAGCTTGAAAAAACTGAGCTCTTTTTTTATAGTCTCAGCTCATTTAGTAAACGAGTGAACTCGACTTGACTCGTTTGCATGACACCTAAAAGCTAAATTATCAAAATCTATCAGTTAAACATGCATGTAGCGTAAAGTTTTGACTGGAATTTTATAAGTTTTCAGCTCCTTAGATTCTTGCCCATTTGGGTTATATGAGTAGTTAGTTTTTTCTTCTTTTCTCTTTTGTTTTTCGAACTCCTTTGCCCTTTCTGTGAGGTTTGTTTTTTCTTGATCAAGTCTTTTCTGTGATTCACTCTCAAAGAAATTGGGGTTGTATAGCTAGATCTTCATGAATTTTTACTTGTTATTACAAAGTCTAATTTGGTCTTGTTAAAATGGTGTTGTCCTTCCCTATGTGTTTGATATTCCAAATTTTGTTCATCAACTTGTTAATGGGTGCATAACTGCATATTCTTGAGTCTTATTTTGAGGGAAGTGATTTAGGCTCAGTTCTCTACTTTCATTTATTTTTTGTAGTATGTTTTCCATAATCAGTGTCTTGGCTAGTTTGCACGCCTCTTGACAAATCCCAAGACCCTAAATGTTTGACCTTCATGCGATTCGACCTAGTGACCTCTCGGGGGGCCAGCCATTTGGTTGTTGTCTCATGCCCACTCGGCCAAACTCTTGGGTTGTTTTTTTGGTAGTATTTTAGGTTCTTGGTTATTACAGTTTTGTGTTGTGTGTAATTACTTGGGATTTTCTGATTTTAGGGCAGTTATATCCCATGGGAGACTGGATCTCTTTGAAGCCGACATTAGAAGAAGAAGTAGCAGTAGTAGAAGAAGAAGATTTAGTTGCTGCTGCCCAGCGCATTGTAAGAGCATTGGTAACTAGAAGGAATTTAACATGCAACTCAAGGAAAATCTTGGCTGATTTAGGCACCCAATTGTGGTGCGCAAGTAAAATCATTGAGAGTAAAAACGATGAGGAAGAGGGCTTAAGTGAGATTGAGGAGCGGCTAAATATGGTACAAAATCAGGTCATGAATTGGGAAGTAGATGAGTACATGATATGGGATTGTGGCTCTGAAGAAGCTTCTGAGTTCATTAAGGTAGTGGATGAAGCCCGGAAGTTGACTGAAACCCTAGAGAGTTTGTTTTTTAATAGAGGGGGTGAAGAGAATAAGCTTCTTCGTAGAGCCCGTGATGTTGTGAACATGGCAATGGTGAGACTTGAGAAAGAGTTTAGGCACATTCTTGTTAAAAACAGGCAATGCTTCAAGCCAGGCACATCCTTTAGGTCAAACGAAGAGGATGTGGAAACTGAGGGGTCGTTTATCTCGTCAGGGGATGGATCGATTGAGGATCCATTTAAGCACCTACTTGTTCAAAACAGGCAACCCTTTGAGCCAGAGCGCGTGTCCTTTCGTCCTAGAGAAATATATGTTGGAAACGAGGGGTCGAAGATGTTGCTTGGCCGGCTTGGGGATGAATTGGTTGAGGACTTGGTAAGCAAAATAAGCTCTGAGGATTTCGCTATCAATTTTGTCCATCCTTCTGTAATTCCCGACCTGAAATGCATCGCCAAAACGATGCTCGAATCGAAATGCGATCAGGAATGCACCAAGGCCTTTATCAATGTCCAGAAAGACGCCTTGGATGACTGCATGCACATACTTGCAGTGGAGAATCTCGGCATTGAGGATGTGCTTAAAATGGAATGGGCTATTTTAGCTCCAAAAATTAGAAGGTGGATCCAGGCAATGAAGATTTTCGTGCGGGTATATCTCGCCAGTGAAAAAAGGCTGAGTGACCAAATATTTGGAGATTTTGCTTCATTTAGTTCGGATTGTTTCGTTGAGGCATCAAAGGCTTCCATGCTTCAGCTACTGAATTTTTGTGAAGCCATAGTCGTTCGGCCTTGCCAATCGGAGAAGTTGATCCCTATTCTTGGCATGTATGAGGTGTTGGCAAATCTTATCCCCGATATAGATGCCTTATACACCGATGAGGTCGATTCTTACATGAAAAACCAATGCCAATACGTCCTATGGCGATTGGGCAGCTGTTGTAAGACAACTTTCCTTGATTTTGAGTATCTTTTAGCAATAAACGTATCAACAACCCCTTTTCTCAGTGAAGGAATCCACCCTCTTTCTAGATACGTAGTGAATTTCATCATCTGTCTCACAGATTATACTGAAACCCTAAATTTGGTTCTTCAAGACTCCGGGGAAGAAAATGCAGTTTCATTTTCCTCTCATGTGAATCCCACCGTAGAGGATAATGCAAATGGAAGGTCAAGTTTGTGTGTTTCTCCAATGGCACTTCATTTCCGATCCCTCATTTCCATTTTAGAGGCCAATCTCGACGATAAATCCAAATTGTGCAAGGAAGATTCTCTTCGCCATCTTTTCTTGATGAACAACATCCATTACATGACTCAAAAGGTCAAGGATTCCGAATTAAGAACCATTTTAGGGGACGAATGGATTCGCAAGCACAACTGGAAGTTCCAACAGCAAGCGATGAATTACAAGAGAGCCACGTGGAGTTCTATCCTGTCATTGCTAAGGGATGAGGGGATTCACTATCCCGGTTCGACTTCTGTCTCAAGGAACCTTCTGAAGGAGCGGATTCAGAGCTTTTACGTCGCATTTGAAGAGGTTTACAAGATCCAAACTGCATGGTTAATCCCAGATATCCAGCTCCGGGAGGATCTGCGAATCTCAACATCGGTTAAAGTTATCCAAGCTTACAGGACATTTGTAGGGAGACATGTTAACAATCTCAGTGACAAGAGCATCAAGTATAGTGCAGATGATTTGGAGAATTTCCTCGTGCATTTGTTTGAGGGATCCCCAAGATCATTGAACAGTTTCCACAGGAAGTGATGGACACAGTGTTCGAGGTGTCTCTCTCCCCTCTCTCTCTCTCTCTCTCTCTTTCTCCAAACAAAAATTGAAGTATCTGCAATGTAACAAGGCTAGATGTGTTCCAATGTTTGGTATGTTGTATTATTTTTCATGTAAAATTTCTCTGTCCTTTCTGTTTTTCACTCTCGAAGAAATTGGGATTGTATAGCTAGATCTTCATCAATCAACTGGGTATTGTTTGAAATAGTGTGATCCTAGTATCCTACCCTATGTTAGATATTTCCAAATTTGTTCATACAATTTGTTAATGGGTGCATATCCCATGAGTCTTATTTAGAAAGAAGAGATTTAGCTATGGGATTTTCTAACTGTAGAGCTGTTATATGCTATGGGAGACTGCAAATCTGGTAGTCCTATATTACAAGTAGAAGAAGAAGAAGAAAAAGAAGAAGATTTAATTGTTTTTGCCCAACACATTGTAAGAGCATTGTAAGGCGATTGGGCTGTTGTGTGAAGGCAACTTTCCTTGATTTTGAGAATCTTTTAGCATAAAACGTATCGACGACCCCTTTTCTCGTTGGAGGAATCGACCCTCTTTCTAGATACGTAGTGAATCTCGTCATCTGTCTCACAGATTACACTGAAACCCTAAATTTGCTACTCAAAGACTCTTGGGAAGAAAATGCAGTTTCATTTTCCTCTCATTTGATTTCCACCGTAGAGGATAATGCAAGTGGAAGGTCAAGTTTCTGTGTTTTGCGGATGGCGCTTCATTTCCAATCTCTTATTTCCATTTTAGAGGCCAATCTTGACCATAATTCCAAATTATACAAGGATGATTCTCTTTTTTTGACCTGATGGATGATTCTCTTAGCCACCTTTTCTTGATGAATAATACCCATTACATGGCTCAAAAGGTGAACGGTTCCGAGCTAAGAACCATTTTAGGGAGGAATGGATTCGCAAGCACGCTATGAGTTACGAGAGGGCCGCTTGGAGTTCAATTCTTGCCTTTGCTCAGTTTTGAGAAGGGGATTGAGGATCCCAGTTTGAATTCTACGTCCAGGACAAAGGCTCTTCTCAGGCAGAGGAATCAGAGCTTTTATGTCGCATTTCATGATAACGAGCTCAACGTCCATTAAAGTGATCCAAGCTTATAGGTCATTTGTTGGGAGACATGTCAACCTGGGCTATGGGAACATCAATTATAGCACTGACGATTTGGAGAATTTCCTCTTTGATCTCTTTGAGGGATGCCCGAGATCTTTGCACGGTCGCGATGGCGAGTATTGGAGGTGGGAGTTATCATATCAGAATGGATAGAAAGATTTGAGTCTCTCATTCACTCGCAAACCGAAAAGGAGAATATATATTTATATCCTTTGTAATCTGGCTAAAATAGTTAACCTGTAATAGTTTCTTGTATCCTTTTGCTTGTGAGTTGTGACAATAGACATTTGTTATATGCAGTTAAGTGTTTCAACTTATGCAAGCTAGCTTTCGTATATGTTGCCTGTATTTTGCTAGTTATATCGTATAAAAAACTATTTCACTTATAAAAAAGGAGGAAAAATAGACAGTTGCTATTAATTCCACTGTCTTAAGAAATGAAAACCTAGGGGGGGTGAGAAGTTAGGCGGACCATGATGGAAGGCCAAGGGCAAGGGGCCGTGGAAGTGTTTCAAGCTTTACTACGAAGAAATTTTTAAAATTATGTCTCCATATATTCCATGGCGTTGTCAGAACGAATTTTTTTGATAGATTGACTTGTGCCCAATTTAACAAAACTGAGATTGGTTATAGGTTAAGTGCCCAAGGTTGTTTCCTAGACCAAAAGAGAGGGGAACTGAGATGTGGATCATGTCTCTATAGCTGTGGAAAAAGGATTCATGGAAAATGTAAAGGAATAGACAACCACTTTGATCGGTGACCTTTTCATTGCAATAGGAAGACCATTAGTGACACTCTAGCCGGTGTTGACAGCTGAAAATGTTCTCCCTTTCAAGGCAAACTACGAAATATTCCATTTGGCATCAAAGATGGCATTGCCAAATTTGCCATTTCTCCCGCATCATCCAAGCCATTTGATTTGTTTTGGAAAATGAGATCAGTTTAATCTAATAATCTGGATGACAGATTATGGTAAAAATGGCATTGGACTGGTGCAACTATATTGCCATTTTTTTATTTTTTGACACTGTAACAATCTAAAAAAAAATAGCTTTGGAAATGCAATTGTGGCACTAATGGGTGGACATAGTTCTAGACAACCATTTTTCCCTTCTCATTTTGAGGAAATGTGGCAAATTCTAACAAAGAGTGAAGCACGTTAAGAGACTTCTCATCTTGGCCTCTCCAAATTCCGCTTTCGTAAAATCCTCGCAGCGACTTTCTTTGTGGGGTAAATTTCACTTGATTTCCTGTGTGTTAGAGAATGTGCGAATTTTCGTTCTCCCATTTATTTACCACCACTGCAACTCGTGCGCTTTTTGGACAAATGTGCACAGTTCTAATTTCCATTCGAGTTAACGGGAGGTGTAACACAAGTTTCCTTCGCTCTCCCATTCTTCTTCAAAACCGAGGGAGGTGTTGCGCAGCGTGCTGTGCGGCCCATTTCGGAGACGTCCACCGTGTAGAGCTCGTCAAGTACTACCAATGTACTAAAAATCAACTCGATCGGATATCGTTAAGTGCGTCATTGGAACACAAATAAGTTGCAAAAAATTGGAATACACATGTCTTAAAACACTAGATGAAAACCAAAGAATCTTTTTGATTTTTTTTTTTTTGGAAATGTGAGAAGTGAACACAGTTGTTTTTTTGCCTTTTGGTACCACAATGTCTAATAACAAAACTTCAGGGTAAATAATGATAATTTTGTCAAGTCCAACTCGGTACTTATGTTGTGGAGTTCAACTCATCCCTGGTCAATTCTTTGGAGTTTCCTAATGCATTCCGCTGGACATGCATTTTCTTTTTCCTCTGGCGTAGTGGCCATCTTTTTCTTCCTCTCACCCTCACCCTCAGCGGTTGCCTTATATTGATTTTTCCTTGGCCATTGATTTTCTATTAGGAAACTTCAAAGAATATAGTAGGAATTAAATAACTTGACAGAGCACCCATGGAGCTTACCTCAGCAGAAAGCACTTGACTTTGCCTCAATGTGGACAGAATTCGAGTCTTATCACAGCTGATACCTACTGAACCTGGTGGTTGATCCGTGGTAGAGTTCGGTCACTTGGAGTTTTGCACTCTTCAGTAGGATTCAATTAATGGCCCCTCTGTAGGGTAGTTCTTCGTTCGTCCCAAAAACAAAAAAAAAAAGTGCTTGACAGGTATATTGTATTACGTTTATTTACTGTGAGGTGGTGTTTCATTTGGTTATCCCAAATGGACCTCTAGTTTGAATCTATACCGACACAATATGCACGGACGGTGCATCTTGACCGTCCGTGCGTGTTTTTGACGGTCCGGATTTAAAAAAAACTCTTTCATGCTTACATGGAAGAGTTTTTTTTAAATCCGAGCATGGAAGAGTTTTTTTTTAAATCCGGACCGTCGATTCCTAAAATGGAGTGTCAGAATATGTTCGTGCGTGTACGTACATGTGTAGCTTGGTTTTTTTGCTAGGGGGTTCAATTCGGTACACTGTGAAGTCCAACTCATGACTGGTCATTTCTTTGAAGTTTCCTAACTCATTTTACTTGACGTGCATTTTCTTTTTCCTTTCGCGTGGGGGCCATCTTTTTCTTCCCATTATCCTCAACGGTTGGCTTTTATTTTTCCTTTGGTGATTGCTTTTCCCTATTTCTTTTTCCATTCCAAAATGTAATTAAGTAGAATGTATTAAGAAGCTTCGAAGAAAATACTAGTGGGAAAAAGAACTTAGACAGGTAGTTTTATCAGAAAATCGATTCTGATAGTACTCGAGAAATTATTTTCTACACTTTATTTACTTTTCTTGTAAGGTTTCTTTATATTTATTTGTTTTATTACAAAATCCAATAAATATTTTATTATTAGCTAGGATATAAATAACAAAAATGATACAGACACACCCACTCGGACACACTCTGCCACACCCCCTCTCACATGTGCGGTGGGTCCCTCCCGGGTGGGTCCCCTCACATGTGAGAGGGGGTGTGGCAGAGTGTGTCCGAGTGGGTGTGTATGTATCATTGTTCTATAAATAAAGAATGTTCACAATGATCAACTCTTGTTTTGAGATTCGCACTTTTTGTTAGTATTTGTCTCACAAACAAGTCCTATTTCGGTCAATGCGATATATCTTGAAGTAAATTCCTTCTTTCTTTTCTTTTTTTGGAACTACATTTTTTTTTGTTACTGATGTAGGCTAATATTCTTATTCTACAAATATAGGAATTATATTTTATTAGTAGCACCATTTTATTTTAATCAAGATTTTCTAGAAATATTTAGTTTCCTAATTTGTTTTAATCTAGTATTCCTTATTATAAGTTGCTTGGTTAAAAAGAATTAGGATTTCTTTTTGTTATTTGTTTCCTAGTTGGGTTAGGATTTCTTTTTGTTATTTGTTTCCTAGTTGGATTAGGATTCTTAGCACTATAAGTATCATTGTAAGCCTAATGGCAGAAGTTAGTTGGTTGTTATTGAATGAAAGAACGAGTTTTACTCATATCTTGATCGTTTAAAGAGGGAGTACCTCTGGGTCGATCTTATTGTTCGTGTTTCTCTTGCACGACTGATTCTGTTCCATAGGCTGCGCTGCATCAGTTACATTCCTTGAGATTTTTTTGAGATTTTCTAAAATCTCCTATTCTATTTTGAGATTTTCTAAAATTTGAGTTCATTTTGAAAATTCAAAAGAAGAAAGTAGTTGAAAATAATTGTAATAGTGAAAATTAAGGGCAATAATAAAAATTGGAACCAATTTTTTTAGGAGACATCAGAAAGTTGGAATCAAACTCCAAAGTTGCAGAGATCGTCCAAAGGCAAAGTGAGAGCTTGAAACCTCCGGATACAATTGCCTCTGAGCATATCTCGCAAAGGGTCAGTCTCTTTCTCCCTCTCTGTTCTCTGTACAATTGTATAGCGCATGTTTATATTCATCTTATTAGTTGTGTTTGCAGGGAGTAAATTTTAGATTATAGCTTTATTAGAGCATCTCCAATTCTTACTCTTTCATTTGACTCGGAACTAAATTTTGAGTAAAAACCCTCTAAACTCTTGTTTTGCTTTCACAATTGGAGTGTATGTTGTTTTACCCGTAAGAGTGTATGTTGTTTTACCCGTAAGAGAGCACTTTTATCGTCCGCTCATTACAATAGAGGGACTGTTCATAATTTACAACTATACGAGTATACGAGTAACAAAGCTTTTACTCAAATTTGTGTTTACATTTGAGTATGTCCAGTGCTTACATTTGAGTTTGTGGAGTACTTCGTACTTAATGAAGTTTTTCCTCGAAATTTGAGTAAAGACCGGAGATGCTGTTAGATGTTACTGACATTGAAGTTTAGGGGTTGTTCTACAAAACTGACTTAAACTCAAAACTAACTTATTATGTTTTATGAGATAAGTCACTCTCTGAGATTCCACTGACTTATTCAATTTCATAGAAACAGTTGGCTAATTAGCTAGAATCTAAAATTTGGTCCCAAAACACTCCAAACTCAGTTTCCCCGTGATGAGGTTTCCGATTTTAGACTATTTTTTGGCTTCTAGAAATACCTAAAATCTCAAAATAGATTCTGAAATCTACAAAAAAAAAAATTAACTAATACTCACAACTGCTTTTTGACGGCTAAAATTCCGTGATTGAATCAATTAGCCCCCCAAAATTTGATTATGCACATGTTTTTCACACTTTCGTAACGGTAGAAAATAAATAATTTTGCAAACACGCACACGGTTAACTGGCTTGGACCTTGGCCAAACCCGTGTACGCGCGATGCCTCTCTTGGGCCTAGCTATTCAATAGTCCATGGAGCCTTTACACATGTAAAGAGTAAAATTGTTTTCTAGTTAGCCAATGTGGGTCAAGCGTTTTTGAAGAGTTCTTTTGAAAAATACACAACCCCAACATCTACTTTCACATTCTTGGTCATATTTATTTATAATCGGGTGTCTAGCCAGCTTGCACGCATCTCAACAAATCCCAAAGCGCTGAAGTTACCGACAGGGCAGACCTCCAATGACCTCAAAATTTTGAATGTTTGGCCTTAGTGGGATTCAACCTTGCGACCCTTGGAGGGTAAGCTCTTTGGTTGTTGTCTCATGCTCACCCGGCCAACCCTTGATAGAAATTTTTATTGAGGAATAGAATCCAGGATGAACGCATTTTTAATTCTCTATGTTCTGACTGGATGTGTACTCTCGCGATCAATTGGTGGACGGGGAAATTGCGTAAATGATGAGATTGGCCTAATCCAAAGTAAAGGCTCTTCCCTCTATTGATGACTGACACTAGGAACCGTATTCAAATAAAAATGAAGGGTTGTTTTTTGGTAGAAATGTTGGTTCTGGTTTTTACAATTTTGTGTTGTGCGTAATTAATTGAGATTTTTTTTATTTATTTTAGTGTACTGTTATATGCCATGGGAGACTGCGAATACTTGAGTCCAAACTTGGAAGGAGAAGAAGATTTAATTGCTGCTGCCCAGGTTATTGAAAGAGCATTGGTAACAAAAAGGAATTTAACGAGTAACGTGAGGAAAATTTTGGTTAATTTAAGGACCCAATTGTGTTCCATGAGTGAAATCATGGAGAATAAAAAGAACGAGGAGGAGGGCTTAAGTGAGATGAAGGAGCGGCTAAATACGGTACAAACTCAGGTCATGAAATGGGAAGTAGATGAGTACATGATATGGGATTGTGGCTCTGAAGAAGCTTCTGAGTACATTAAGGCAGTGGATGAAGCCCAGAAGTTGACTGAAACCCTAGAGAGTTTGTGTTTAAATGGAGGGGATGAAGAGAATAAGCTTCTTCGTAGAGCCCATGATGTTGTGAACATGGCAATGGTGAGACTTGAGAAAGAGTTTAGGCACATTCTTGTTACAAACAGGCAATCCTTCAAGCTAGAAACGTCCTTTGGGTCAAGTGAAGAGGATATGGAAACTGAGGGGTCGTTTATCTCATCAGGGCATGGATCGGTTGATGATCCATTTAAGCACCTACTTGGTAAATACACGCAACCCTTTGACCTGGAGCACGTGTCCTTTCGTCCTAGAGAAATATCTGTTGGAAATAGGCAATCCTTCACGCCAGACGCGTCCTTTAGGTCAAGTGAAGAGGATGTGGAAACTGTGCGGTCGTTTATCTCGTCTGGGCAAGGATCAGTTGACGATCCGTTTAAGCACCTACTTTTTCAAAACGGGCAACCCTCTGAGCTGGAGCACGTGTCCTTTTGTCCTATAGAAATATATGTTGGAAACGAGGAGTCCAGAATAAGGAAAAGAAGCTCTAAGGATTTCATTATCGATTTTGTCCATCCTTCTGTAATTCCTGACCTGAAATGCATTGCCAAGTTGATGTTTGATTCAAATTACGATCCGGAATGCACACAGGCCTTTATAAGTGTCCAAAAAGATGCCTTGGACGACTGTCTCTTCATGCTTGAAGTGGAGAAACCCAGCATCGAAGACGTGCTTAAGATGGAATGGGCTACTTTGATTTCCAGAATCAGGAGGTGGATTTGGGTGATGAAGATCTTCGTTCGGGTGTATCTTGCCAATGAAAAAAGGCTGAGTGACCAGATTTTCGGAGGGTTTGGTTTGTGTAGTTCGATTTGTTTTGTTGAGGCATCAAAATCTTCAATGCTTCTGCTGCTGAATTTTGGTGAAGCCATAGCCATTGGGCCTCACCAACCGGAGAAGTTGGTCCGTATTCTTGGCATGTATGAGGTGTTGGCGGATCTTATCCCCGATATAGATGCTTTATACAACAATGAGATCGATTCTTACGTGAGAAACGAAAGCCAAGATGTCCTAAGGAGATTGGGGTATTCTGTGAAGGCAACTTTCCTTAACTTTGAGAATCTTGTCGCCTCAAACATATCCACAAATCCTTTCCCCGGTGGAGGAATTCACCATCTTACGAGATACGTCATGAATTACCTCAGGACCCTCACGGATTACTCTGAAACCCTAAATGTGCTTCTCAAAGACTCCGGTAAAGAAAATTCAGTTACATTTTCATCTGACTTGAATCCAACTGGGGAAGATAATTCAAGTATAAGGTCAAGTTTTTGTGTCTCTCCAACGGCTCTTCACTTCCGGTCCCTCATTTCCATTTTAGAGGCCAATCTTGACGATAAGTCTAAATTGAATAAGGAAGATTCTCTTCGCCGCCTTTTCTTGATGAACAACATCCATTACATGACTCAAAATGTCAAGGACTCTGAATTAAGAACCATTTTAGGGGACGAATGGATTCGCGAGCACAACGGGAAGTCCCAACAGCAAGCGATGAATTACGAGAGAGCCACTTGGAGTTCTATCCTGTCGTTGCTGAGGGATGAGGGGATTCACTATCCCGGTTCGACTTCTGTCTCAAGGACCCTTCTGAAGGAGCGGATGCAGAGCTTTTACGTTGCGTTTGAAGAGGTTTACAAGATCCAAACTGCAAGGTTAATCCCAGATATCCAGCTCCGGGAGGATCTGCGAATCTCGGCATCCGTTAAAGTTATCCAAGCTTACAGGACATTTGTAGGGAGACATCTTAATAATCTCAGTGACAAGAGCATCAAGTATATACTTAGCAAAAAAAAAAAGAGCATCAAGTATAGTGCAGATGATTTGGAGAATTTCTTCTTGAATTTATTTGAGGGATCCCCAAGATCATTGAAGAGTTTCCACAGGAAGTGATGGACACAGTATCAAAATGGGTATTGGAGTTTGGGTCTCTCTCTCTCTAAACAAAAATGGAAGTATTTGCAATGTGTTCCAATGTTTGGTATGTTGTATAATTTTTCGTGTAAAACTTCTTTGTCCTTTCTGTTTTTCACTCTCGAAGAACTTGGGATTGTATAGCTAGATCTTCATCAATCTTGAATTGTATTACAACTTACAAGTCTAACTGGGTATTGTTTGAAATAATGTGATCCTACCCTATGTTAGATATTCCCAAATTTGTTCATACATTTTGTTAATGGGAGCATATCCATAAGTCTAACTATTAGAAAGAAGAGATTTAGCCTCAATTCTCTACTTTTACGTTTTTTGGTAGTATTTTTTTATAACCGGGTGTCTGGGTTAGGGTTAGTTTACGCAAAACCCAATAAATCCCGAGGCCCTAAATTACCAACTAGGCAAATCTCTAGTGACCTCAGGATTTTGAATGTCTGAGCCGTTTTTGTTAATATGTTTTTTTTTTATTGGCCTGGGAGTCCAATATTAGAAGTAGAAAAGAAGAAAAAGATGATTTAATTGCTTCTGCCCTGCACATTGTAAGAGCGTTGGTAAGCAGAAGGAATTTAAGAATCTTTTAGCATCAAGCGCATCTCCAATACGTCCTGAGGCTATTGGGCTGTTGTCTGAAGGCAACTTTCCTTGATTTTGAGAATCTTTTAGCATTAAACGTATCGACAACCCCTTTTCTCAGTGGAGGAATCCAACCTCTTTCTAGATACGTAGTGAATCTCGTCATCTGTCTCACAGATTACATTGAAACCCTAAATTTGCTTCTCAAAGACTTTAGGGAAGAAAATGCAGTTTCATTTTCCTCTCATTTGATTTCCACCGCAGAGGATAATGCAAGTGGAAGGTCAAGTTTCTGTGTTTCGCAGATGGCGCTTCATTTCCAATCGCTTATTTCCATTTTAGAGGCCAATCTTGACCATAATTCCAAATTATACAAGGATGATTCTCTTTTTTTGACTGATGGATGATTCTCTCAACCACCTTTTCTTGATGAATAATACCCATTACATGGATCAAAAGGTGAACGGTTCCGAGCTAAGAACCATTTTAGGGGAGGAACGAATTCGCAAGCACATTATGAGTAACGAGAGGGCCGCTTGGAGTTCGGGGACCGAGAAGTTAGGAAGGCCAAGGGCAGGGGGTCGTTGAAGTGTTTCGAGCTTTACTATGAAGAAATTTTTAAAATTATGTCTCCTTATATTCCACGGGGTTGTCAGAACGAAAATTTTTGATAGATTGACTTGTGCCCAATTTAACAAAATTGAGATTGGTTTTGGGTTAAATGCCCAAGGTTGTTTCCTAGACCAAAAGAGAGGGGAATTGAGATGTGGATCATGTCTCTATAGCTGTGGAAAAGGATTCATAGAAAAAGTAAAGGAACATATAATAGGCTGTGTTTAGCTTTTGTAGGACAGAAGATCAGACTTCCTCTGTCTATGTAGATAACATTTTGCTTATGTTTCTATGTGAAACTCATGGGTGAAGTTGGTGGGCTGGTGGCTAGAAAGAAGAGATGCATGAAGAAGAATGGGAGAGCGAAAGAAGCTTCTGTTACACCTCCTGTTAACTCGAATGGAAATTAAAACTGTGCACATTGGTCCAAAAAGCGCACAAGTTGCAGTGTTGCAAATAAATGTGAGAGCGAAAATTCGCACATTTCCTAACACACAGGAAATCAAGTGAAATTTACCGCACAAAGAAAGTCACCGGAGGATTTTACTAAAGCGGAGTTTGGAGAGGCCAAGATGAGAAGTCTCTTAACCTGCTTCACTTTTTGTTAGAATTTGCCACATTTCCTCAAAATTAGAAGGCAAAAATGTGTTAGGAAATCGGAACACAAACAGTCGTGCGTAATGAAAAAACAAAAAAGAAAAACGAGACACAAGATATACGTGGAAAACTTCAACACGAGAAAAAACCCACGGGAGCCACACCAGTCCACTATGAAATCGAAAATAAGAGTCTTCTCACCATCTCTCTGAGATCTGCTTTTTCTCTCACCTCTCTCTGCTTTTCTCTGAAAACTGATAACTCTATAACCCTAAAATTTAACAAACTGCTAAATAAATTGGTCGGGCCCTATGAGCAAAATTACACCCCGCGGTCCAAAAATATCGTTTTTGTTGTGGGGGCAGACTACACCCTCGGGATAGACCACTACTAAAGGTTGTCTGCACCCCAACAAAATGGTGGTCATTAGAGCTACGTCCACCCATTAGTGCCACAATTGCATTTCCAAAGCTATTTTTTTAGCTTGTTACAGTGTCAAAAAAAAATCAAAAAATGGCAATATAGTTGCCCAGGTCCAATGCCCTTTTTGCCATAATCTCTCATCTAGATTACTATTAGATTAAACTGATCTCATTTTCCAATACAAATCAAATGGCTTGGAAGAAGCGGGAGAAATGGCAATGCCATCTTTGATGCCAAATGGAATATTCCGTAGTTTACCTTCAAAGCGAGGACATTTTTAGCTGTCAACACCGGTTAGAGTGGTAAGGCTTTCCTTTATCAGGAAGAAGACCTGGTTCGATTATCATTGGGAGACACGTACTAAAAAAAGTACTACATGGTGCAATTTAAGGTACCTGTTTACCCCATATTTTGACCAAATTTTTTAGTTGAGGAAGTAGACACGTGGCAGCTATTGATTGAAGACAAGTACCAGACAAACATGGATTGAGACAAAGGCGGTTTAAAGTTAGGAGATTCAAAAGAAGACAATTAGACAACGTAATTACCTTATCTTGAGTAACTAAAATCAAGAGGGAATTATCTCAAGTTCAAAATTTGAAGAAGAAACTGTTAGGACCATAGGCCGGACGCGGGGGGGGTGCTGCGCGGGCAGCGCTGTGCAGCGCGCTGTGCGTCAAAACGGCGTCGTTTTGACGCATTTTTTGGTCCCCAAATTCGGCTGGGAAGGGCTCCGTTTGGACGCCTAACAATCTGTTTTTTCCTTTGGCGCCAAAAACTGCTAAAACCCTAAACCACGACTACTTTTCCCCCATTTTCCCTCCCAATTTTTCCTCCTCTGCCGCTCACAATCCACCACTGCTGAAGGTGAAATCGGCTTCGTCCATCAACGATTTCTGCTGCTAATCAAAAGGTATGGTTTTTCTTCTTTTCTCTCCTTCTCTCTCCCTCTCCTACGCCCATTTTTTAATGTGCTTAACATGTCAAGCTTTTGTTCATTACTTGATCATGCACGGCGGTTATCAACGTTATATTACTTGATTACTTGATTAGATGAGATACTAAACTCCAAACTATTACTTGATTATGCTTTACAAAATGAGAAAACTGTTATATTTATACTATTATAGGATTTTTAAATGTAGCCCATAACACACTGATAGGGTTTACTATAACTTTTGTCGGTCACATTCACATTAATATAATAGGTCCATTGTTTGTGATTAATAAGCCTTCATTACCTTATTTTCTTTACTTTGGACCTCTAGAAATTTTGAAGCTTTAGCATAGGCTTTTAGGCTTTTGAAGCTTGGCACGTACCACCCCGGGTTTGCTAAAAAAAAAAAGAAAGCACCCATATGACAAAATCAGTAGACACAATTTTCATACCAAACTGAATTTGCATCTTTTTCAATCTTTGACCAAAGAGAAAAAAAGATGTCGGGGAAGAAGCCTTGTATTGAGTCATTGGCGGCTCCAGAATTTTTTTGTGAGGATTGTCATAAATTACTTAAAAATTACGGCAGTAAGTTTCTCCAGACGTGAATTGTAGGATTCTATGTTTAGTCAGTTGCTTGTATACTAGCCTAGATACCTAGTTATTGAAGAAAAAACCCTTCAAAATTTGAAGAGTTGAGTAGTCAAACAATATTGAACATATGATAAGTACATGCATCGGCTAAGGCAAGTGATAAGTGTGGCGCCGCCAGTGTATTGAGGCTGAGGTGGTTCATAACCAAACACCAAGCGACAAGGATCCTTAAATTTTACAATTACATAAGAGTGATTAAATTGTCCATATATATCATGTTATTAATATAATAGAAAAAGCACCCATATGACTGATTTTTTTAATCTTGATTTTGTTGTTTGGCTTTGGACTTTTTACAACCTTTTTTTTTTTTTTTAAATTCATTTCAGATGGATGGGAGTGGAGTTGAGCGGACTATAGAAGATAGTGGAGGATTGTTAAAGGAATGTACACCATGTATTGGTATGGAATTTGATTCTGAGCCTGCTGCATTTCGGTTTTACAACGAATTCGGAAGGATTAGAGGGTTTAGCATTCGAAAAGACTATTTAACAAAAAGCAGGACGGATGGTATGATTATTAATAGAAAGTATGTTTGTAGTAAGGAAGGAGTAAATGATAAACGGAGTCTCACGAAAGCACTAACTAAAAGGGAGACAAGAACTTATTGCGGGGCATTGATGTACATATCGCTTGACCGAGCATCATTAAAATGGAGTGTGACAAAGTTTGATGACACCCACAATCATGATTTGCATACTCCTGACACTGTTCATATGATGAGAACTCAAAGGGGTTTGTGTGAGTCCCAAGCTATAAATGCTGAAATTGCCGAGGCTACTGGCTTACGTCTTAAGTTGTCACATGATCTCATTAGTGCCCAATCAGGAGGGAAGGAATTTGTTGGGTTCATGCGAGAGGATCTTAAAACTCATTTGCGTTCTAGAAGAGAGAGAGATTTGCAATATGGTGAAGCAGGGATGTTGTTCAATTATTTTCAGAAAAAAGCCATGGATAATCCTTACTTCTTTCACACTATGCAATTGGATATAGATGAGATGATTACCAATATTTTCTGGGCTGACCATCAGATGATTACGGATTATGGGCTTTTCGGGGATACATTGTCTTTTGACACGACTTTTCGAACTAATAAAGAGTGTCGACCATTGGCTCTTTTTACCGGTTTTAACCATCATCGTATGACAAGTGATTTTTGGTGTAGCATTGATGTATGATGAAACGACCCCATCATTTGTGTGGCTATTCAAAACTTTTTTGGAAGCAATGTCGGGGAAGAAGCCTCTCACCTTTTTCACAGATCAAGATCAAGCAATGGCTAACGCGTTATCTGAAGTGATGCCTGATGTGAAACATGGATTGTGTACTTTCCACCTCAATCAAAATGCAATGAAGCACTTAGGCTACTTGGGTGAGAATTTTTCCTCTTTTATTAATGATTTCAATGCTTGCATGTATGGTTATGAAGAGAAATCAGAATTAATTGAAGCTTGGACAACTTTGGTCAAGAATTATAAGTTGGAGAATAATGCTTGGGTGATGAAAACTTGGGAGCTTCAAGAGAAGTGGGCCCATGTGCACATGAAGTGGTCTTTCAATGCGGGGATGAGAAGCACTCAACTTAGTGAAAGCTTGAATGCCCAAATAAAGAGACACTTGAAGTGTGACAATAACCTTGGTCTATTTTTTACATTTTTTGATCAAGTTGTTTTGGAGAAGCGGTACAAAGAAATACAAGCGAAATTTGACTCTAGAGAAAAGATGGTTAAAATAAACTTTCGTAATTGTCCGATGTTACGTCATGCTGCAAAATTTTACACTCCTCATCTCTTTGACTTGTTCCACAAACAGTTTGACATTTCTCTTGGTTGCAAAGTGATACAAACTTGGGAGTTAGGAGATGAAATTGGATTTGTGGTTCAAAGGCATGGACAAGAAAGAGAGTATAAAGTGTTGGGTAGGGTGGAACTCAATGCATTAGGAGTTAAAACTCTTACGGAGGTTAGTTGTAGTTGTCGAAAATTTGAGAGCTTTGGAATTTTATGTGGTCATGCAATCAAAGTGCTATCGCAAATGAATGTCATGGAAATACCCGAGAAATACATATTAGGCCGATGGAGGCTAGATGCAAAGAGTTGTTCATCGAAGGGAAAAGAAGTTATGGTGGATGAGAATGATCGGAAGTTGGTAATATCGGCACGGTATAGACATCTTTGTCCTAAAGCGGTGACATTAGTGGCTCAGGCATCCGAAGATGATGAAGCATATAAGTTGGTGAAGGATACTATGACGCTTTTGTGTGCACAAGTAGACAATATATTTCTTTCCAAACATGGCTTTGGTGCTTCAAGTAGTGGTCCCGAGTGTCCCAACATTGACAAGGGATTAGATTTGATCGATCCTAAGGTCAAAAAAGCAAAGGGCTTGAAAAAGAAAGTGACTAACCGTGGAGTCAAGGGTGCTAAAAGACAAAAGGCTTGGCATGAGAAGGTTACGAAGAGGGGAAAAAATGTTCCAAGATCTCCCTTTAGTCAGGTATTAATTTCATGTTTTTATAATTACATATCAATTTTGTTAGTCTTTACTTTAAGCAATATACTTTTGTAGTCTTTAGCTCGTGTAATATACTTACAAAGGTTTCACAATTTTCTTAGGGCCTTGAAGGATCCGACTCCGAGATAATTTTTCAAAATCCATCTTCAACCCAACCAACGGTACAATTTTAATATTTGTTATGTCCATATATTTGAAAGAAACAATGGCATGTTACCCCTGATAATATGTTACTTTGATAATAGGATGGCGAAACACCCTATTATCCACAAATGGCGCATTTGCAAAGTCAAGCATCTTGCAGTACACAAGTTTCAGAGGTCTTTACTATACTTAACTTTCAATTATTGTTTGGTTCCAATTGGTAGGTTAAAATTTTACATTTTATACAATTGGCGATTTTTTTTTAAATTAGATGGCATTTGAGCGATCAATCCACATTCCCATGGAGGCTGAGTCAATGTTCGATGATGAGGAGTTTCTTGAAGCTTTAGTCAGTCCACATTCTCATGGAGCGATCAATCCATATTGACTTGAATGTGCAAGGATTTACCATTAGACATTCTTTTTTGAAATACCTTTTCGGTAGCATGCGAAATTGTTTTAGGGATGTTTAAGTTTCTTGACTTGGTTATTTTTTGTGTTTCTTATGTTTGAAATAAAATAAAAAAACTCGTTCGGAAGAAATGAAAAACTTGTTCGTGTTCATTCCTTGTGTTCATAGTTGGAAGTTGCAAAAAGAACAAAAAAAAATGGGACATGGTCACAAAAAGAACAAGTCTTAGCACCAATCTTCTCATGGAGTTCTCTTCCAACATTAACAGCCCAAGGAATCTGCATCCTTTAACTTTTTCTACCATCTTCCTTCGATCTATAACAGGTTTTTTGGAATTTTCAAAGCAGCGTAGCATCCAGATTCCTTTTGTAGTATTGTTGCCGGAACTTTTTTATATTGTTACTAAAATTTATATTCTTATAACGTAGGTAATAATTAAGATGAAATCAGTTAATATATATATATATATATATATATATATATATATATATATATATATATATATATGTCATCCTATGATTTAAGGTCAACATATATAGCATTTGAATCAGTTTACGTAAGTAATGATTAAGGCTTCTTATAATTAAGTTGATGGACGAAGCCGATTTCACCTTGCAGTGGTGGATTGTGCGCAGCAGAGGAGGAAAAATTGGGAGGGAAAATGGGGGAAAAGTAGTCGTGGTTTAGGGTTTTAGCAGTTTTTGGCGCCAAAGGAAAAAACAGATTGTTAGGCGTCCAAACGGAGCCCTTCCCAGCCGAATTTGGGGACCAAAAAATGCGTCAAAACGACGCCGTTTTGACGCACAGCGCGCTGCACAGCGCTGCCCGCGCAGCACCTCCCCCGCGTCCCCATAGGCCACATTCTTTCTGTATTGGTAAATCTCACGACAAAACACACATTTAGGTGTATCCCTATTATCGAGTTGTACTTTTTATTTTTAGATGCGTCTGTTTAAGATCGTGGAAGGAAATCAATGTGTAATTGTATCTATGTTTTGATGTAAGTCAAGGGTGTCGAGTTTTAGAGCCATATATAGTGTTTTCAGAAAAGTGCTCGAGCTAAAACATCCAGCAACTAATCTGCCATAAAAGTGCTCGAGCAACTCGAAATGTGCTCGAGCAAGAGAGTCTGCAGCTTATAAATACAGCAGTTAGGGTTTCAAAAAAGCGACGTCTTTTACAGCCCCACATGAATGTGAGAAATTTAGAGAAGAGGGAGGGGCTGTTCCTTCGAGTCTTGGAGCACAACTAATGCATCGTTGATCAACGCAATCAACTCCAAGAAGTTTTTCCGCAATCGTTATTCAATCTTTTAATACTTTTCCAGTGGATTTCTGGAAGCATCTCGGAGGGCTTGAGTGATTCAAGGCGTGCGGCAATCAAACACTTGGTGCGATGAACGTGGATTCGGCAATCGGTTCTTGGGTCAATTGAGAGGAGTTTCAATTGTAAGTATAGGTCGATTGTAATCGCACAATGGTTTCATTAGTGTTTTGATTCCTTCCCGTGGTTTTTACCCTATTCGGGGTTTTCCACGTATATCGCGCGTTCATCGTTTCTTCGTTTATTTTTAATTTCTATTATTGCTTGATTATTCGACTGCTAGCAAAATAGGATTTTTCAATTGGTATCAGAGCGGGTCGCTCGTTATATTAGGGTTTATTCCTAGACTGGATCCTCAGTTAAGATGAACACGCACACGCACACAAACATGTATCATTTATCTAGTCATGTACCGATTTTGGATAGTGAGAATTTTGATTATTGGAAATCCAGAATAAAAGCTGTTATGAGATCAGCAGACGAAGAAATTTGAAAGTCGTGTGTTAATGGTTATACGTACCCTACTGTTACAGTGAATAATCAAGCAGTACCCAAACTTAGTTCCAAGTTATCTGTCGCAGAAAAGGCACAATTACAAGCAAATAATAAAGCCTTGGATATTTTATTTAGTGCAGTGGATGTGAATGAACACCGTAAGATATCCAACTGCGAAATAGCAAAGGAAGCATGGGATATTTTAGTCACTTGTCATGAGGGTACTGATGTTGTCAAGCAATCCAAATTGCAAAGGCTTACAACCGAATTTGAGGTTATTAGAATGCAAGAAGACGAGACATTCAACCAGTTTTATTCTAAGCTAATCTCTATTGTTAATAGCTGTGAAACTTTAGGTGAACCAATTCCTCCTTTTAGAGTTATTAAAAAAATTTTGCGATCTTTGCCTGAAAGATTTAAAAATAAGGTCACTATGCTTGAAGGTAAACGCAAGCTTAAAGAAAAGTCCGTTGAAGAGGTAGTTGGTCTTCTTCAAACCTATGAGGCAGATATGTTGCAATCTGAATCTCAGAAATCAAAAATAAAATCTTTGACTAAGTCGATTGCTTTTAAAAGTTCTCAAATTGATGAGACAGATTCAGATTGCAATAATGATGATGACAATGTTACTGAAAACATGGACTTATTTTTTCAAATTTTGAAAAAGTTTTTTAAAAAGAAAGCTACTAAAAATGGTTCTAAGCTTAAAAAATTAATCATAATGGTAAAGAAGATTTTTCTATTGGTAACGAGAAAAATGGAGAGAAAGGACAACCATCAGGGCCCAAATGTAGCGAGTGTCATGGGTATGGTCACTTGGCTCATGAATGTATCAACAAGTTGAAAAAGAAGGCGAATTACAAAGCTAACATAACTTGGGATGATGATAGTGAGTCTAGCAAGTCTGAGGAAGAACAAGAAGATAACAAAAAATATATTGCATTTGGGGCATCCTTACAATCACATCTTAGTGAGGAATCTTCGGATGACAGTGATGATGAGGAAGAAGGAGATGAGTTTGAGGACAATCAGGAGTTGAAAGAAAAATATGATCAATTATATCGGGAAAGTGTTAAGATCACCAAGGTAAATCTTAAATTGGCTGAGAAGTATAAGTCAGTTGTGGCGGAGTTGGCGAAACTGAAAAATCAAGTTGATGATCCGAAAGGGGTGTTAGCCTCCGTTAAAGGAGAGAGAGACATGCTTCAAAAGGAAGTTGTAGGATTGAAAGAGAAAATCAACGTCTTGACTGATCAAAACTCCCTACTCGAAATTGAACTTGCAAGTGCTAATAGTGTATTTGAGCGTTACAATGCAGGATCAAAAGCCTTGGATGACATGCTTCTTATGCAAAGGCCATCAAGTGACAAGTCAGGCCTTGGCTATCTTGGAGAATCAACATCAATGCAAAATGGAGGTAAAATTAATGAAACAAAGCCTAACAAGGTAAATTCTAAACCTCATGCTATTCCTGTTGTTCATAATAACGCTAAGACGACTCATGACATTAAAAAGACAAACAAGAAAAAAATCATTCCGACGTGTCATTATTGTCATGTTAAGGGTCATATTAAACCAAACTGCTTTAAACTCCATGGTTATCCTATCACTAATCATGTTCATGCTCCACAAAATATAGATAATTATGTTCAAGTAAGTAACATGAAACCTAGACCTCTTCGTGGGAAGTTACAGATGTCAAATATTTCACACACCCACTTAGCATCTTCTCATAGTTATGACAACATGTGCCTACGTGTCATTTTTGCGGAGTGAAAGGTCACATTCGATCAAATTGCTTTAAATTCCATGGGTACCCCAATTCTTCTTCTCAATATCAATATATTAATGATTATCATGGTAGATCTCAAAGATCCAGACGTAAGGTGACTTATGGACATTATGAGAAGGTGAACCCTATACATGTTCCTAAAAATGGTAAAGAAATAGAGAAGGTCAAGACTAGATCTATCTGGGTTAGGAGGTCAAATTTGAGACCTCATGCGGATTTGTCCGCTGATGCTCTAGATGACTCGGGATCATCTAGAGGAGTTGACCTTGCATTTTGAAGCTTGATCTTGGTTCCATAGTCTAGGTTGATCTCCATTGCTTATCTTGCACCTAGTTCTATGGGTTTAGTCATTTATATAGTTTTATTATTTCTCTAGTTTGGAACCCTATGTTTATTTCTTTATTGTCATTGATTTTACATGTTTTCTTTTAAAAAAAAATGAATATCTTAAAATCCTCTAAAAATATTTTTTTCTGCACTGTGGATGCCTTGAGGTTTGAGTTTGCTGCTATGAGATTTGAGCATCTTAACATCTTGATAGTGTATGGGCATCCTATTTGGTTCTTTCTTGCGATGTATTTGGGAGTTAAATGTGTCAGGCCACATGTATCTGTGACTACCACCTCTACACGTCAAAGTTAAAGAGATTATTTGACAAGGCAAGTTTGATTCTCATGCACCTAGATATGTCTCGTATTTTTCCTAGGCGATTGACCATTTTTGGCCTCATATCTGGATACGTTGTTATGTCTTTCTATGCAAAAGAATAAAAAAAAGATATACCTAGTTGTGGGTGAGATAAATGTTTATCCGGGCGTTCATTGAGTAACCGGACAATTGGGGTGAGGTACTCTCCCCCTAAGCGTTCGCGTCAAAAGGTGGATAGACCTCGTGAAGACATTTGTATTGGACCACTTTCCTAGTAACCGGATCATTCGGCTCTATCCAGTCCGAATATTCGCGTCAAACGGTAGTGGGGTAAAAGAAAATACCTTAAAGCATTCGTGATTGGACCATTCGCTTAGTAACCGGGCATTGGGTATGAGGTACTCTTACTCCCAATTTTCGCGTCAAACAGCAATGGGGTAAAAGCGAAAACACGACTATGAAATTCTATCTAATATTAAGTATTAAGTTGAGGGGGAGTTGTTTTTTTTTTTTGGAGACATAATTAGTATCAATGGGTGCTTAGTTGGACTTCGTGAGGGGGAGAGTGAGTGACAGTCCAATGGTACATGAGAATTTTTCGGATGCTTGGATGGTGATCTTAATTTTCTATGACGTGTTTCACACACTCACCACTATCATAGACTCATATGTCATGGTGCGTTTAATTTTTCAATATATCCTTGATTGGTTCTATTTGATTTGCCCATGCATTTTCATTATGTTCACTCCTCGAGTCTCATAGCCAAGACCTGCACCTCAGCTGGTTTGATCCAGTTTTAAGTTCTACATGTATATTTGTGGTTGCCCAGTGTGATTTTTTTTTTTTTTTGCGACATCTGCTCTTTTTCCTGGATATTGATTAGTCCTTTAGATGCGCGTCTTTGTTTTGGGGTATTTTGATATATAACTACTTATGGCTTTATGGCAATGTCTGTTTTGGCTACTAGCTCTCGCTATTTTCAACAACTCACTAGACTATACTTTAATTGCTCATTCTTTGTTCACTTCACTTTATATCTCATGTTGAATATTCGCTTCATTACTGTTATTCGTTATGGAATAATTGGAGTATGGTTTATGTTAATGAATATACAGTCGTATTTATATTTCTTGCTTGGGTTATAGATTATCTTTTCACTTGCTGGCACTTGTTTTTTTTAATACTTACTCACATTGCTTGATAGTGCTTTTCCCTTCCCCGATAATGATTATTGATTTTGAAAATCTTTGGTTATCTTGGTTTATTCATGTTTATTTGATTACATTCTCTTACTTCTACCTTTGTCCTTCCATGCCAAAAAGGGGGAGTAGTTTTATTTTTAACAGATTGTGTGCTTCAGTATTGTTGTTGCAGCTTTGCAGGTGATCACATTCTGTTAGGGGATAGGTATCTTCAATGTTAGTGTGTTTTGTCATGGAAGTGCCAAAGGGGGAGATTGTTAGGACCATAGGCCACATTCTTTCTGTATTGGCAAATCTCACGACAAAACACACATTTAGGTGTATCCCTATTATCGAGTTGTACTTTTTATTTTTAGATGCGTCTGTTTAAGATCGTGGAAGGAAATCAATGTGTAATTGTATCTATGTTTTGATGTAAGTCAAGGGTGTCGAGTTTTAGAGCCATATATAGTGTTTTCAGCAAAGTGCTCGAGCAAAAACATCCAGCAACTAATCTGCCAGAAAAGTGCTCGAGCAAGAGAGTCTGCAGCTTATAAATACAGCAGCTAGGGTTTCAAAAAAGCGACGTCTTTTACAGCCACCACATGAATGTGAGAAATTTAGAGAAGAGAGAGGGGCTGTTCCTTCGAGTCTTGGAGCACAACTAATGCATCGTTGATCAACGCAATCAACTCCAAGAAGTTTTTCCGCAATTGTTATTCAATCTTTTAATACTTTTCCAGTGGATTTCTGGAAGCATCTCGGAGGGCTTGAGTGATTCAAGGCGTGCGGCAATCAAACACTTGGTGCGATAAACGTGGATTCGGCAATCGGTTCTTGGGTCAATTGAGAGGAGTTTCAATTGTAAGTAGAGGTCGATTGTAATCGCACAATGGTTCCATTAGTGTTTTGATTCCTTCCCGTGGTTTTTACCCTATTCGGGGTTTTCCACGTATATCGCGCGTTCATCGTTTCTTCGTTTATTTTTAATTCCTATTATTGCTTGATTATTCGACTGCTAGCAAAATAGGATTTTTCAGAAACCTATAAATTCTAGTCGATCACAATATTAAAAAGTCTGATCAACCGCCCAAAGGCTAACATTTTTCATTTTTAATTTCATTGTCATTTACAGTCTTTCTTAGGAGTAGAAGTAACTTAATCCTTATCGATTGTAACTTCTGTTGCTGTCGATTGTGGTTAAACAAGTTTGTGTTGGTCCCGGAGTGCCCCCATGAATTTGGTTACACAGTGCCACTCTCTCCAACTGTTCTAAAAACAAACTTGTGGGTGCTTTGTCGAATGCCATAAAAGGCTTAATTAAAGCTCTTCCTAACACCAATTGATTTTAGGAGAGATGGTGGAAAGCGGTCTGACAAGTGGTATCAGAGCCAGGAGGTCATGGATTTGAGTCACGGGAGCGTCAACGTGAGGGAGAGATTGTTGGGCCCAGAGTGCCCCCATGAATTTGGTTACACAATGTCACTTTTTGAAATGTCCATATGTCAAGGTGAATTCACTTACTCCATCTTGGAGCATGCACAACTGTGTGTAGTGGTTTATGGGGACATCTATATACTGTGGTGCAGTTTAACCTTACTCAACCAATTTAGGAAAATGCTATAATGTTATTCCCTTATGGTGTATACCACTCATAACATGTTATGCCTTCTAATGGTTTATGTTACACCTTCTAATTGTTTATGCTATGATAGGAGATACCGCAAAAAAAAGTGAGTCATCACATATTCATAACATGTTATGCCATTTTAAAAAATATTTCGCTTGTAATGGTTTTTTGTTATACCTTCTAATGGTTTATGTTACGCCGTATAACATGTTATGTCTACTAATGAATTTTTTATGCCTTTTAATGGTTTTTGTTATGCCTTTAATGATTTTTTGGGGTAACATCGTAGCATCTTCCACCAATTTAATCGTGTTAATCCTCCTTGGCATTTTCAAACCAATCTTGCCGAGGTTGACTTAAACCAGCGAGCCATTTGGATAGTTATCCTCAAAATAAACAAATTTATTTATTAAACATCATCACTGTCCTGTGGTAATGTTTTTGCCTTTTGGTACCACAATGTCTAATAACAAAACTTCAGGGTAAATAATGATAATTTTGTCGAGTCCAACTGGGTATGCTGTGGAGTTCAACTCATCACTGGTCATTTCTTTGGAGTTTCCTAATACATTCCGCTGGATGCATTTTCTTTTTCCTTTCGCGTAGTGGCCATCTTTTTCTTCCTCTCACTCTCACCCTCACCCTCAGCGGTTGCCTTTTATTGATTTTTCCTTGGCCATTGATTTTCTATTAGGAAACTTCAAAGAATATAGTAGGGAAAAGAACTTGACAGAGCACCCATGGAGCTTGCCTCGGCAGAAAGTACTTGGCTTTGCCCCAAATGTGAACAGAGTTTGAGTCTTATCAAGTACTTGGCTTTGCCCCAAATGTGGGCAGAGTTTGAGTCTTATCAGGGCAGGTACCTTTGAAACCTGGTGGTCAAGTCGTGGTGGCTGTTCGATCACTTAGAGGTTTGCACTGTACAACAGTGTCCAATTAATGGTCCCTCTGTAGGGTAGTTCTTCGTCATTATAAGAAAAAAAGAGGGAACTTGACAGGTATATTGTGGTAAGTTTATTTACTGTGAGGTGGTGTTTCATTTCTATGAAGCACGGATACGATACGATACAAATACGTAGATATGTGATTTTTCTTGAAAGCTTGATACGATACGTTGAATATACAAATATAAAATTATATATGTTATATATATTTAATTTTTAATTTTGAAAATTCCGTTACACAAGTTCACCGTTATACATATATATACACTACGTGAGATGAGGGACGAGAGAGAGAGCATAAGCTATGTCGATCGATTTGGGGGAAACACATATAAAGCCCTAATTACACTTTTAACCCACATATTTCAAGTAATAACATATTTACCTGCGTGTCCGAGACATATCCTAGCTATCCAAAACGTATCTGAATACCAAAAAAAGAAATTTAAATTTTAGATACTTTAAAAAAAAGTAACAGATACGTATCCGAAGAGTATCCGAGAGTATCGGTATCTGATACGGAGGCTAAAATAGAGTATCCGTGCTTCATAGTTTCATTTGGTTATCCCAAATGGACCTCCAGTTTGAATCTATACCTAATTGGATATGCAGACAACGCTAAATAAACATCTTCCTCTCAACACGCTGCTTAGAATCCTTCCTTGTCTTTAGAAAGTCCGCCTTCTAAAATGAGCCTAGTTACAAGATAGAGAAATTGAGAATCACCGCCAGTGCCTAACCGGCCAGTGACGACTAGGAGGCACTAAATAGTTAAGTAAGTATTTGTAGAAGGAGAGGAAAGTACATAGCTCTTAGGTTGAATATTAACGGTGTACAATTGCGGAGTCACAATTTCTATTCCGGAGGGGCCGAAGTAAGGGGAGAAAAAAATTGACAAAAATGAAATTTTGCATATTGATTAACTATATAAAAAATAGTGTTCAGAATTTATTTATGTATCCAAAAAATTGCACATGTGAAAATTGCACACCTAAAATCCCTGCATGCCTCCGCTATTGACGGTGTATGTCTATAGAGTATTAATGTACTTGATATAGAGGGATTTCTCCAAGAAAGCTCATGCTAGGTAGATGTCCTAACCACTCCTTAGAGTGATGTCATGCATGACGTTTCGGATGCCACGTGATGGTCACTTGACCGAACTGAATCTCCAGCTTGCATGCTGACCGTGTCGTGCCGAGTCAAAAATATATTTATAATTACTTAGAATTAACTACTACTCAGAAGAATAGTGGCTAAGTCAGAGTGTCGATCCGCAGGGACAGATTGGCTAAGTTATGCTAACTTCGATTAATTTCTAATCTAATTCGGAAAAGAAATTGATTGATTGGTGATTTGGATTACTAAATTAAAACAAGCAGTAATAAAATTGATTGAAATTAATGGAGAGCGGATCTAGGGTTTCGAATCTACCTCGACCACGTAACAAGGCTATGTATAGGCTAGGATTATTTATTCGAATCGCAATTGTCAAGAAGATAATTGAGTTGTTAACAGGCTTGGGCTATCCCATAACACGGACCGTCTCGCTGGAACTGTCTCTTTCACGGCCTGTCCAGTGGCACGATCCATCTTACGAGCATAACCCATCTCAGTTACCCAAGCACAAGCGTAGAAAACTGTTGAATAACCCGGTATTTGAGATCGCGCACACAAATACGCGAACAGATTGAAAGCATAAAAATTATATGGGTTGCGTCCATATAAGGGTTGGCCCTTTGGGTCATTACAACTTTTGTTGGGGGAGAAGGCATGGACAACGTGAGCTTTGGTCCATACAACACACGCGCGCACCGCCGCCGCCGTCCGTCCGACCGAACCGAACCAGGCCGGGTTGGGTTGGGTTGGGTCATTAGATAAGATGGGCTTAGGCCCAAGAAGTTCTTATCTTTTTACTGAAATTTTATACGGACTGGGCCGGGTCGAACCAGGTCCGTTTCAGTAAAAAAAATTCCTTCTCCTTACCGAAACATTGTGTCCTAATGAAATGTTTTCCCTTTCCAGTGCGTTTGTTCACGAACAGTCATCAGACATGACTGTTCACTTCTGGCGGGTTGCGTCCGTTCTGAACAGCCGCACCTCATTGTTTCATACCTTCCCGTTCGGGTGCTTATTTATCTATAAATACGACCCTCCTCTTCCTCATTCATTGACGTTTTCACTCTGCATCCATTCTGCACTTACTGCATATAATATTCTGAGAGTTCTGTGTAGTTTCCTGGTTCGCCTACCAATCAGATTGCAGTGCTGCTTCCGGCCGGTGAAAGTCGGGTATTCCTAGGAGGCAAACGCCCAAGTTTTTCCATCAACACCGTAGTGGAGGGCGAATTTGCCTTAAGGACAGGGTATTTTAGTACTCGCCTTGACTCGAATCGTCTCTCGCCAATTTCCGGTGTACTGAAATTGGCCCGGTACGTTTTCTGATTATTCGTAATGACCGTTTTATCTTTATTTCCAGATTTTTTTTTAAAACCGAGTTTCCAACAGACGCGTCTGAGCACTAGACCAGCGACCTTCTAGAAGATAGGCAAATGATCCTGTGCTCCTCACCACTTGGGAGGACACAGTTGACTTCCAGTCAACAATATGTATACAAAGAAGCACCATTTTCCTTGAAGCGTTTTTTTGTTTTTGTTGGAACATTCCTTAAGTTCCTTGAAGACTAGACAAGTCAAGGAAAAGGTTCTACCAATATCCAACTCCAGATCAAGTCAAGGAAAAGGTTCTACCAATATCCAACTCCAGATCAGTTGCAGATACCGGCCAAAGGCAAATTGGTCAGTCTCTTTCTCCCTCTTTGTTCTCTACCCACCCAATCAATGCTCTATGTAATTATCATTTGTATACATGTATATTACTGGTTGATTGCTCCATGTGAACATGGGATGTGTTTTTAATGATTCTGATTTCATCTTAGCACTTTTTGTTGTCTAATGTCAAGATAAAATCCAAGCCGTTGATTAGCGGGATCAACAGCCCTACAGCACCCCCGAATCCTCTCACATGACACCCATGGTAGCGGTGCTCTAGGAGCAATTATTAATTCTATCGTATATTTCATGCTGGTATTGATCTTATTATTGGTTGTGTTTGCGATAGTTTTGGGAAAGGGGGACTAAGTTTTAAATATAACTTTATCAGATGTTATTTTATACTATAGATTTTGCTTTCTAATAGAAACTAATATATTTGATTTGATTACGATATATAGCGTCAAATTAGCTAGAATCTAAAATTTGGTACCAAAACACACCAAACCAGTTTCCCCATGATGAGGATTCAGATTTTAGACTATTTTTCAGGCTTCTAGAAATACCTAGAAACTCATAATCGATTCTGTAAGCTATCAAGTTTATAACAAAAACTCAAAACTAACCCCAGGGGTTGGCAAAGTGGTCTTCCCTTGGGACTTAGAGATTTGCTCCCACCTAAGGTCTCAAGTTTAATTCCCCTTGCTTGCAAACTCTTGGAGCCATTGGGGTTATACCTGGTCGTTACCTCCAGGGCCTGTAATTAATCGAGGTGTGCGCGAGCTGGCCTGGACATCCGGTTATCAAAAAAACAAACTCTCAAAACTATGCTGCAAACGAACGGCTCATTAAGGGATCTGCTTGGCTCGAGTCGTTTAGGAAGCAAGTCGAGCTCAACACTCTAAAGCTTAGCTCAGCTTGAAAAAACTGAGCTCTTTTTTTATAGTCTCAGCTCATTTAGTAAACGAGTGAACTCGACTTGACTCGTTTGCATGACACCTAAAAGCTAAATTATCAAAATCTATCAGTTAAACATGCATGTAGCGTAAAGTTTTGACTGGAATTTTATAAGTTTTCAGCTCCTTAGATTCTTGCCCATTTGGGTTATATGAGTAGTTAGTTTTTTCTTCTTTTCTCTTTTGTTTTTCGAACTCCTTTGCCCTTTCTGTGAGGTTTGTTTTTTCTTGATCAAGTCTTTTCTGTGATTCACTCTCAAAGAAATTGGGGTTGTATAGCTAGATCTTCATGAATTTTTACTTGTTATTACAAAGTCTAATTTGGTCTTGTTAAAATGGTGTTGTCCTTCCCTATGTGTTTGATATTCCAAATTTTGTTCATCAACTTGTTAATGGGTGCATAACTGCATATTCTTGAGTCTTATTTTGAGGGAAGTGATTTAGGCTCAGTTCTCTACTTTCATTTATTTTTTGTAGTATGTTTTCCATAATCAGTGTCTTGGCTAGTTTGCACGCCTCTTGACAAATCCCAAGACCCTAAATGTTTGACCTTCATGCGATTCGACCTAGTGACCTCTCGGGGGGCCAGCCATTTGGTTGTTGTCTCATGCCCACTCGGCCAAACTCTTGGGTTGTTTTTTTGGTAGTATTTTAGGTTCTTGGTTATTACAGTTTTGTGTTGTGTGTAATTACTTGGGATTTTCTGATTTTAGGGCAGTTATATCCCATGGGAGACTGGATCTCTTTGAAGCCGACATTAGAAGAAGAAGTAGCAGTAGTAGAAGAAGAAGATTTAGTTGCTGCTGCCCAGCGCATTGTAAGAGCATTGGTAACTAGAAGGAATTTAACATGCAACTCAAGGAAAATCTTGGCTGATTTAGGCACCCAATTGTGGTGCGCAAGTAAAATCATTGAGAGTAAAAACGATGAGGAAGAGGGCTTAAGTGAGATTGAGGAGCGGCTAAATATGGTACAAAATCAGGTCATGAATTGGGAAGTAGATGAGTACATGATATGGGATTGTGGCTCTGAAGAAGCTTCTGAGTTCATTAAGGTAGTGGATGAAGCCCGGAAGTTGACTGAAACCCTAGAGAGTTTGTTTTTTAATAGAGGGGGTGAAGAGAATAAGCTTCTTCGTAGAGCCCGTGATGTTGTGAACATGGCAATGGTGAGACTTGAGAAAGAGTTTAGGCACATTCTTGTTAAAAACAGGCAATGCTTCAAGCCAGGCACATCCTTTAGGTCAAACGAAGAGGATGTGGAAACTGAGGGGTCGTTTATCTCGTCAGGGGATGGATCGATTGAGGATCCATTTAAGCACCTACTTGTTCAAAACAGGCAACCCTTTGAGCCAGAGCGCGTGTCCTTTCGTCCTAGAGAAATATATGTTGGATCAAAAATGGCGCTTGGCCGACTTGGGGATGAATCAGTTGAGGACTTAGTAAGCAAAATAAGCTCTGAGGATTTCGTTATCAATTTTGTCCATCCTTCTGTAATTCCTGATCTGAAATGCATTGCCAAAATGATGCTCGAATCGAACTGCGATCGGGGATGCACTCAGGCCTTTATCAGTGTCCAGAAAGACGCATTGGACGACTGTCTGTACATACTTGCAGTGGATAAACTCGGCATTGAGGATGTGCTTAAAATGGAATGGGATATTTTAACTTGGAAAATCAAAAGGTGGATCCAGGCAATGAAGATTTTCGTGCGGGTATATCTCGCCAGTGAAAAAAGGCTGAGTGACCAAATATTTGGAGATTTTGCTGCATTTAGTTCGGATTGTTTCGTTGAGGCGTCAAAGGCTTCCATGCTTCAGCTACTAAATTTTTGTGAAGCCATAGTCGTTCGGCCTCACCAACCGGAGAAGTTGATCCCTATTCTTGGCATGTATGAGGTGTTGGCAGATCTTATCCCCGATATAGATGCTTTATACACCGATGAGGTCGATTCTTACATGAGAAACCAATGCCAATACGTCCTATGGCGATTGGGCAGCTGTTGTAAGACAACTTTCCTTGATTTTGAGAATCTTTTAGCATCAATCGTATCAACAACCCCTTTTCTCGGTGGAGCAATCCACCCTCTTTCTAGAAACGTAGTGAATTTCATCATTTGTCTCACAGATTATACTGAAACCCTAAATTTGCTTCTCAAAGACTCCAAGGAAGAAAATGCAGTTTCATTTTCCTCTCATGTGAATCCCACCGTAGAGGATAATGCAAATGGAAGTTCAAGTTTGTGTGTTTCGCCAATGGCACTTCATTTCCAATCGCTCATTTCCATTTTAGAGGCCAATCTCGACGATAAATCCAAATTGTGCAAGGCAGATTCTCTTCGCCATCTTTTCTCGATGAACAACATCCATTACATAACTCGAAGGGTCGAGGATTCCGAATTAAGAACCATTTTAGGGGACGAATGGATTCGCAACCACAACTGGAAGGTCCAACAGCAAGCGTTGAATTACGAGAGAGCCACTTGGAGTTCTATCCTGTCATTGCTAATGGACGAGGGGATTCGCTTTCCCAGTTCGAGTTCTATCCTGTCATTGCTAATGCACGAGGGGATTCGCTTTCCCAGTTCGAATTCTCTCTTAAGGACCCTTCTGAAGGAGCGGATGCAGAGCTTTTACGTCGCGTTTGAAGAGGTTTACAAGATCCAAACTGCTTGGTTAATCCCAGATATCCAGCTCCGGGAGGATCTGCGAATCTCGGTTTCCGTCAAAGTTATCCAAGCTTTCAGGACATTTGTAGGGATGCATGGTAACAATCTCAGTGACAAGAGCATCAAGTACAGTGCAGATGATTTGGAGAATTTCCTCTTCCATTTGTTTGAGGGATCCCCAAGATCATTGAAGAGTTTCCACAGGAAGTGATGGACACAGTGTTCAAGGTGGGAGTTATCCTATCAGAATGGGTATTGGAGTTTGGCTCTCTCTCTCTCTCTCTCCAAACAAAAATTGAAGTATCTGCTATGTAACAAGGTTAAATGTGTTCCAATGTGTGGTATGTTGTATTATTTTTCATGTAAAATTTCTTTGTCCTTTCTGTTTTTCTCTCTCGAAGAAATTGGGATTGTATAGCTAGATCTTCATCTATCTAACTGGGTATTGTTTGAAATAGTGTGATCCTACCCAATGTTAGATATTTCCAGATTTGTTCATACAATTTGTTAATGGGTGCATATCCATGAGTCTTATTTAGAAAGAAGAGATTTAAGCCTCAATTATCTACATTTACGTTGTTTGGTAGTATTTTTTTTTATTTTTATAATCGGGTGTTTGGGTTAGTTTACACAAAATCCAACAAATCTGGCCATAAAGTTACAACCAGACAAATCTCTAGTGACCTCAGGTTTTTGAATGGCTGCCCTTCTTGGGATTCAACCTTGCGATCTCTTGGAGCAAGCCTTGTGGTTGTTGCCTTAAGTCCAGCTGGCGAAACCCTAGTGGGGTTTTTTTTACTCCCTCCGTCCCAATTTGTTTGCCCCTCTTGGGGAAGTGGATTTTTAAAGGGTGTGAAAACTTTGTATTGACTTTTCTATTTTTCCCTTAAATCCAGTCAATATTACTGTGACCAAATTTGTGAGGCTAATTTATTATATGAAAGTCAAAACATATTCAATATGAATCTTGTTTGATAGATATCAATTAGTTTTATTATACAAAATTTTCAAAATCATAAAAACCGTTATAAAATAAAAGATAATAGACTAGCCAATTAAGATGGAAAAAGTACTTTTTAAGGATAAAATTGGAAAGTGACTCAGTTTTGATGAATGTTTTTAGAAGTGGGACAAATATTTTGGGACATCCCAAAATGGAAAGAAGGACTAAGAAATTGGGACGGAGGGAATAGTATTTTTTATTCTAGTTTTAACGGTTTTGTGTGGGGTGTAATCAATTGGGATTTTCTAACTGTAGGGCTGTTAGAGCAAAAACAACAGTTAGTCTAAATTTTTTGCCAAAAAACTTGATGCACAGTGCATTTAGCTACTCTGTCACTATCAACACTCCAACAATACTATCCATTTTACCTATCCTTTATTAAAATATTATTATTTTCTTTTTTAAATATCAAAAAACACAAACCCAAATATATGACACATACATCAATTTCTCCGGTCGGCAACCACCGTTTACTCCACCAACGTGCAAATCAATATCCCTGATTCCCTGAGAAAAACCAAACATCAGATTTTTCACTTTTGCCTTCTCTGTCTCAATAATCCTTCTTCAAACAAAGCATCGCCGCAAGAGTTAGATAGTGGATGGTAGAAAGGCGAGGCGGTCGGAGATGGGTGGAGTCGGTGGACTGTGAAGTTTCTTCATGTTTTGATTGTGGGGGGAGAGAGAGAGAGGTGAGAGAAATGAATATAAGAGCAACACCAGCAGCCACGGTAAAATGCATTTTTATCTACTTTAGCTTACCAAAAGGGGAGAAATCAGGTGCAGCTGCTTCGCTATTCACCTACTCTATCACTGTGCATCAGCAATACCCCAACAGTGCTTCGGCACTTCTACCGTGCCACTGTTCCACAGCAATACTGCACTTTTTCTCTCTCTCTCTCCTCTATTCTTCTCCCTTTCAGCTTTTGTTTTATTTTTTTATTACTCATCTCTCTCCTACTTTTTGTACATTTATAATATTTTATGTAAATAGAGAGAGTAATAGAGAGGCTATTGTAGTGTTGAAAGAGATGTGAATAGGTAAAGTGAAAAATATGCATTGTTCACCAGATATTTTTGCTCAAATTATGCCTTAGCTGCTGCTGTTGCTCTTAGAGCATCCCCATTTGGCTACTTATATTAGCTTTTAAGCTAATATAGGGAGCCAAACCCCCAAAAACCCTTAAAAATCAGGCTCTCTATTTTTCCTCCTCAAATTATTTTTGACAATGCCTACTCAATTTTGAGTAGGCACTGTTCACGCACTTCTTTTTTTTTATTGTTTTTGCCGTTGCTTTTTCTCCCGGGTTCTGACGCGTCCAGAAGAGAGGGAGTATTTTAATGGTAAAGGTACTACTTTAGTACCACTTCACTCTACCGAAAACATCTCCCCAGGCGGGGAGATTACCTTTTAGGGGGATTTTTTTTTTTTTTTGTAGATTTGAGGGGAATAGTTTAATATAGTAAAGTTTGGATAGAGAGTCTGATTTTTTGAGTTTTTGATAAAGCGGCTTGCTAAATTGTAAAAGGTGTTTTTGTGGTTAAATTTGGTGTTTTTTTTTTTGTGAGCCTGATAAGAGCATCCTCATCAGCCTTGCTAAACTAGCTTTTTGGCTAAAATAGAGAGTCAAACCCTCAAAACCCCCCCAAAATCAGCCTCTCTATTCTTCCCCCTCCATTTATTTTTGCTACAGTGCCTACTCAAATTTAAGTAGGCACTGTTCACGAACCATTTTTTTTTTATTTTCTGCCATAACCCAAGAGAGAGAGGGAGAGCACTGTAGTACTTTTTTATTGTTCACGCACCACAATGGTACTTTTACTGACACTACTCCTCCCATAAGTGGTACTTTTACCAAAAAAGTGGCATTTTAGGGGAAAAGTTGGTTTTTTTTAATAGACTTGAGGGAATAGTTTAATATAGTAGAGTTAGAATAGAGAGTCTGGTTTTGTGTGTTTTTTAAAAAGTGACTTGCTAAAGTATAAAATGTGTTTTTGAGGTTAAATTTGGTGCTCCTAATAAGGATGCTCTAATATGGTTGGATGGTGAACAGTCGTTGGGTAGAAGTACCTAAGGACTGTAGATGGAGGTATCTACCTAAGGGTTACAAAGAGGATGCTGCAGGAGACAATTTCTCCTTTTGCTAAGCTAAAATAGCCAAAAGTGCTCTATTGCTAACCTGCTGTTGTTGCTCTATGGGAGACTACAAATTTGGGAGTCGAATAGTAGAAGTAGAAAAAAAGAAGAAGAAGGAGAAGAAGAAGATTTAATTGCTTCTGCCCAACACATTGTAATAGCATTGGTAAGTAGAAGGAATTTGAGAATCTTTTAGCATCAAACGTATCTGCAATACGTCCTAAGGCGATTAGGCTGTTGTGTGAAGGCAACTTTCCTTGATTTTGAGAATCTTTTAGCATCAAACGTATCGATGACCCCTTTTTTCGGTGGAGGAATCCACCCACTTTTTAGATACGTGGTGAATCTTGTCATTTGTCTCACAGATTATGCTGAAACCCTAAATTTGCTTCTCAAAGACTCTAGGGAAGAAAATGCTGTTTCATTTTACTCTCATTTGAATTCCACTGTGGAGGATAATGCAAGTGGAAGGTCAAGTTTGTGTGTTTTGCCGATGGCGCTTCGTTTCCAATCACTCATTTCCATTTTAGAGGCCAATCTTCACCATAATTCCAAATTATACAAGGATGATTCTCTTTTTTTTACCTGACGTATGATCCTCTTAGCCACCTTTTCTTGATGAATAATACCCATTACATGGCTCAAAAGGTGAACGGTTCCGAGTTAAGAACCATTTTAGGGGAGGAACGAATTCGCAAGCACGCTATGAGTTACAAGAGGGCCGCTTGGAGGTCAGGGACCGAGAAGTTAGGAAGGCCAAGGGCAGGGGGTCGTGGAAGTGTTTCGAGCTTTACTTTGAAGAAATTTTTAAAATTATGTCTCCTTATATTCCACGGGGTTGTCAGAACGAAATTTTTTGATAGATTGACTTGTGCCCAATTTAACAAAACTGAGATTGGTTTTGGGTTAAATGCCCAAGGTTGTTTCCTAGACCAAAAGAGAGGGGAATTGAGATGTAGATCATGTCTCTATAGCTGTGGAAAAGGATTCATGGAAAAAGTAGAGGAACATATAATAGGATGTGTTTAGCTTTTGTAGGACAGAAGATCAGACTTCCTCTGTCTATATAGATAACATTTTGCTTATGTTTCTATGTGAAACTCATGGGTGAAGTTGGTGGGCTGGTGGCTAGAAAGAAGAGATGCATGAAGAAGAATGGGAGAGCGAAAGAAGCTTGTGTTACACCTCCTGTTAACTCGAATGGAAATTAAAACTGTGCACATTGGGCCAAAAAGCGCACGAGTTGCAGTGGTGGTAAATAAATGGGCGAGCGAAAATTCGCACATTCTCTAACACGCAGAAAATCAAGTGAAATTTACCCCACAAGGAAAGTCGCCTGAGGATTTTACTAAAGTGGAATTTGGAGAGGCCAAGATGAGAAGTCTCTTAACGTGCTTCACTTTTTTGTTAGAATTTGCCACATTTCCTCAAAATGAGAAGGCAAAAAATGTGTTAGGAAATTGGAACACAAACAGTCGTGCGTAATGAAAAAACGGAAAAGAAAAACGAGACACAAGATATACGTGGAAAATTTCAACGCGAGAAAAAACCACGGGAGCCACACCAGTCCACTATGAAATCGAAAATAAGAGTACAAGTCTTCTCGCAATCTCTTTGAGATCTGTATTTTCTCTCTCATCTCTCTGTTTTTCTCTGAAAATTGATAACTCTGTAACCCTAAAATTTAACAAACTGCTAAATAAATAGGTCAGGCCCTATGGGCAAAAATTACAACCCGAGGTCCAAAAATATCGTTTTCGCTACGGGGACTCTGCCCCCTACACCCCTGGGATAGACTACTACTAAAGGTTGTCTGCACCCCAACAAAATGGTGTCGTTAGAGCTACGTCCACCCATTAGTGCCACAATTGCATTTCCAAAGCTATTTTTTTAGCTTGTTACAGTGTCAAAAAAAAATCAAAAAATGGCAAATATAGTTGCCCAGGTCCAATGCCCTTTTTGCCATAATCTCTCATCTAGAAACTGTCTAACACCGGCTAGAGTGGTAAGGCTTTCCTTTTACCAGGAAGAAGACCTGGTTCGATTATCATTGTGACCAAATTTAAGGTACTACATGGTGCAATTTAAGGTACCTGTTTACACCATATTTTGACCAAATTTTTTAGTCGAGGAAGTAGACACGTGGCAGCTATTGATTGAACTTTGAAGACAAGTACGGAGTACCAGATAAACATGGATTGAGACAAAGGCGGGTTAAAGTTAGGAGATTCCAAAGAAGACAATCAGACAACGTAATTACCTTATCTTGAGTAACTGCGATATTCGAAATCAAGAGGGAATTATCTCAAGTTCAAAATTTGAAGAAGAAGCCTATAAATTCTAGTCGATCACAATATTAAAAAGTCTGATCAACCGCCCAAAGGCTAACATTTTTCATTTTTACTTTCATTGTCATTTATAGTCTTTCTTAGGAGTAGAATTAACTTAATCCTTATCGATTCTATTGGAGGTATAAAAGATGATCATTGCAAGTCTAAAATAGTTGAAGCCAACGAGGTTGATTTAGAATGGTTGAATAGGAGTGTTGTGGGTGAACTTGTACACTATCATGACGTTGATTCTCTTCGTGAACTGTTTATTTCTAATGGGATTTGGGATGCTCAATTTCGATCGATGGGTGGTCGCCATATCCTCTTTACTCTTGATTCCAAAAAGAGTATGGAGTCTTTCCTTGAGGAGAACAAGAAGTGTCTTTCTCTTTGGTTTTCATCAGTTGAAATGTGGCATAATCAAAGGATAAAACCTTCGAGATGTACTTGGATTTCATGCTATGGGGTTCCTCTTAGTGCTTGGCATTCCGAAACTTTTCATAACATTGGAAAGTTAATGGGTGAAGTTATCAAACTGGACGAAATTACGGCAAAATCCATTGCTTTTGACAAAGGAAGAATGTTCATCGTAACTGATCACTTTCATTGCATCAACGAGATGGTGGACCTGAAGGTAAAAGGTGAGGTTTATCCTATTAAAATTGTTGAGGATCCTTTTGCTGAAACTTCTTGGGAAAATAGAATTGTTACATCTATAAAAGTTAAGAAGCATCTTTATCAAAAGAGTGATGTCTTGATTGAGGAAGAGGTAGAAAATGTCCATGGTAACTCTGAAGAAGCGGAGGCTGAATCCAGTGATGGGGTCCATATTCAGATCTCTAAGGATGTCGAGGGGCTATCTTTGCATTCAATCAACAATTCTGTGATTAGGGATTCTGCTCTCCTATGGGTGTTGATCAAGCTGGTGAAGATATTGGGATTGGAGAGGCGGGATTAGACTCGTGCGAGTTTGGGAAGTGAACAATCAAGGATGCAATCTTGAAGCCCACTCAAGTTTTGGATCCGTCCGTGGAGGACTCTATGGGTATTCATTCTCTTTTCCATGAGACCCATGATGTTGAGCTAGTGGAGAAGTCGAAAAGCCTTAAGGAGTTTTTTGAGGTCTATTCGGATGACTCTATTATGATAGCTAAGGCAGTTTCAGGGAGAACTGATTTTGATGACAGTGATCTTGTCTCAAACGAACCTCTTTTTATGTATGTGGAGCACAAGCGCCAAAAGAAGTCACACAAGGCCAAGAAAGGAAGCTCGTTTAAAGAAAAGGTTAGTAGCAACATTCATCAGAGGAATTCGATTTTAGTCAAGGAAGCCCGGGAGAACATGAAGATGGGTGTTCGCTTTGGGGTAAAATTTCATGGAAGGGAGAGTTTTAACATTAAGAAGCTTTTAGATTTGCAGGGAATCGATATTTCTGAACAGGTTATTAAAGCAGAAATTAAAGCTCTCGACTAATTGGAGGGTGATGCCTCATTTTCTATGGAGTTCTGATCTGTTTCTTGTCTGGTGTTGGGAGATCTTAGATAGAGATTTTCGTAGTTTTGGGAGCTTTTGGCCTCTATGGTTGTGTTCGATATTTCTGTTTTTGCTTGCTCTTGGGTGGCTTAGGGGTTTGAGCTTTTAGGTCGTTTCTTTATTGGCCGTAGTTTTTGGGGGTGGTTGTTTCAGGTTTTTGGTTCGAGTGTTGGTTGGTATCTTACCACCCTTCTTGTTCCTTGTTTTTCTCCCTTTTGGGCCCTTGACGTTTTCAGTCTCGGGTCCCTTTAATCTTTGTAATTCGTTTATAAAGATTAATAAATTCTTTGCTTAGCAAAAAAAAAACTACTGTTGCTGTCAATTGTGGTTAAAAAAGTTTGTGTTGGGCCCGGAGTGCCACCATGGATTTGGTTAGACAATGTTACTCCGTGCGATCACTCTAAAAATAAACTTTCGGGTGCGATGTCGAATACCTTAAAAGACTCAATTAAATCCCTTTCTAACACCAATTGATTTTAGATGAGATGGTAGTAAGCAGTCTGACAAGTGGTATCAAAGCCAGGAGGTCATTAGTTTGGGTTGCGGGAGCGTCATCATGACGGAAAGATTGTTAGGCTCGGAGTGCCTCCTTAAATTTGGTTACACAATGTCACTTTTTGAAATGTCCATGTGTCAAGGTGAATACACTTACTCCATCTTGGAGCATGCAAAACTGTGTGTAGTGGTTTATGGGGACATCTATACAGTCCAGAATTTTGGAGATCAAAAGTACTATGTGGTGCAGTTTAACCTTATTCAACCAATTTAGGAAAATGCTATAATGTTATCCCCTAACGGTGTATACCAATCATAACATGTTATGTCTTCTAATGGTTTATGTTACCCCTTCTAATTGTTTATGCTATGATAGGGGACACCACAAAAAAAAAAAAAAGTCATAACATATTCTTAACATGTTATGCCATTTTAAAAAATAATATGCTTCTAATGGTTTTTATTATGCCTTCTAATGGTTTATATTGCACCGTACAAACATGTTATGCCTTCTAATGATTTTTGTTATGCTTTTTAATAATTTTTTGGGATAACATTGTAGCATCTTCCACCAATTTAATCGTGTTAATCCTCCTTGGCATTTTCAAACCAATCTTGCCGAGGTTCACGTAAACCAGTGAGCCATTTGGATAGTCATCTTCAAAATAAACAAATTTTATCTATTAAACAACATCACCTTCCTGTAGTAATGTTTTTGCCTTTTGGTACCACAATGTCTAATAATAAAACTTCAGGGTAAATAATGATAATTTAGTCAAGTCCAAGTCGGTACGTGTATGCTGTGGAGTTCAACTCATCATTGGTCAATTCTTTGGAGTTTCCTAATACATTCCGCTGGACATGCATTTTCTTTCTCCTTTCGCGTAGTGGCCATCTTTTTCTTCCTCTCACCCTCAGCGGTTGCCTTTTATTGATTTTTCCTTGGCCATTGATTTTCTATTAGGAAACTTCAAAGAATATAGTAGGAAAAAGAACTTGACAGAACACCCAGGGAGCTTGCCTCAGCAGAAAGCACTTGGCTTTGTCTCAATATGGACCGCGTTCGAGTCTTATCAAAGCCGATACCTACTAAACCTGGTGGTTGAGCCGTGGTGGATGTTCGGTCACTTGGAGGTTTGCACTCTTCAGGAGGGTTCAATTATTGTAGTTCTTCGTTTATCAAAAAAAAAAAAAAAGAACTTGACAGGTATATTGTATTACGTTTATTTACTGTGAGGTGGTGTTTCATTTGGTCATCCCAAATGGACCTTCGGTTTGAATCTATACCTAAGCTCCGCCTTCTGAATTGAGCCTACAAGGTACAGAAATAGAGAGTCACCGTAAATGCCTAACCGGCCGGTGACGACTAGGAGGCACTCGAATGGTTAAGTAAGTCTTTGTAGAAGGAGAAGAAAGTACATAGCTCTTAGGCTGAATATTAACGGTGTATGTCTTTAGGGTATTAATGTACTTAATATAGAGGGACTTTGCTTAGGCTCCAAGAAAGCTCATGCTTGGCGGATGCCTAACCGCTCCTTGGAGTGATGTCATGCATGATGTTTCGGATGCCGCGTGATGGTCGCTTGACCGAATTGAATCTCCAGCTTGCATGCGGGTTCTGTTGACTCGTGTCAGGTCTTTTTCGACTCGCTTTGGCCGGTCTAGCCTTTCAGTTCTTGGCCACTCGGGCATACGCTTGGTAAGCCGCTCTTTTGAGTTGGCGCAACGGGTACGATTAGGCCCAAGCGCTTAATTTTCTTTAGTTTTATCACCAAATAGGTTGCCTATTTAATTTTCTTTAGTTTTATCACCAAATCAAGTAAAGAATTTTCACAATGAAGAATTCATAGAGAATGACACTTTTGTTATTTATCTTAAAAACAAGCACTATTTTGAACAATGTAATGTAATACTACTTCCATCCCAAAAATAATTTGTCCAGCTCGCTATAACGAAGACCTAATTAAGAGCATCTTCAGCAGGTTAGCCAATAGCCATTACCCCCGGCCGGAGGTATTGCCGAGCGAACAACTACAAACGGAGACGCAACAGCCTCGCCACTTCCTTCAAAGCTACAGTACCTCATCACAGGCAGCGAGGTTTGGCAAGGCATGGCGAGCTCGCTGCCCGCCTTTCTCTCTCTCTCCTCTCGCACCGGAAAAACGAGACACCAGAATATTGATCCTAAAATCGATTTGAGACCAAAGGGTTATAGGTCTCGTCGAGGCGATTTCAATGGTGTAAGACTCGGCGGCGGCGGAGTCTGATGGAGCCCGCACGCGCCGGTCAACGAACGCGCGTGTGGGAGAGTCAGATCCACTCTCACGCGTGTTTCTCACGTGCCGCAGACGTTGAAAGGTGGTTCTGAAGTTATTTTTCTTTTTGTTGAGCCAAGTGGCTTAAGTTATTGTGTAGATGTGACATTTTTTGGCTAGCTATGTCACCCGACACTTTTTTGGGACAAAATGGCTAAATTTTGCTTATATTGCTGGAGATGCATTTATTTGTCAAAAAAAATTCAAAAGGCCGTTGAGTTCATTTAATTTATCAGAAAAAAGTCTATTCTAACGGAGGGACTCCCATTGTCAAAGACTAGAAACTAGAAAGTCAAGAAATTGTTCTACAATATCCAACTCCAGAGTTGCAGAGATCAGCCAAAGACGAAGTAAAGCTTGAAACCTCTGAATGTCATTGCCCTAGATCGCATCTCCCAAAGGGTCAGTCTCTATTTCTCCCTTTTTGTTCTCTATCTACAATCAATGCTCCATATAACCACAACCGTATATATGTATATTACTGAGTGATTGCTCAGTGACATGGTGCTACGGGGCTTTCTCCAGCACGCATTGGTGTGGGACCAATGCGAGTTGGAGAAGGCACCGGAGTACCAAGCACCAAGTGACAGTGCTCCAAGAGCTATTAATAATCTTTTTGTGTATTGCATGTTGTAAGGATCTTATTAGTTGTAGTACAGTGAGGGTAAATTTTAAACTATAGCTTTTTAGATGTTATTTTATAGTATAGATTTTGAATTGTAATAGAAACGAATGAATTTGACTTGATTATGATAGCTTCAAATTAGCTAGAATCTAAAATCTGTTCCAGAACACTCCTTGGATTCTTGCCCGTTTGTGTTATTATTATTTTTTTTTTTTCTTTTCTCTTTGGTTTTCTCTTTTGAAACTCCTTTGTCCTTTATGTTTTTCACTGTCGAAGAAATTGGGATTGTATGGCTAGACCTTCCAATCTTGACTCTTATTTCAAGTCTACTTGGGTATTGCTAAAATGGTTTGATCCTACCCTATGTTAGAAATTCCCAAATTTGTTCATACAATTTGTTATTGGGTGCATGTCCATGAGTCTTATTTGGAAAGAAGTGATTTAACCTCAATTCTCTACAATTACGTTTCCGGTAGTATTTTTTTATAACCGGGTGACTCGGTTAGCTTATGGCTTACGCAAAACCCAACAAATCCCGAGGCCCTAGAGTTACCGACTGGGCAAAACTCTAGTGACCTCAAGATTTGAATGTTTGGCCTTTGTAGGATTCAACCTTGCGATCTCTTAAAGCAAGCCTTTTGGTTGTTGCCTTAAGTCCACTCGGCGAGACTCTTGGGGGTTTTTTGTTAATATTTTAGGTTCTGGTTACGGTTTTGTGTTGAGTAATCAATTGAGATTTTCTGACGTAGGGCTGTTATATGCAATGGGAGACTGCAAATCTGGTAGTCCATTATTACAAGTAGAAGAAGAAGAAGATTTAATAGCAGATTTAATTGCTTCTGCCCAGCACATTGTAAGAGCGTTGGTAAGTAGAAGGAATTTTACACGTAACTCGAGGAAAACCTTGGCTGATTTAGGCGCCCGATTGTGTTCCATGGGTGAAATCATTGAGAATAAAAACGGCGAGGAAGATGGCATAAGTGAGATTAAAGAGCGGCTAACTGCCATACAAAATCAGGTCATCAAATGGGAGGTAGATGAGTCTATGATTTGGGATTGTGGCTCTAAAGAAGTTTCTGAGTACATGAAGGCAGTGGATGAAGCCCGGAAGTTGACTGAAACCCTAGAGAGTTTGTGTTTGAGTAGAGATAGTGAAGAGAGTGAGCTTCTTGGTAAAGCTCATGATGTGATGAAAATGGTAATGGTGAGACTTGAGAAAGAGTTTAGGCACATTCTTGTTAAAAACAGGCAATCCTTTAAGCCAGACGCGTCTTATTGGTCAAGCGAAGAGGATGTGGAAACTGAGGGGTCAATTATCTCGTCAGGGTATGAATTGGTCGAGGATCCATTTAAGCACCTTCTTGATCAAAACAGGTAACCCTTTGAGCCGGAGCATTTGTCTTTTCGTCCTAGCGAAGTATATGTTGGAAATGAGGAGTCAATGATAGCCAGTGGGGATGAATCAGTTGAGGACTTGATTCAGACAGATAGTCCAAGCAGAAGAAGCTCGACGGATTATGTTATCGATGTTGTTTATCCTTCTGTAATTCCCGACCTGAAATGCATCGCCAAAATGATGCTCGACTTAAACTGCGATCAGGAATGCACCCAGGCCTTTATCAGTGTCCAGAAAGACGCCTTGGACAACTGTCTGCACATACTTGCAGCTGAGGAATTTATCATTGAGGATGTGCTTAAAATGGAGAGGGGGAAAAGTTTATCTAGGAAAATCAAAAGGTGGATCAAGGCGATGAAGATTTTCGTGCGGGTGCATCTCGCCAGTGAAAAAAGGTTGAGTGACATGATTTTCGGGGATTTTGCTTTGTACAGCTCGGTTTGTTTTGTTGAGGCATCGAAGTCGTCCATGCTTCAGTTGCTGAAATTTGGCGAGGTCATAGCCATTTGGTCACCTCACGAACCAGATATGATTTTACGTACTCTTTACATGTATGAAGTGTTGGCAGATCTGATCCCAGATATAGACGCTTTATACACTGATGAGCTCGAATCCGACGTGAGAAACAAATGCAAAAATGTCCTAAGGCAATTGGGCTGTTGTGTGAAGGCAAATTTCCTGGATTTGGAGTATAATGTGAGCGTCGCACCACCCATTTCGACAACCCCTTTTCTCTGTGGAGGAATCCACCCTCTTACTAGATACATTGTAGATTTCATCATCAAGCTCACGGATTACGCTGAAACCATAAATTCGATTCTCAAAGACTACGTTGAAGAAAATGCAGTTTTGTTTTCCTCTCATTTGAATCACACCGTAGAGGATAATGCAAGTGGAAGGTCAAGTTTGTGTGTTTCGCCAATGGCACTTCACTTCGGATTGCTTCTTTCCAATTTAGAATCCAATCTAGACGATAAGTCCAACTTATGCAAGGATGATTCTCTTGGCCACCTTTTCTTGATGAATAATATCCATTACATGACTCGAAAGGTGGATGGTTCTGAGCTAAGAACCATTTTAGGGGAGGAATGGATTCGCAAGAACACTTTGAAAATCCAACAGCACGCTATGAGTTACGAGAGAGCCACTTGGAGTTCAATCCTGTCTTTGCTAAGTTCTGCTTCTAGCACAAAGTCTCTTCTGAGGCAAAGGATTCAGAACTTTTATGTCGCATTTCGAGAGGTTTATAACAAGCAAACTGGGTGGGTAATCCCGGATGCTGAGCTCCGGAACGATCTTCAAATATCGACATCCATTAAAGTGATCCTAGCTTATAGGGGGGCATTTGTTAGGAGACAACGTGTCGATCTGGGTTACAAGAACATCAAGTATAGTGCTGAAGATTTGGAGAATTTCCTCTTGGATCTCTTCGAGGGATCCCCAAGATCGTTGCACGGTGACCAGAGGAAGTGATGGAGAGTATTAGAGGTGGGAGTTGTGATTTATTCAAATGGATATAGGATTTCTGTATTTCGCTTACTAGAAAGTATAAATGTATGTTATGTAACCTTGCTAAAAGAATTGACTTGTATCCGTATCTTGTATCCTTTTTTTGCTCAGATCAGTATCTTGTGTCCTCATGTATCAGGATTTACCAATCATTTGTTAAGTGCTTCAACTTTTGTAGCTAGCTTTTGTATCTGTTGCCTGTGTTTTGCAAGATTTCCAAGATTCTGTATATTCGAGAATAGAGAAACTGGGGGAGAATATACAGAGTCTTGGAAATCTTGCCAGATTTACCCGAACTAGCTAGGGAATTGATTTACCCAAAAAAAACTGGGGAAGTTGTTTGGAACGTGTTGTTTTGACGGTTTTGGTCTTGTTAAGATTGAGTGAGGTATATAAACACGAGTCCTAATTCAAGAAAACTAAGACTGGTTTTTAGGTCCAACTTAGGAATTACGGATATTCAAAATTTGGGTGTCTGTAGTTATATTTATATGCCAAAAGTTGTTTCTAGATGTCCAAAAAGATGAGATGTGGATCATGTCCTTAGCTGTGAAAAAGATTAATGGGAAAAGTAAAGGAACATAGTATAAAGAAGGCAATGAAGTGAAAATACTGAATTTATATATATCTTATTACCAATCGTTTTCGTATTTTTTTCTGGGTAAATCTTCTGCAAAAACTGTGATCGATTTACAGAATAATTCTTCAAACTCTTGCTTCAGATACAGGCCTAGTTTGTATCTGAATCATGACTTTGTGCAGGCATTCATTTTTAGTTTTGAATTTGCCACTTTTCCTCCAAATGAGAAGGGAAAAAATGTTGATCAATACAATCAAAGATTTAGTTTATCACAAGTACATGATTTTTTTACTGGTGAAATTGATTCATCCTTAATCCTTTTCATGGAGAGATGATCCGATCCCTTCTTATGCAGATTGTTCTTCAAAAAAGTTTTTGCAGCAGGTACTAGTATGTCCTCAGTCTTCCCAAGTAACAAGCAGAATTGATACTGAAATCCAGACAATGACCCAAGTTTCTATGTTATGTTAGGATTTCGGGAAATGACTACAATACACACTCCTTATTTGGGTGTACCATATGCACCCAATTTATCTCAGATTGTGCCACCTCATAGACAATCGTAACATTTTTTAGTTTTTCGTAACTTTTTAGCAATATGATTCGTAATATTTTCTATGATTCATAACATTTTGGTGTGTCTTGTAACTTTTATTAAAAAAAAAAAATCGTAACTTTAACAAAAAATTCGTAACTTTTGCAAAAAATTCGTAGCTTTTATAAGGGTGTGTATGATACACACTCAAATAAAGGATGTGTATTGTATTTAGGCTTTTGATAACCGGATGTCTAAGCTACCTTGCATGTAGCTTGACTAATTCTAAGGCTATAGAGTTAACGACAAGACAAACTCCTTTAACCACAAGACTAGTTAAAGTAAAATGTGCTTTTGGCAACCTAGTTAATATAATACAAATAAGTCCTCGAAAATCCTCAACAATTTTACTATTTTACTCTCTCTCTCTCTCTCTCTCTCTCTCTCTTTTTTTTATTATCTATACTTTCTCTCTCTCCCAGGTGGAAAACTAAAAAAATAAAAGAAGAAAAGGTTTACATATTACGGTAGTGTTAGTGTTACGGTAGTGTTATTGTTTTGAAATAAAAAACGACTAGCTAAATCATTCTACGTGAACTACTAATCAGGGTGAGTTTTTATTAAAAATATCATAAAGTTGGTGTAATTTCCAATAGATGAGTATTATTGTGATGTATGTGAAGAAAATAATTTATCTTCACGCTGTAGATAATTGGTAAAAATACCGAAAACACATTGTTTAAACGAAAATGAAAACTCAGCTTGGCTAGGCGTTGTTGTAACTTGTACCGTTGTACATACTCTGATTTGGGCTAACTGGGCATTCAGTTAAAAAATAAAAAATAAAAAAATTCACAGTGAAGCAAGAACTGATTAATCTAATTAATAAATGGCACTTTTGTTGTTTGTCTCACACACAAGCACTATTTCGGTCAATTTAGTAAATAGTATATTGACTATATTCTCTCTTTCTTGAAGACTAGAAAGTCAAAGCCACGCCCCAAAGAAGGAAAAGTAGAGAAGGAAAGTGTAGGTATATAGAAAAATCATAGGCATAAACAACTACCTTCAAATCTCAAAAAAGTTTCAGAGATCGGCCAAGGAAAATTGATAGCTTGAAACCTTCGATAACGTTTTCCTGGGTTCATATTTCCCAAAGGGTCAGTCTCTTTCTTCCTCTTTGTTCTCTCTCTACCTAATCACAGCTCTATATATACCTACAGTTCGTATATATGTATAGAGATATTTATAGTACATGTTGGTTTGATCTTTCTCTATAAATTTTCTTCTGGGTAAAGTACCCCAAGTATTAAATCCATAAAGTATTGGTTGGAATTTTATAGATTTTTCAGCTCCTTTTGTTCTTGCTCATAGCAATTTAGAAATCAGGTTTTGTTGTAGAAATCTACTGTACTACTTCTTCAGTTTTGCCCTTTTGAAACCCATTTGTCTATTCTTTGATCCACTCTCCCAGAAATTGGGATTGTGTTCCCAGAAATTAGAATCTTGACTGGTTATTACAGTTCTAGTTGGCAAATTCCCAATTTTTGAATTTATCATTTTAATTGGAAAAGAATTGATTTAGCCTCAATTTAAGAGGGGTAGTGTTTACTTTCAAGTCTTTTGGCAGTTTTTAGGTTCTGGTTTTAGGGTTCCTGTTTGTATGCAATTTATATGCCATGGGAGACTGTAAATCTGTATCTCCAACTTTGGATGGAGAAGAAGATTTAATTGCTGCTGCCCAGAAAATTGTAATAGCATTGGAAACTAAAAGGAACTTGACGGGTGATGAGAGGAAAATCTTGGCAGATTTAGGCACCCAATTGTCCTCCATAGCTAAACTTAGTGAAAACAAAAAGGATGAGGATGAGGAAGAGGGAGGGTTAGGTGAGATCAAGGAGCGACTAAATGTCGTTCAAGAGAAGGTCATGAATTGGGAGGTAGATGAGTCTATGATTTGGGATTGTGGCTCTGAAGAAGCTAATGATTATGTCAAGGCGGTGGATGAAGCACAAAAGTTGATTGAAATCCTAGAGAGTTTGTGTTTAGATGGAGATGGTGAAGAGAGTGAGCTTCTTCGTAGAGCTCATGATGTTGTTCACACGGCGATGGTGAGGCTTGAGGAAGAGTTTAGGCACATGCTTGTTCAAAACAGGCAACCCTTTGAGCCCGAGCATGTGTCCTTTAGGTCAAGCGAAGAGGATGTCGAAACTGAGGGGTCGGTTATCTCGTTTGGGGATGAATTGGTCGAGGACTCGGTTCCGAGGGATAGTATAAGCAGAAGGAGCTCTGAGGATTTCGTTATCAATTTGGTCCATCCATCTGTGATTCCTGACCTACAGGGCATTGCCAAGTTGATGTTTGATTCAAATTACGATCGGGAATGCACACAGGCCTTTATAAGTGTCCAGAAAGATGCCTTGGACGACTGTCTCTTCATGCTTGAAGTGGAGAAACTTAGCATCGAAGACGTGCTTAAGATGGAATGGGCTACTTTGAATTCCAGAATCAGAAGGTGGATTTGGGTGATGAAGATCTTCGTTCGGGTGTATCTTGCCAGTGAAAAAAGGCTGAGTGACCAGATTTTCGGAGGGTTTGACTCGTGTAGTTCGATTTGTTTTGTTGAGGCATCAAAATCTCCAATGCTTCTGCTGCTGAATTTTGGCGAAGCCATAGCCATTGGGCCTCACCAACCAGAGAAGTTGGTCCGTATTCTTGGCATGTATGAGGTGTTGGCAAATCTTATGCCCGACATAGATGCTTTATACAACGATGAGATTGATTCTTACGTGAGAAACGAAAGCCAAGATGTCCTAAGGAGATTGGGGTATTCTGTGAAGGCAACTTTCCTTGAATTTGAGAATCTTGTGGCCTCAAACATATCCTCAAATCCTTTCCCCGGTGGAGGAATTCACCATCTTACTAGATACGTCATGAATTACCTCAGGACCCTCACGGATTACTCTGAAACCCTAAATTTGCTTCTCAAAGACTCCGGTAAAGAAAATTCAGTTACATTTTCACCTGACTTGAATCCAACTGTGGAAGATAATTCAAGTACAAGGTCAAGTTTTTGTGTTTCTCCAACGGCTCTTCACTTCCGGTCCCTCATTTCAATTCTACAGTGCAACCTCGACGAGAAGTCCAAATTGTACAAGGAAGATTCTCTTCGCCACCTTTTCTTGATGAACAACATCCATTACATGACTCAAAAGGTCAAGGATTCTGAATTAAGAACCATTTTAGGTGACGAATGGATTCGCAAGCACAACTGGAAGTTCCAACAGCAAGCGATGAATTACGAAAGAGCCACTTGGAGTTCTATCCTGTCGTCGCTGAGGGATGAGGGGATTCACTATCCCGGTTCGACTTCTGTCTCAAGGACCCTTCTGAAGGAGCGGATGCAGAGCTTTTACGTCGCGTTTGAAGAGGTTTACAAGATCCAAACTGCATGGTTAATCCCAGATATCCAGCTCCGGGAGGATCTGCGAATCTCTGCATCCGTTAAAGTTATCCAAGCTTACAGGACATTTGTAGGGAGACATCTTAACAATCTCAGTGACAAGAGCATCAAGTATAGTGCAGATGATTTGGAGAATTTCCTCTTGCATTTGTTTGAGGGATCCCCAAGATCATTGAACAGTTTCCACAGGAAGTGATGGACACAGTGTTTGGGTCTCTCTCCCTCTCTCTCTCTCTCTTGATCAATGTAACAAGGCTAGTTGTGTCCAATGTTTGGTATGTTGTACTACTATTTTTCGTGTGATAATATATTCTTAATTGTTGCAAAAAGTGTCTGAAGTTGTTTGGAACTTGTCATATAATGATGGTTTTGCATTAGATAAGATTTATTGAGGAAACATGAATCTTATGCCCAAAATTTGGAAAAATTAATGAGGCTGCTGAGTTTTTAAGCTTTCTTTTCTTTTTCTTGACTGAGGGGTGTGGATCATTTCTAGCTTGTTTTCATTTTTTTGCTCGTTAAAACACAACCCAAAAACAAAGAGCTACAGCCACTGAAGAAAACTAGAAAGTACAAAAACTAAAAAACTTGGGTGCGGGATGGTACCCAGCGTATATCTTGACCGTCCAAAACACTTTTCGACGGTTGTGATGGGGGCATTGTTGTTACCACGTAAGGTGCCACATGGTACCCTATTTGCACCCAAGTTTTTCTCAGAACCTAGACAGGTAACATCTGCGACCGACCGACCACCACCAACACCGTAAGGATTGACCGCGGAGGCTGCTCAATAGGGATACATGGTCCATTACTTAAATGGAATGGATGTATATTTGGTTTTTCGTAGGTTGTATTTGGAATTTTACTTCCTAAACCTACTTAGAGCAAGCCCAACAGCTTAGCTAAATGAGAATATTAGCTATTTAAGCTAACCAAAGTGGGAGAATGTCTGCCCAAGCAGATTAGGTAAATGTTTTGCTATCCTTCCCCCATGTAAAGTACTTAGTCATATACACCTAAGTACTGTTCACCAGCAAACATTTTTTTATTTGTTTCTCTCTCTTCCCACTCTCTCTCCCTCCTTCCAAAACCACTGATCTACATCCATAGCGATCAGCAGCAGCAAGAACCGAGCTCATCAATGGCCACCGTAGACGATCGCATCACAGTTTGAGACCTTGATTTCGTGAATCTGTTCGAGCTTATTCGTAACAGAGGCCATGTCTACGCCGACGGCGATGACGTTATCGTCAGCGAAGAAGGATTTTAAGTCTGACAAACCCAGTACGGCGGCGGGGTTTTGACGCTTGAGAGGGCTTTTCCGTTGAACCAGGCGGTGGTGGTGCAGGTATCTCGTAACCCCTCTCAAAGGCGATCGAAGTGGGTTTTTGTTTGTGACGATCGACGGCGAAGTCAGGCCGTCGGCGATTTGGGCGAAGTCAGGCCGGCGGGTTTTTGTATTATTTTAAAAGGAAAAAACAATTTTTTAATTGAGGTTGGATAAAATAGATTGTATTGTTGGAAGGTTGAAAGTGATGTGAGTTAAATGTGCACTGTTCACCGGTTTTTTTGGCAAAAATTTTGCCCAAGTTGTTGGGCTTGCTCTTAGGGAGTTTCCAAAATGCTAAAGAGGCTAAATACAGATTTCGAGACAGATTATTCAATTTTTTCGCCCCATTGGTTACAACTTGCACTCATCTCCACAACTCCCTTCATAAGTTGCTGACCCAATCAAGGCCTTGCTTTCGACTGCAAAGGACAGGTGCTTTGCCTCTGTCCAGTCCACCTTGAAAGAACTTGACAGGAAAAGTAGACTCAAGTTCAACTGTTCTAGGCCCCGAATAAAGTTCTCAAGTCCTTGTGGAGATATTTGTGACGCCAAAAAAAAAAAAAAAAAAACTATGGGTGGATAGTAGGGATGGCGATTTCCTCCGACTCATTCGAATCTGATCCGTCCCCGCTCCGAATAGATCAATGTTTTGGAGATCTGTTCGGAGATCGGGTAGGATATGGGGATTATTTTTGAAAAAATTTGGGGATCAAGTAGGAGGCGGGAGCTAGTGTATCCCCGCCCTGAATTCCCAGTTTTATTTATATACGTTTTGATATGTGTTGGATGAGTTTAGAATAGCCCTAGCTGAATACCCCATGTTTATGGATGTGTTATAAGCTGCTAAGTCAAGAAGCTGGTGAATTTGATGAAGTACTACATATGTTATTTCATGCCTTTGAGGTTTCAGCTGGTACTGGAGTATAGCCCAGAGTTTATACTCTCTTGAAATTGTTGTTGCTTCCTCTTTTTTCTTTTTCTTTTTTTCCCCAGTTTCTGCTTCTTCTTCTTCTTTTATTATTCTTTTGTTATTCGATTTTCTCCGAACCCCTGCTTTGGATCCCCGTTTCTCGTTTGGGGCGGGGACGGGGAAGAGTGGGTTCAAGGTTCGGAGACGGAGATAGTAGTCTTCAACCCGATCCGTCCCCATTGCCATCCCTAATTGTCAATGCACATGGTACACCATTTGGTGTACACCTGCTTGTGTGGGATCCGTCTTGAAGTTCCACACTAATAATCGAAGTTGTTAAATTTGTTTAAAATATATTTGTAAGCATATCTGTAAAAAAAAATCAACTTAGTCGAGTATCGGTAAAGATTTATCAATTTCCGTCCCTCAATTTACAAAGAAAAAAATTGGATGAATCGATCAAACATTTACCAATATCTGAATAAGCTAATTTTTGTTCCCTAAGCTCTTAAACAATGTTTTAAACAAATTGAACAGTTCAGATCATTTGTTTGGAATCCCACACAAGGTGGTGGACATTTAATGTTCACCCAAATAGTGTACCATAGTATTTAATGTTCACTCAACTTGGGGTACTCTATTTTGTGCACCAAATTTGCACCGGTTGGGACTAATTTTGAGTCTTGCAATTATGATAGAAATCGTGTAACTTGTTTTAAATATGTTTCTATGAGTCTCTATAAAAAAATCAACTCATTTGGATATAAGTTGGAACTTGATCGATTTTCCTCCCTGCATTTACTGGAGGAAAAACTGAATAAATCGATCAAGCTTTTATCAATATTGGAATGAATTGATTTTTTGCAAGGGCCCGTAAAATAATATTTTGAATAAATTGAACGGCTCTAATAATTAGTGTAGAATTTTAAAATGAATCTCATACAAAGTAGTGTACATTCGGTGTTCACCAAATGGTATACCTTAGCAATGCTCTTATTACTCCTAATATCTAGCCCACGACAAAGATACGTGGCTGATCTAAAAACCCATGGTTATTCAACGGCTCACTAGTCAACACATGATTTCGTTCAACAGCTGGACAACAGACTGAACAGAGTGATCACGACATCTTATTTCTCATAGCTAATTTTCCTATTAGCTAATTGATTTTCACTCTTCTAATTTTTTACTGTATTATTCATATTCCATTTTTTTTTCCATTCTTGTCATTTTCACAATGTACTTCCGCGTAGTTTTCCGTTTGATTTTAGCAAATGAGTTCAGGTGCTAAAGTCATAGGTATTTCAAATCACAAAATTAAGTGGTTCCGTTTATCGTTTTTCGATTTTTTTCACACCAAAAACGATACATGGAACCACTTCATTTTTTGATTTCAAAATCATGATTTTAGCACCTGTTAAACTCATTTGCAACTGAGCTGCTAAAATCAAACGGAAAACTAAGTGAGAGAAAATTATGTAATTTCACATAAGTAACAATAAGAGGACGTAAATTAAGTGAGGAGGGAGAAATGCATTTCTCTTTTCTTCGCCTGAGGTCGAAGAATACCAACAAATTGTAATTTTACGAAGTTGATTGCAATTTTATGAATTCACCCATTAATTGTATTGGGAGGAATTCCTCCAAATAAAAGTTCTTTTCGTATACAACTTATAGTACTAACTTCTATATCAATCCATACACAAAAGATTGGTTCAAATTGATAAATTGAAGAAAATAAACATCAACGAGCTTGTAGTAGATTGCATTTAAGCTTAATGTAATTGAGTGCATTTTAAGTGAAAAATATATCTTTGAGCTTATATCTCTCGAACTAAAATTCTGGCTCCAACCCTAATAAAATAGGATAAACTACACAAACCTCCCCATTAAACACGGAAGAGGGCATCAACTACACAAACCTCCCCATTAAACACGGAAGAGGGCATCCTCTCTAGTAATTACTCTAATCGTGCAGTCAAGATATCATAAAAAGCCGCATCCTAAGACTTACAACAAAAGATAGGAATTGTAGAAACCACTAACAAGTCCGAAACGCCATTATCCGATCGATCAACTCCTCATTTCCGGACATTTCATGGGGACGGAATGATGATCTTTTTTCAAATGGAAGTGATCACAAATAGTTCCCAGCTCAAACCAAACTGATGCAGTGCAACGATTGGTAAAAGAAATACAAGAAAACAAAGCAAGCAAACCTAAACTGACTAAGCAGAACCCAAATGGACTTGTGCAGCCAAGGATCATTGAGTCGACTCACTAATTGCCACTGAGTTGCACCAAAACCACCGAATACGAAAACCCAGAAGCACTGGTACACAGCCGAGGTCCATTGAGTCGTCCCACCGAGTTCCAACGCGATTGCAGCAGAGTTAGAGAGTGCTCCTAGTAATTACTCTACGTACCCTCCTTATAGTTGAATACCACATATAACACTTACCAGCAACCATGCCTTCACTGGTTAGGTACGCTTCAGCAAAATACCAACGAACAACACTTGAACATGAACCGTTGGTTGCCTTCAAGTGCTCCTTTTACTTCATTAAGAGCATCTCCATTTGACATTTCTAAAAAAATGTGTTACATGATAAAAAGTGTTAAAAGTAGAATCCAAAAATTATGTGTTAGAGAGTTGCTGGGTAAATAATGAAAAAGTGATCCATTTGATAGTTTTAGGGGTTCTAATAGTGTTTGTTAGAGTTATTAGTAAATAATTGGAGTGGGACCCATACTCTTTATTTCTCTCTCTTCTTCTCTTTTCTCTTCCTACCGCTTGGTCAGAGGGCCCCTCCCTCTCCCTCTCTCTTTTCTCTCTCTCTCTCTAGCCCACAAAACCAATAGTGTCGTATGATCTATAGTTTGAGAAATGCCTAGGTTTGAGTAGAACTCGAACCTGCAAGTTCGGCCTTAACAATTGAAAAATATTAGATTTTAGAATGTTGAACGTTCAAATAATGTTTTTGTTTTGTAAATTTTTATAAAAGAGCACTTCTAGCTATGCGGACTCAAACTCATTGAAAAAAAATTGACGATCCGATCCGAGCAATGTGTTGAAGGTTTTTCAGGGTCCAACTCGAAATCTTCAAAAAAATTCACGAGCCTTGACCGATCGAAAAATATTAGATTTTTATCTTTCAAGCCCTTCCCATAAGATTTCCGAACTTCAAATAATGTTTTTGTTTTGTACATAAAATAAGTTCATACATATATAAAATCATAAAAACATATTAAAATTTAAGTTTATAATACTTTTATAAGTTTATACATATCCAAGGTTATTTTGGAAATTCTTTTGAGATATACATATATTATTTTGGAAATTCTTTTGAGCTGTCGAGTTCCGAAATATTGTCAAGTTCAGGTTCGGCTCGTTTATTAAACGAGCCTAAAATTGAAGTTCAGGTTCAGTTCGTTTAGTATCCGAATCGAACTCGAACGAGCATTTACCGAGTCGAGCCTCGAATAGTTCACGAACGGCTCAGTTCATTTACAGCTCTAATCCATAGTAAGCCAAGACCCTAATTAAAGTGCTTTATGTAAGAATGTCCCTAAAGAGTTCAAATGGAGTGCAAAAAAAGCGCAAAAATATTGTTAACTGAGTTTTGCAGTAGAAAATCTGACCCTAAATAAAGTGCTCAAATGCAGATGCTCTAAGAGACAAGTTCTGATAAAGGGTGGCAGTGTAGTTTTTAGGACCTCAAGAAGGGGAGTGTTGTTCCTAGAAACTCATGGGAGGTTTGTGTAATTCACCCATAAAAGTACAATGTAAAAATTTAAAAAAATTTAAAAAAAGTTGTGGGGAATATTTTTGAAGGTAAAGTAATTGCGATTGAAAGCAATTCAACTGTGTATGGGAGGGTAAATGGTGTTTAGCAGCTAGTGATTTTTCAGATTGTGAACTGCCAATGATAGATTGTAGATTTTAAAATAATAATGCGAATACGTAAAAGTGTTTGAATGATGTATTCACGATAGATTCTGTAAATAGATCTTGCGAGTAAAAATTTAATTAGAATCCAAAAAAAAATCTGGTGATTTTTGAATTCTACAATTTAAGTTCATTGCTAAAAAATGCGAAAATGAGACGGTTGCTTGTGAAAAAAAGTGGAAAGGAAGATAATTTTAAAAGAATTCCCTTCCCTTATAGGCTTATACTATATGATTCTTAAAGGAAGTTTTCAAATACAAATGAAACTTTTTCTTCCAACTCATCTTTGATTTTCTCCCTCATTCTTTCTCAATCATTTCTTTTCCTCCATTTCCTCTTTTTCATTTCTTTCCTCAAGTTTCAAAAATAGCCTTGCACATTTCGACTATACTATTTTTTATACGTTTACTTTCATATGTTTTCTCGTCCTTTTTAAATTTTTGTTATATCTGCATTTTATTTTTTTCATTAGTCGTTCGTCTCGACAAGAGGAGTCTATAAAATAAAATATTATCACCAAAAGCAAAAAAAAAAAAAACAAGAGGAGTCTATAAAATAAAATATTATCACCAAAAGCAAAAATATAATATTCACTAAAGGCAAAATAATACGAAACGGTATTTTTATCCATAGTGTCATTTTATCTAAAAAAATTTAAACTCCGGTTCACATTTTCATAGTTTTATGATTTCTTTCGTCGGGATGAATAATTAATTTCAAACATTAAACGACATAAACTTAAACAAAAATTATAAATACTAAAAAATAGCGACGAAAAAGAAAAAAAACGCTAGGCGAAAAATATGGAGCAGTGGAAATCATTATCCTACAAAACCCTGCTCTGACCTTTACTCGAGGGCTCAGAAGTGAAGAGAAGAGGCGAGTGTGTCCTTCGAATTCCAAGGTATGCTTCGTACCCATTCAAATCCTCCACCAATCCCAAATTTTATCACTTGTTCAATAGATGCTTATATGAGATTATACTGCAAGATGATGCTTCTGGACTTCTGGGTTTTTGTGTTTCGAACTTCGTTGTTCAGCTGATGCACTTGGCTTCAGGGATGGAGCCAGAGCGGGTCAGTAGGGGCGGTCGCCCAGACCGCCCCTCCAAGAAAAGGAAAAAACCTCTAGTATTATATAGAAAAAAAGAAATTTTCCTATTAATTATGTAGGTTCATACTCTCTGACCCTGCGTAATATGGAGAAGGGGAAGGTGGATCAATAGCTATAACCAAATACTAGTTTTTTTTCCATTGACAAAACCTCAACTGATTTTGAAAATATTGATGGGGTTGGCTGTCACCACCATCTACATGTTGGCGTGCCCCTGGCCATAGGCTTTCATAGTTGCGTAGTAAATATCCTGTAGCTCTTCTACTCGCTTGTGCGGTTGCAATGGCCCTCTTGTGCATTGCTATGTGTGGTAGTCTTTGCTTGTAGAGGGATTCAGTTTATGTATCAACAGGCCGTGTAGTGCAGCAATAGGTGAAAAACTACTACTATGTCAATTTTTATTTTTTTATTGAACAAAAAAGTACTGTCAGTTGGATATGGAAATATGTTGCATGTTACCTTTCTAACTAGACTACATATATAGGAAACCATAGTTGACAACAGCAGTAGTTCTCACTTCTCAGATTTTAGAGTTATATATGACCCTGCAAAATGGCTTGTACAAGGCAAAATTTATCACTCTTTTCCTGACGTCAAAGTTCTTTGTCACGATTATATCTTTTCTTTTTGTGTTTTGCGAATCTGTCACGGTTATATCTATGATATTCTTGCATGTGTTGTTCCTTATATGCTTAGAACAATGCTTCGGGCAGCCATTGGCCCACCAACTACTATCAAAATTAAAATTTCAACTGCAGACATAGCCAAATGTTGGAGAGGGTAGCACTGTAGTGAAGCCTTTGTCAGGAATTACATCTTCAAGCTTTCCGAAGTAAATGTCTGATAACATATCCAAAAGAAATGAAAATCCGTCATCAGCTCTACCGTTTTTACGAAAATTTTGTGGTCTTAAATATGTGAATTTCCATTTTTTAGGTCCAAGAATGGCTTTTGTTCGCAAGGTTGGGAGTATGTTGAAGCAGACAATAACCAACCATGTCAAGTTGGAATTAGCAACATCTAAACCCTCAATTTATCAGGCTGTAAGATGCATGTCATCTTCAAAGGTCTTTGTCGGAGGTACGTGAATTCTTTTCTCCAGTTACTTGCATTTATATCAAGCTAGCATGTTGTAATTTTTTATTTTCCACTTCAGGTATCCCATATTCCACTGATGAAATGAGTTTGAGAGAAGCATTTGCCCAATATGGGGAAGTGGTCGAAGGTATATTTATATTTCCACCTGCTTTGAACTAATTAATACTCAAGCCTAGACAACTTATGTAACATACTTGTTTGCGCGAGGAAGAAATGAGTTGTTGGCTGGTATTTGGAAATTGGATATTAAGAAAATGCTCAATTTTTTGAATGAGTAGTTTCTTTTATATGTGATGGTAGAGGATGGGATTTTGCAATGTGTGGTTTTTACTTTGGTTTAGACTCCTGGTAGTTTACTTTACTACTATCTGCTTTCTCCTACGCTCTTCATTTTGGTCATGGAAGGATGCAATTTACATGTCATGAAGAGATAGTCATCGTAAAAGTTTGCTTCTGATGATCTCGTGTTCATTTTTTGATGTATTTTCGGGGTTGTTTTTCTTTTTAATCATTTTAATTCATTTTTGGGGGATATTTGTGTTTGTTTTCCAGTTTGGGTATTATAATCTTTGAGATTTTCAATGAATTTGTGTTACGGAAGTTTCTCAGGCAGTATTCCTCTGAGTATGATGCAAATTATCTGAAGTGCTGATAGGGAATTCCGTAAAATCTCAAATATTCTCTCATCTTTCTTTCACTAAACTTTCCACGGCATGAGTATATTCTTAGTCTTAATGGCGCTGAATCTGCTGATGATATTCGGGTAGTGAGATATGCCTTGTCTCTCCTATGTAGAACAGGAACCCGGCTCTTCTTCTTTTAGTTTTCGTCTCTTTTTCTTTTTGTTTGGCTTTGTTTCTCTTGGGGTGGATGTGCTTGATTATGTTAGACCTTTGTGTCTTTGATTAACACTAGTTGCTAAACAAGACAGTACATTTCATGGTATCTTGGTGCTGTAAATGTACACGCCCTGGGTGTCAATTGTAATATTCTGATCTCTTGCAGCTAGGATCATCACAGATCGCGACACTGGAAGGCCAAGAGGCTTTGGCTTTGTTAGCTATACATCGAGTGATGAGGCTTCTAGTGCTATCCAGGCATTGGATGGCAAGGTACTCCTATTTTCTCTGTGCCTTCTAGTGTCTTATTCCTTTATCGCTTACTCAAGTTGTGCAACCATATGCCTGTTTCTTTGAGATCATATTCTGTGAGGTGTTTGAAATTGATGGAGAATTTTATTAGTCTAACTCTTGAGAAAGATATTATCTGCTTGGATTCAAACCTATTAAAAACTTGTCATTGCATACCATGTATTTTGATGCAGGGTTTCTGTAGAAAATTAATTTATTCGAGTCTTCGGAGTGTCAAGATGATACTGTTCTGTAGGAGGAACTTTTCCACTTCTGTGGAAACAATTGTTGGCACTTGCCAGTAAGGATGATCATGAATCGTCTACGGTGGTCAATATCATGGAAAGTCTGGGGTTTTCAGGCTTAGAAAGGTTTACAAGATCATGTATTGGAGAAGGGTGCAGTTGGCTCGGTTGTCAGAATGCAGTTTGCAGCACTCCTAATGATGACAAGGAATAAAGTCGAACAATGAGACTTCCATAAGTATCTATTTAAGCCCAATAAAAGCCGCACAATGGCTATATTAAGGCTATCATAACCTTTTTCTCCCAAGAAACACTGGCACACTCTTTTTTGTTCGGTCAGTTGACCCAAACCAGTTGCTGCGAAGGGTTATTAGAAACCTGATAGGTCAAGTGAAGGTCCTCATATAGCTTTATGCCTGCTCAGAAGTATGCTTCAAATTTTGTGGTCTGCTGCAGGAATTTGTAATCCGTAAGAAGTCATTTGAAACTAGTTAATTAGCTTTTGAACCTGCAACCTAATCTGTATAAAGTGGTATCCTCGCACCCATGTCTAAATCCAGATCCATATCCCTGTATCCCTTATTTTTAAAACTTTAGGTGTCCGACCCCTAGATATACACCCGTACCCGATACTCGCACCTGTATCCATTAACATAGCTTGCACGTTAACATGGTGTAGTTAGCTTCTACCATGCTATAAGCTTATAAGGCGGAGAGTTGGGTGGTGAAAAAGAATCATGGCATTATGTTTATGTTGGCATAGTTTGGTCAACATAGCGGTCTCTTTTGCGTAGGATGCATAATTAAATTATATGGCAAGCAAAGGCTTTAGAAGATATTACGTCTCGTTGTGCGCGGAGTTCATTTGCCAAAGTTTGGTTCATTCAGAATTTGCATAAAGGAAACAATCGGATAGAGCCTCCTTTCTGATGATTTTTTTATAGAATTAGAAAGATTGGCATGAAGTTCTTTCAATTTATCATGAAGTAGTCCAGAACAGTAATTTTCTTAAAACTTTGGTGCAATCAACGTGACATAGAAATTGCCTTTGTTATTAGGAGCAGCAAATTATAAACTAAAATAATTATGTCACTATGCAGTCATGCAGTTTATTAGTTGCGAATAATGGATTTACGTGCCCTTTTATTTAGCACGCTGTGTATTTTTGGTTTATTTACGTATTACTTTTAGGAAATTGGTAAATTTAATTCATCTTCTAAAGTTAATGCAATAAAACCTAACTTCCAAGAGGGCTTGGATTTTGTTCAGGATTTTCATGGCCGAATGTTACGAGTGAACTACGCCGTTGAGAAGTCTCGTACTGGTGGATTTGGCACTGGCGGCTATGGCTACAGTGGCAGTAATTATGGACCCAGTGGTGATTATGGTAGTAGAGGAACAAGCTATGCTAGTAACGACGGAAACTACACTGGTGGAGGCAGTGGATATGGTGGCCGTAACTATGGAAATAGTGACGGCGTCAACAGATTTGGCAGCAGCGGTCATGGCAGCACGAGCACTTTTGGTGGCGAAGACGGCGATGGATATGATGGGACCACAGGAACAACTTTTGCCAATGAGCGCTTGAAAGCTGGAAATGAGGACTTTGATCAAGAAATGATGGAAGAGAATAACAAGGACGATAACGATGAAGTTGATGATTATGCTAATACTAAGGGTTGAAAGATTTCATTTTCCTCCCTCTTTTATGGGGACCTACAAAGCGTGGTGAATAAACTTATAGCTTGACAAACATGTTAAAGTAATACTGCACTTGAAACGATCTTCTTCTTAGGGTTCGGATCCTCTCTAATCACTGGACAGGACAGTCCAAAAATCTGCTCTCTAAATGATCATCTTCTTAGGGTTCGAATCCCGTTCAGTCACTGGATGGGAATTTGGATTGTCCTGTTCAGTCCAAATCCAATCGCATCTTCTTAATGTTCAGATCCTGTGTTTCTAATATTTGCGCCTCTCCCATCCTTGCAAAAGGTTAGATTTAGTGTGTCGAAGCAGGAGTATGAATGGTGTTCGCGACTAGTCTATAATCTGAGCTAAACTGTTCCAATCCGATCATCGAAGTAGGTCCATAAATAATTGTCCCAAATGCGCATGCTGCATGGTTCGGCTTGCAGAATTGGACTGCCGAGTAGCCTCCTGTGATTCCATTTCTTGATCGATTGCACAGCTTTCGCACGATTACTACCATATCTGTGTGTGTGTGTGTGTGTGTGGAGAAGAGGCGCATGATGGGGATGTCATGAGAGTTCCACTTCATAACACGTAAAGCAGCAATCGTTGTATATAACCTATCGCGTTCCTGTATCAAATCAGTGATTCAAGGTACTTTCAAGCACATCTAGACTAGCACTAGTTTCAATACCTCAACAGCAGCACTGAGAAACAACCTTATTTAGATTCAGCAGGTAGTTAAGAAAATTCGTTTTTTACTTTGAAATTGCTGGGAATGTATGAAACATAATTCCAGAAAAAACACCCCAATACTGTGACTAGCTAATTCCTAAGATCAAATGTGAACTATCAACCTACAAGAATCATTGTAACTCTAAACAAATTACCAAAATACAACACATCTACCCCAAAACTTCTCCAGGTGCTGAAGGTCAGAAGCAAGACCAGCCGGTAAGCAACCTCTGAATTTTCATCCAGAATTTTATGCCATCCAACAACTCGCATGAACCTTTTTTGCTTCTTGAACATGAATAAAAACATGTCCAAGAGCAAGTTCACTTCCCGCCAAAAACTGGTTAAGATGCAACTAGTTACTCATACAGCCCAAAATGGTTTCGGCGTAACCGAGGAACCATTTGAGTTGCTTTTGGATGGTTCTTCGGTAATTTCATCAGGATCGTCATCTTCGTCCCCATATTCCACTAGCTTGATCAAAGTATCTGAAACAAACAAACAACCAAACAACAGTGAACTCAGCGGAAGTGCTAGAAATAAGCATCATGACAGTCATCCAGACAAGTTCTCACATTTCATCTTACGCCTTGCTCATGTTTGACCATTCTATTTAAAGTAAATAAGCAGTATGAGAAATTTGAAAGATTACCGGGGATGCTTTCAGGATTTGGGGTAGTCAGAACAAAGTTCTGAGGTTCTTTCAAGGCAGAAGATATTGAATTAAATTTTGGTGGCGGCGGCGGTGGCATGGTCTTGGGAGGAGGTGGAGGCATTCTATCGGTTGATGACTGGACCAACTTTTTTGGAGCCGGCATTGTTGAAAGATTTCTTACCCCCATTGGTTCACCTGGCTGTGCAAATTCGTTTCCCTGTGAAGAGTTCTGAGAGAACAATCAATAACTCCTCAGTAAAATGAGATGCAAAGCAGCAGTTAAAGAATGGAATGATAAATGGTAATCGAAAATAACTTGAATTTACAGGGGTATTTCAATAGGAGAAAACTTGAGTGGTCTTAGGCTATATACACAAGAAATAATGGTTTAGGGTCATCAGTTTCGAAGGGTTGGTACAAAGGGAGACAGGAATAATAGGCTAGATGCACTATTGACTTCCACATCCAGAAATGGAACAAAGAGGGCAAGACTGATGCCTGATGGATGCTAGTCATGCTACGCTTAACACATCTTTATTTCCAAGATCCGCAGTTTTGGGAAAAATTTTGGCGCTCGTGTGCTTTGTTTTTACATGCCACAAACAGTTCAAAATAATAAAAAACAAAGAAAAAAATCAAAAATTCTGGAATCAGCTCCTGCTGAAAGGCGTAGAAGCATATGCACCAATCCCATGCTGCCTCCATAAGATAAGCCCTGTGAAACATTGAAATGGTACAACAGAAGTCCAGTATTGGCCTGTAAGCTTCATACAAGGTCAGAGAAAATACCTGGAATAATAAGTAGTAGAAGTCAGACGAGTGACATTGCAGTTTCAATAGGGGAAAAAAAAATAATGAAAGACATCACGTTAGATAGTCATGCTGGTTTGCAGACAAAAGTAGTAAATGAAAAATGAATATGTTTAAATAATGATTGAGGTTCATGTTCTCCGTTATGAGGGAAAAAGATATAAATGAGACTACTCTTAAACCAATATAACAATGAAAATAAGAGCCAACTGGCCAAGAAGAACAGAAAAGACTTCAATAACTTTTTAACCTCTCTTCACCTCTTACAAAACCTTTGACCTTTTCGATCAATAATAACAAGAACACAACAGAAACAAAGGATGCTCTGATTGCAGCCTGTCTTGGTCAATACTATAGTAACTCCAAAACTACTCACTAAACTCATATCAATCTTAAAACACCACTCAAGGGGTAACAGCTACTGCTCTACAATTTGATCCATTCATGTAAAAACCAAGTTAAGTTTATTCCGGTTGACCGCGCTTGAGTCAGCAAAGCACAATTAGCAGCTCCCAAAATCTTAATATGGATATTAATTTTACTACTTCTGCGACAACTCGACGTTCCACTCAACTTGGGTTACCAACTTGAAAGGCTTATCAGTTAAATGGTCACTTGCAAGTTGCAACACTATTCCATCTTTACTACAACAAAATGAACGGAATTTTAAGAACTTGTTCTTCATAATCTAGTACCGGCTTACTCTAGTTCCTTTTAATCTTTGGATGGGTGGTTAATCTTATTGAAACGACCTTTGTTCATGTACATTTTTTTCACTGAGCAACACTTGTTGAAACAAACCCCCAACTGTTGCTTTAAATAATTGACACTCCAACTCCATTACAAGTTACAACTTCGCATTAATTTGTCCGTAAGAAGGGGATTTTGCTATCTAGTTGCTCTTCCTATGCTCTCTTAAGCGTACATAAATGCAATACCCTCCGTGGCAAGGAGAGTGAGCACTGATACCTGATGGGGGTTTGCACGCCCCTTCAAAGCAGCAGGTGACTCCTGAAACTTTCGTCTCTGCGAAGCCCGTTTCTCCTTCTCAGATGGTAAGCTCTCCATAGAATTGGCTGATGTGCTTGCATGCGCAAACGTGGGATTGACAATTGAAGGTGACTGTCTGAGGGCCAATGCAACTTGCTGCAAAGGTGTGGCTTGGGGATATATCCCACCATATCCGCTATAGCTCGTTCCAGCAGTTGAAGAAAGCTGGGGATATGAAACTGTGTGTGGTAGCAAATGGCTACTGCTTGTAGTCCCCTGAAGAAGGGTGGTATTGATGAAAGGATGTGCAGCTGAAGAAATTGGTGGAATTGCTACAGAGTTCACAGTAGATGATGCCAAACTGACAGCTGAACTATTGTTTGCTTTCACCTCAACCCCAGAGCTCTGAACACCATTCAACAACTGTTGTGGTGGAGGAACAGCCCCATAAGCCTTCCTGTGACATTAAATGAAAACAAGTGAATCATAGCAACGGATGCAAGAATTCTTATATTCTTCAATTAGCTATTAAGTATTAACCCACCGTATTTTAGAGCAAAGATCTTGCAGAATACACAACATACAAAATTCTCCTCTCATAAAATCAACTTAAATTCCCGTATAAACCCGACGATGAATCAAATTGATTACCTGGAGGCCCCAAACTCTATGCTGACTGTATCCAAAAGATTTTCAGCCAAAAGCTTTGCATTTTCAAGACTTCTCGGATTATTACTAGACAAGAATAAATGCAATGGTTGCTGTCCTTCTGAAATAAGAGAAAAGTAACAGTAAACATTATGATTACTGATTCATCAAGAACAATATGCTAAACAATTCATGTAACCAACTTGCAAAATGGTTGCATGACGCCAGAAGTACAACCTACGCCAAATCCACTTTCAGAACTTCCTGAACCACGTCCTCTTAGTAAGACAGTTGCTCCTGTTTCATTCATAATGTGATTTACATACTGGTCCTGCATGTACAAAAACCAACCACCACCAACACAGAAAAGAATCTCTCCCAATGGCATGGAGATGACAGAGGAAGCTTCAACCATTAGAATCTTTCATCTTCATCACGAACAATGTAAACCATGAACTTAATATAACAGACAGTGCATCACATACCAATATGTGTGTGTGTGTGTGTGTGTGCGCGCGCGCGCGTGCGTGCAAGTGAGAGAGAGAGAGAGAGAAGAAAAGTTGCAGTACCAGCACTGGATTAATTGTTTAAGAAGAAACAACGAAATGAAAATATTGAAGCAAAACTTCGAAGATAGTTAACCATATATTTAGCCACTACTTGTAATAAACCATTTTCCCCTTCCACGATAAACCCTTTCTTTGTTGAACAAGGTGTTGCGATAAAAAATTGAAGCAAAACTTCAAAGATAATCATTTTCCCCTACCTAGGTAAAAACGTTTATTGGGACGGGGTGTTGTGGTATAACATTAATTCCCGTTAAGTGTTAGTCTCTTTAAATGTTATTAGTCCAGTGTTTGATGAAAAACAGAACAAAAAATAAAAAGGAACAAAGAAATAGAAACTGTTATAATACACAAGACAAAAAGGCTGAGGCTCACGTTTGGTCCACGAATACGAGCAGCAACATTCAAGGACGGGTCCGCTTCAAAGCCCAAATACACACAGGTGCTCAGTGGATTAGTTGCCTGTTTCAATTAGTATTACATGTTCTGTCAACCCTGTTTCAGAGCTTAAAAGAGCTCAAATGGGAACATTTTACCTTTCCACCATTGCCCATAGAACCCTGTTTCAGCAGCTCTTCAACCATGGCAGCTGCATGATCAACTGCTTTTATCTGTTCCACTGTTGTCTCCAACTGCAGAGGTAGACCAGAACTTGAGAAAACTAAAATAACCTTAATCAAAAGAAGGGGGAAAACCATAATGCTATACTACAGTACGTTGCAACTGCAAAAAGACACCACAGTTTGAGTTCTGAACTGATCTAAACCAGGAAATGAAATTACTTCCACAGATAACAGCTGAAATGTACAATGTTAAGTTCTACAAGAACACAAAGGTAAAGATTTGAGATTCGTCGTTCACTCCATGGACACCTCAAACTTGTTGAAATACTTCTTAGCCAAACAAATATGAACCTTATACAGCCAGGACGTTGAATATGAAAGTGGAAAAAAAAAATTGACACCAAAAAAGGTACAGTTCCTTCAGCAGGAAGAATAGCTATTGATGAAATGAGTTGTTAATTTTTTAAAAAAACAACCACTATTACGGGGAGAGATAAATATATTTTTCAGTTTAAAACAAAAGAATCTCGAGCATAAATTCACACTGAGAGTTTGAGAGTCCAATAAACATATTTCCTTGACATAATCCAACAGCAGTACTCTCAAAGTAATGAGCATCAACTGAAAATAAAACAGAGCCAAATGCGAATAAAGCACTTACATCTGCCCCAGCAGAAATGTGAAGGTAGAGCGGTTTTTCACCATCGGGGGGTGCATTTGGAGGATGATATTTTCCCCTGCATAGACAATTCATCAAGCTGGTTATAAAGAAGAATAAGAAATTACAATAACCATTGCTGCATATTTGACATACACTACATTAGAGGATCATAGAAGAGCCCTCATTACAGCTTGCAAGGACATACTTACCTTGTTATTACTACAGCACCAGTGCACTTTTCGATCTGCAAGGTCAGTAGAAGAATCTATCAACTCCATATGTGATTATTCCATACAAATAAGAAGATAGTATAACCTGCAAGTATTACTATCCATCACTCCTGAAAACTAAATGAACAAGATTCACCTCTTCCTGGGTCTGACGTTTTGTGAGCATATAGCGAACAGCAGAATCAGCATCATTTATGATGATTTCTCGAGCTATCAACTCATGTTTGATTTTTTTCTACATCAGCAAAACTATATTATAGCAAAGCCAACGGATATTTGATTTGAACCGTACACCATGCAAAATGTCAATGTATTTCCAATGTTCCAAACAATGTCCATGGCCAAAAAGTCTGGAATACTTATATCGAAAAGAAAGAGTGAAGAATATCCATCAAAGAGAGAGAAGCTGGTGTACAATGCAAAAGAACTGCCCTAAACACTCTGTTAAAGCCTCTTACTTTATTCATCTTTTGGAGCATTGCGGTGGAATGTGGCTGAATTAAAGGTGGCGTGGTCAATGAGCTAGACAGAGGAGGATTTGTCAAAAGAGCACCAGAGGCCGAAATGACACCTGGGAGAGTGATTGCAGCAAGAGATCCCATGTTACCCAACGGAAGAACCCGCACTGCTACTCCAGCTACATCCAAGGACTCCGCAGGCTGATCCCACTTTCTCTTTTTCCTGCAAAATGTCAAAAGTTATAATACGATTTGTCCCTTCATGTCCCCACTTTTCAAATTCAAGTTGTTTTAAGTGAGTAGTTAAGACATGTGATCGGACTAAAAATATCCGTAGGGACCCCATTTCCGTTGTTTCAATGTACCAACTAATCCAGTGGGTTACTAATCCTACAAGATTACATGTCGAGCCATTTCTCCTCCGATCAATCAAACATGGCCTTAAGTTGCAAGTGAAAGCTATTGATTAATCTAACACCAAGGATTCCAAGCTATGGATTTGCTACTTTGCTAAGTACTAAGTAGGACTAAATTGTGACCATCAATCCAACTAATGTCATGGTTTTCTCAATATGGATCTTCTCACCTTATTAAGAGTCGATAACCCTACTCTACAGGTGAGATGGCACAGTCAAAATCTCAGATACCACGGTACATTTCCCTCTCTTTTTCCTCAAATGGATCAACCAGGCGAGTTTTGCCCAAATGTGATATCAATCCATACTAACCATGCAGCTGTTTCAACTCTTGGAGGTTGACTCTGTTATGCTTGATGTGACTCATTTGGTAAGGGATAAATGATAGATATTTTAAGGTGAAGAAATGTCATTGCTCTAATTTAAGATTCTTTTCCATATGAATTTGTTTAGTTGGGAGTCGAAGAAGTTTGAACCAACCCTTTATCAATTCCTAGACAGCATTTAGAGAGGTAAATAGGCTCTATTTATTGTTCGACCTCTTTAGGCATTGCCGGCTTTTTTACCTTTTGTTCTTCGCTTTATTTTGTACATGGGTGACATCCTCAATAAATTTATATTACTTATAAGAACAAAACCAGCAAAATCCAATTACAACGATAAATATAACCCTAATTTAACATCCTCAAGTAACCAACTACTCCAAAAAAAGATAGTTTCACACGGAAAATACAAAGTTCTAAACTCATCCAATATCGACCAGTTGATACGAATCAAAACAAAACAAGATCCTCGACACACACGCTGCCTCACAAACACGTCTTTTCCAACGAAAATCACAAAAACACGGACTAACCATTAACTGAAACGTCGAAAAACTAGGGTTTCTGCAGCAAAAATAAATAAAATTTTACCTCTGCTTTGTTGCTGATTGTTCGGTGGAGGCCATGGATTCGACCGACGCAACCCTACCGCAATTGTCCTCCGTCATATTCTTTTAAGTCAGTGACAAAAATTCGTAAGCAATCGCTCTGCTTCGTGATCGTATTCTCGTTTCGTTTTCTGATGATAGGAATTTGTGTTTTGTGAGGTCAAGGGTTCGAGGAGAGAGAGAGGCGTTTTGTCTGAATGGGAATTGGTTCGGTGCGAAGGGCTACAGAGGCGGAGTATACATACGGTTGATAAATATTATATTTATCAAAAAGTGGATATCCCAAACAACGAAGCTGGAATAGCTCAGTTGGCTAGAGCGTGTGGCTGTTAACCACAAGGTCGGAGGTTCGAGCCCTCCTTCTAGCGTTTTCCTTCCTATTTTTTGTCCCTAGACTCCCTATAGGGGTGTTCACGGATCGGATTTGGCCGGTTCGGATACCGATCCGATCCGGTCATAACGGATTTGGGTTCTTAGGATCCGAGAACCATCCGTAGGTGACATACGGATGGATCGGATCGGATACGGATTTCGCGGATCGGTTCCGGATAGATTTGACGGATTGGGCTATGACAAATGGGCCTCTAACTTGGGCCAATCTAGAAAATTTTCCAAATCATTTTCTAGCCCATTTTCCGGCCCAAACATTTCTCAAGAGTGACTATTTTTCAAGCCTATTTTTTCCACCCCATTTGGTGGTTCACACTTCACTCAACAAGCCAACAACAGTAGCTAAAAACACAATATAAATTATAAAACTTAGAAATCCAAACCACACGGCACACACATACGACGATATCCTAGAGTTCAAATGCAAACCACACAGAGCAAGTGATTCGGGACCTGGGGTAGTGGCGTAGTGGGTACTGGGTAGTACTGGGCATTGAGTAATGTGGTGTGGGAGTGGGTAATGGGTTACAGAATAGTAGAATACGCCTTTTTTTTCTTTTTTTCAACGGGCGGTTCGGATTTATCCGGATCCGATCCGGAACCGTGAACTTATGTGTTGGACGATCCGCAATCCATCCGTACATACCTCGGATGGATCAACGGATGGTTCGGATTGGTTCGGATTGGCGGATCGGATGATCAGCTGAGCAGCTCTAACTCCCTACAGTGAAAACGTGTTCGAATCACTTTTCCAAATATTTTAAATCTTATAGACCGATGATTGAAACCCCAAAAACATTCGTGAGCGTGAAAACGTGTTCGGATCACTTTTCAAAATATTTAGACCTTGTTCGGATTGCTTTTACAAAGCTTTCCAAAAATAAGCTCTTTCAAACAAGTTTAAAAATTGACTTTTCCTCCTGTTTTTTGATCTAACTTGTCCTCCACCTTTCAAAGAAGAAGTGTACGTATAGACTGCAAAACCCAACAAGTGCCCCCCACACCCCACTTTTCCTCTCTCTCTCTCTCTCTCTCTCTCTCTCTCTCTCTGTGCAAAAGTGGGCAGTGGCCCCCAGTCCAAAACCCAGTAATGACGCGTCTCTCTCTCTCTCTCTCTCTCTCTCTCTCTGTGTGCAAAATTCAGCCGAAATGGACCCTCATGCTACTGCTACAGTGTGTCACAAATGTTCTTTTTGAGAACCAAAAATTATTTTCCGGTTCAAATCCAAACAAAGCTTTAAATCTTACAGAGCGATGATTGAAACCCCAAAAGCAATGCGAAGTTTAAAGGATTGGACAAACCAATAAAAAAAAAGTGCATTGATATCCGAGAAAAGTTTTTTGATATATGTGAATATATATTAATATCTGTGAAATGTATATTGAAATTTTTAGAATTTTTTTTATCAATACATGCATATTATTCATTGCCTACTAGTGGGCAATACCTCTCAATCAATACTCGAGACACCTTCTCGGATTTGCCACGTTACCATATATGCTCCATAATTTTGATGATTGGAGATGTTCATCTTATAGAGCACATTGAACATAATTAGAATACCGAAATTCAGGTTTATAGGATATTGATAAATGCATGAATAGAAAATATTTGTCTTATGTATGAGTTTGTTTTCGATTATACATTTACCGACATCCAATAAACCTAAATTTTGGTATTCTTATTATTTTTGTCTTGCTCTATAAAATGAATGTTTCCGTTTATTAAAATAAATGATCATGTATGGTAGTGTGATAAATCGGTTGTAAGATTGGATATAAAAATGGGTTTGTGACTAAACTTTCCCATTACTTGTGTAAAACTCTCATATGTGCATTGAGTTGCGAGATCCGAGTAGTGCCTAAAGACATAACACCTCCGTAGTAGTGTAATGCTCAATTTGAATCGTTCGTTCGGTAATTAATAGTTCAAATTATTTTACATATAATGTATAAACATCTTACATGTGAGATAATATTTTAAATAGTCCAAATTATTTTAAAAACACTTTTGGATAACTCATATGTGCATTTAAAAACACTTTTGGTAATTATTTTAAAATTTTTGGATAACACACTCCGGTAGTGATAAAACACTTTTGGTTTATTTTTGTCTTTTAGTGAAGTTTTTATTTGGTTGTGATCATTTTAATGTGATAATTACCTTATTTTAAATAATCCAAATTGTTTTAAAAACACTTTTGGTAATTAATAGTCCAAATTATTTTAAAAACACTTTTGAATCCCAATTCGACTGGTACCTGGGACTTGTTCCACGTCGAAAAGGAAAAGACTCACCAGCAGCCAGCCATTCCATTTGCCAAGCCTTCCACTTCACTGACTTTTGGTACCTTAAGCGTCGGCAGACAGCAATGGCACCTGGCAGATGCCTAGAATCCGAGAAATTTTTCAGTGTCAGGTGGGTATTGCACACGCGTGATCACCTCGTCGCAAAGAATCTCGATCGTCCTAGATAAAGCAAATCCAACTATCCGGATTTTAGAAAAAAAGGAGAGAGAGAGAGAGAGTGGTTGGGGGAGAGGAAAGAGAAATCAATCTGGCCACCCAAAACATTTTGACGGCTCGGATCATGCATGGGTACCGTGTGGCAATACCCACTCGGCACCCAAAAAATTTTCAATCCGAGTTTTCTAGACCCCTCACTCCAGAAATTTTGCCAAGTCCAACATTTGTTCTAGGAGTACTAAATTTTGAATAAACATGTCATGATATGTGTGGAGCGATTAATTGGGACAATGCTACCTGTACCGACCTAAATGCACCGAGAATGTACAGAGGGTGCACGGGGATCCACTTTTGAGTCCCACACGAGTGATCCGAACCTTTCATTATTCTTAGAACAATTTTCCGAGGGCCCCCACAAAATTTCAACTCAATCGGACGGTTAGAAGTGCTCCAACCAAAGTCCAACCGTATCAATCAATTCTAAGAATAATGAACGGTTCGGATCACTCGTGTGGGGCCAAAATGGGTCCCTGTACATTCTGTACATTCATTCTCGCACCCTTATCATTTTTTTTATAAGCATCTGTATCTTATCTTTATCCATTAATTGTTTGTGTTTGAAGATGAATAATGTACTAGTAGTGTAGTAGACAGGTGATTGTTTAATTTTTGTGAAAATCTACTGAATGAATTGATAATGTTGTGTTCTTGAAAGAGAACAAGTTATTTCCGCGCGGTGGAAACAAATATTTTCTCCAAATCAATCATCAATCTGTGTGATTGTATCAGTGTGATTGTGTCTTCTGTAATCACACCGACACACAATCATGTGATTGATTTGAAATAAACATTTGTTTATTGAAATTTTTTCTAAGATAGTTCAAAGTTCTTATGTTTACTACGTATTAATGGAAATAATCTCCCGCATCTATTATCTTTTTCGAACTTCATTTATGCACTGCTAAAAATAAATAATAAAAAAAAAGGAAAACCCGACGCTTGCTCTGCCCAGCCGCATGTCACTTTCAATTTTATGACACCATCAGTCACTAACGCACGTCACTTACTCTTTCTCCTCTATTTTCCTCTCGTCACATTCTCTCTCTCCTCTATTTCCTCTCTCACTACGTGTAGAGTAATTATTAAAAAATTAATTTCTCTCTCATCAATTTTGGAATGGGTTAAATTTTGGAGTTGATTTTATGATGTTTATACAAAATACAGCTTTGGTGTAGGATATAGTGAGTTTATTTTTTTGGGTTTAGACACGTAAGGTATCATACTTCTTACAAATATATTTTTTGTTTTTATTTTATACAAAATAATTTTTTAAGTTTTTATACAAAAACTTTTTTTTATTTTGGAGGTTTAGACACTTTCAAAATATTTTAGGAGTTTACGACTTTTATAGGGTTTGAGGGTCTAAACACTTTGATTGATAGAACCCACAACGGAAGACGAATTTGAAGGTTTAGGGATAAATTTAGAAGAAAAGTATTAATTGGGTCTAATCATATAAAAAATACTGAATATTAACATTGTAGTTATTGTGTATTTAATTTGCTACTTCAAACAATTGATTTGTTTGCACAATATATGAAATTAATTACACATTTCTTAGTAAATATGTTAGCTTTTTTAATATCTTTAGCACAAAACGTTCTTTTAATATTTTGACATTGCTTGGCATTTTTTTTTTCCCTCTTGAAGTGCGTTTAAACTGGTGCCCCCACTATTGCTAATTCCTGGCTACTCTATTGCTCGGCCTTGGGAATGGTAATCTCTATGTTATGTTTTGCCTCCTATGAAAAGCCGTGTGCCAATTATGGTGGGCTCGTGTAAACGAACCAGTAATCGGCACAAACTAGACACAGATGGCTAGGCTCGGTCCAAAAATGGAATAGGAACAGCGGAGGCCTGATTCGAGATAGTAATGGACATTGGATCATGGGGTTCAGGAGATATTTGGGCAATGTCTCCGTTGTAGCAGCCGAATTTTGGGCTTCTTTCGGGAAGCGAATAGATATGTTGACGTTCTCACTCGATCAAGCCTTGGTGATAGTTTAGGATTATTCATCTTTAATTTGTGTCCTTCATGTCACTAGGTAGGAATGGCAATGGGGTGGGGGTGGGGGTGGGGTGGGGTGGGGCGGGTTTTGCCATTTCTCAAACCAGACAGGAAAATCTGTCTCCGCCCCTAATCCGATCGGGTAAATGATTTCTGCCTCATCAACCAGGTGGGTTAAATTTTGGGGTTAACCATCGGGTAACAGGTTTATCCACCCCACCTCGGTTTTTTTTTTTTTTTTTTACATATGAGAAATTTATGCTTTTAGTATGAAAATCAGTGAGCATGAATTATAAAAGTACAAAAAATATCAATTACTGTACAACTTAACCAATAACATCTACTGTTTAATAAATTTAATAAATACCCACCCCGGCCGGTCGGGATAAAAATAAAATTTTAGGCATAAAAATGACGGGTTCATCTTGTCATCCCTAATTGTAGGGGTTAAAATGCACCAGAACAATTATTTCTTAACACCCCCGAGGAAAAAAAAAAAAAGAATCGATGAGTGTTAATATAGCATTGGAATTTTAGTGGTTACGATCAATTGTCCAAATTGAGGACCATGATATTGACATACCTGGAGTGTCAAGTGGAGTGCGGTTGGTGCATCTGGAGTTTATACTCCTTTTGCACGTTAGGCGAGTTCGATTCCCGTAAAGATTCCCCTCCCCCTCTCCTAGTCCCCTAGGATAGAGTAGATTAGGATTAGCGAATAGCAAAAAAAAAAAAAAGATATTGACACACCACGTTTTGTTGGTTCTACAAGAAACTAAAAGTTAAAGAACAAAATAAAAGTACTATAAAAACTAAAGCCAAATTAAATTATGCGCCAAACATTTCTCTTTCTTGAAATTTTTTCTAATATATTCATTGCCACTCTTGAAATGATAATTCTTTCCATTATTCAAGATTTTAACATAAAATTATGGAGTAATAACTTTTGAGTTTTTGAGGTTTGGTGAGTGGATTGGAGTAGTGAAATTTCAAAACTGAAACAAAAAAAAATGTTGTCGAAATAACAAATAGATAAATAATTTAAAAAGGTATACATTTGGTTAAACTTGGAATATTGATCAAGCAATTAACATAAGAAAAAGCTAAGAAAAAGAAATAAATAGAAAAATTTACAAAACTAGAAGAATAGAAGAGTTTAAAATGAGATTTAGGTCAAGAAAGTGAATTGAATTGGAGAACACATAAGAGAGAGGGGCGGCTCCACACTAGTGACAAGGTGGTCACTTGAACACCTAAAAAAAAAAAAAATTTGCTAGAATGTATCAAATATTTTGGGTTTATTTTGAGTTTAGCTCTTTCTTGAACACCCAACTCAAAAATATTTGAACACCTAGCCAAAAAAAATCAGTCTTCAAATCAATCCAATGTAGTAAAGCAATTTGCACAATCGAATTGAACATTAGTGTGAATGATTGATTGATGTGTTACCTCTATTGAGATTTGAGAGTGATGTTTTTGATACCGTTGATAATGAGGCTATCGTGCAATGGTTTCAAAATATGAAAACTCGTTGACGGCAATTGCGATATCCTACTTCCTCCGTCCCCAAAAGTTAGTCCACTACATAAAGATGTGCAACTAATTTCCAGATAAAACAAAAAAATACTTTGATATATAATTTCTTAAATGTTTTTGCACTAAATTAAATATTTCAATTATTTAGTGTATTTAATTTGGTGCGACAATTCAAAAAGCTAAAACCGCAAGTATTTTATTTTTATCCGAAAATGACACGTCTTTCCGTAATGGACTAGCTTTTTGAGACGGGGGAAGTATATATTCATTGTGATTTTGTCACGTTCAGGTGAAAACGAAATGAGATTACATAACATAGCCTAAAAAGTTTCACATTGTAAGAAACATAAGAGACGTATGGCATTTGCAACACGAGAAAACTTAATTACCTGATCCAAATAAGGTCGAAGCCACAGATTTTGTATTCATTTGTGCAAGTTTTTATTTTTCTATTACAAAAATGTTTCTACATCTGTTCAAGTTATACTACTTCTACAAGTTAAACCAAAGGAAAAACGATACACAATATTTGTATTATATACTTTCCAGTCAATTGGACACTTTATCAAGTTTGTTGTGTGCATTGGCAGGCAAAATTCTTGACAATTTATGCCTAATATTTGTACAGGAGTGTAGTGAGTTTACTCACTACGTTCCCGATTCCATATCTATAATTTTGGCAAATCGAAGCTTTCAATTAAATATTTTTTTAGTAGGCCCTAAGCAAAGTGGAAAGGTGGAGTCATGATTTAGTATAGTATTTCTGTATCAAAAGTGGTAATTTATTAGCAATTGACAAAAATGCGTAGAGACTCTGTAACACACAAATTCGAGTGCTGTGATAAAGAACACGGAAAAATATACAAAATAATATATATATTTTTTATTAATTTGCATTATGGGTACAATCCTCTATCATATTCTTTACAATAAAAGAATGATTCCTCTCATTTGGGGCGTGCTTGAATTCTTCAAGATGCTTCAGAGCTCTTGTCAAATGTCAAGCCAAAAGTCATTTCTTTATTTTTAGGCTCAAAAAGAGGGGTGCTAAGGTTGCCAATATATTCAAAGAATAAATTTTAGGCTTAATTTAATTGACACTCCCTAAACTAACATTTTTTTTTGTCACTTTCACTATCTCAACTATAAAATCAATCAACTTCACACCATAAACCATCATTCCCAATTGCTTGAACTCCTAAAGGAAATATAGTCAATAAAACCAATCTATGGGTTGTGATGACAGAGGGCAGGAATGAAAGTTTTTGCAAGTTCCACGGCAGGGGTAGCTCTACCTTCAATCCAGGAAGTTTAAGCGAACTCGTTGGGTTTGGAAAATGCACAGAAAAAAAATATTTTTTCTTTTACATATTAATTGAACTTTCTTATAATATTGTCGGCACTAGATCGATGGGCAGAATTAAAATAAAGGAAACTCCAGTTAAATTTGGACAACTTAACCATATATCCTAACAAAATAAAATAAGTCCAAACTAATAAATTTTGGGAATCTTTTTTTTTTTTTTCAAAAAAAATATAATACTAGTCAAATAAACAAGAGAAACCCGGCCTTCTCTAGCTCTCTCCTCTCTTGTTCTCACGTTGTCGGCTAAGGCACAAACGCAATAAGGAATCGATGAAGCCATGGCAGAGTTGAGTACTACTCATATTGCAAAATGAATTCTGCAAATATCTATCAAATGCTCTACATATCCTAATTATAATTCAAAAGGCTAAAAATATTAAAAGTAAAATGTAAAAAATAAAAAAATGAGGCTTCCAAACACCCTTTTTGTTCATAATGAAAGTGAAGCAATTTTTTTTGGGTTCATATTTAGTGTATAATATAAAGCCTTGTTTTACATAACTTATTGTGTGACTTTTTGCACTTTTAGGGTTTTTTTATTTGTTTGAGTTTCGGTCATAATTTTATACCTTTTCGATTCCACTTATCGAGACAAATCAAGGAACTTAAAAGTTTGACGCAAAACAAACAAATGCGAATTCTTTTAAATAAAATAAATAAATACAAAAACCAAAATGTGTAACAAATTAAAGGAGAACAAGGCCTAAGTAAACTTCATTGTGTGTGAAACCCGAGGGGTGGGAAAATGGTCTTGCCTTGAGATTTAGGCTCTGTTTGAAACTTAGGGAAAGCTGTGGAAAGGAAGAGAATTTTTTTCAATTTTCTCTTCCTTTCTTTGGTTCTTAAAAAGGTGGAAGGAAAATATTCAAATTCCTATTTAACTTTCTTCCCAATTTCTCTTCAATTTTCCCTTTAATTTCCTTCTTAAGTATTTTCCCTTCTTTACTCTTTCTCTCCTTAAGGCTATGTTTGGAAGTTGAGGAAAGAAATGGAAAAGAATAAAAAATTAAAAAAAATTCCTCTCATTTATTTTGTTTTCAAATCGAATGAGAAAGGAAAAGGAAAAGAAAAAGTAAATTAACTACTTTTTTTCCTCTTCTTCTCTCTTCCATGAGTGCAAAATTTTCTCTAATCTTTCACAAACCAAACAAAAGAAAAAAAGAGGTTTCCTTCCCATTTCTCCCTTTTTATTTTCTCTTCTCTTTCTCTTCTCTTTCACAACTTCCAAACACAGCTTTTTCAAGTTCCAAACACAGCCTAGTTCCAATTTCTCCTTTTTTTTCATCTAATGTCTCTTTTTAATTCTCTCTTTTGAACTCTTGCAAAAACTTTTGCAGGGTTATGTCCAGGTCATTAACTCCAGGGCTTCAAAATTTGTTGAGGTACGCGCAAAGCCGCAAACTAGTCCTGACATCCGTTTATTAAAAAAAAAAAAACTTCATTGGGTGTAGCTCCCCCATTTGTTAAAGCAGGGAAGTGATTCGGGGGGGGGCCTGCAAAACTGCCTTCTTTTAATGCAATCTATTCCTCAAAAAAATGGACCCTGCTAAACCAAAAAATGTACCGTTTCAGAGCACACGGGGATCCACTTTTGGGTCCCACACGAGATCCGAACCGTTCACTATTCTTAAAACATTTTTCCGAGGGCCCCATTTAATTTCATTCAATCGGACGGTTAAAAGTGCGTGAACCAAAGTCCCACCGTTTCAATCAAAATTTTTTTGATTGAAACGGTGGGACTTCGGTTTACACACTTTTAACCGTCCGATTGAGCTGAAATTTTGTGGGGGCCCTCGGAAATTGTTTTTAAGAATAATGAAAACACTGCCCCCTTCTGTTTAATTTCGGTACAATCTGTACCCTTATCTTTATCCAAAAAAAATGATCCGGAAAAACCAAAAAGTTGGTCTTGATTTGACATGTTGACGTTAGTCAGTAGACTTTCACTTTGTGTTTACTTGGGATAAAGATACGCGTACAGAAAAAATGGGACTGAAAATGTACCGATCGAGTTTGAGGACCCACTTTTGGATCCCACACGAGTGATCCAAACCGTTCATTGTTCTTAAAAATATTTTCCGAGGGGCCCCACAAAATTTCAGCTCAATCGGACGGTTGGAAGTGCTTTATCGAACCAAAGTCTCACCGTTTGAATCGAATTTTTTTGATTGAAATGGTGAGACTTTGGTTCGAGCACTTCCAACCGTCCGATTGAGTTGAAATTTTGTGGGGCCCCTCGGAAAATATTTTAGATGTTTACTTTTTTTTTAAGATCTTTACAGCACTAGTGGTGTAAAATGCAAAAATCTAAAAAAATGTGCATTTTTGGATCACAATTTTTTTTTTTTTGCACAGAATTAAAGATCTCTATTAGTATTTTAATTTGGTGGAAAAGAAAAAAAAATTATGCGCGGAAGTACTTTATTTTTTTATCCAAATAATAGTATTGAAAAACAACTCAACAAGCCAACAGTGTAAATGTATTGAACAGTATAAAAAAGGTGAATTGAAATGTATATTTTTTTATATACAAATGTAATTTTTTTACCCTTAACGAGTGTAATGTTGCACCCGTTAGTATTCCCCGAAATTGTACAACGTACAAAAAAAAAAAAAAAAATCGTGATTGGTCTATCTATTATAGCCGCTCCAGATGAAAGAATTCGTGGAATTTGTAATTTGTGGCTGAAAGAAATTGTTGATTAATCGTGAAAGCAACACCATCAAAAAGCTAAAGGACAATTTGGAAATTGACATTGTTTGGCCATCGTATGGAAGAGTACGAATTTGCAGACCAAAAAAGCGCGTGGAGTGTTGTTTCTCAAGAGCCTGTGATACACAGAAGACCACCCCTACAAACCATCCATTGAGTGGTCACCAGTGATCTGCACGCGCCTAATAAAGAGAGTAGCGCCTAGTAAAGAGAGTAAAGGTTGTCCTTCCTCCTCCGACAATTGAGAGGACTGCTCCTAGTCTTTCTTCCTAACTTTACCCTTAGAGCATCCTCATCAGCTTCAACAAATTTTGGACCAAATTTAACCACAAAAACACCTTTTACAATTTAGCAAGTCACTTTATAAAAAACTCAAAAAATCAGACTCTCTATCCAAATTTTACTATATTAAACTATTCTCCCTCAAATCTATTAAAAAAAATTCTTTTCCATTAAAAAACTCAACTCCTCCCCACGTTGGGAGTTCTCTGTCAGAGGAAAGGCATATGAAATACGCGTGTCAAGCAGCTGTCTGCTGTTGCCCTCTGACTCTCTCTCTCTTCTGCCGCTGTCATCATCAAGCCCCATAGCAAAACAATTAAAAAACACACGGCAAAGGGGCTAGCCCATGAACAGTCCTTCGCCGGGTATGTAAAGTTACTGTAGCAAATATATTTTGACCCAAGGAAGTAGAGAGGCTGATTTTTGGGAGTTTTGGGCGGTTTGGTTCAACAATTTGTCCAGAACAGTGATTTACAGCACCTGATGAGGATGCTCTTATTAGACAATATTTGAACTACTGCACTCTTCAATTTGTAATCGTTTAAGTTGAAAAAAAAAAAGGGAAAATGTTAAAAGGCAAAAAAAAAAAAAAACTTATGGGTCTCATTTGTATTTTAAAGTATACTTTTAACGTAGAAGTGTAAGTTAAAGATGTACTTTAAAGTACAAGTGAGACCCAATAAATGTACTTTTCTATACCCTTAACGGGTGTAATGGTGCACCCTTTAGCAAGACAAAAATAAAGTAAAAAGTCGTGTCATTTTGACCTTAAAAAAAAACATATTTCTAGAAAAAAAAATTCAAAATTTTCACATCATTCAAAAGTACTCGTTGAGATCTTTAGAAAGGTACCAAAAAAAAAATTAAAAAGTAATTTCAAAAATATTTTATGTTTTAAGGTCAAACTTGTCTAGTCTCTCGTGGAGGACATTCACTTTGTTCACTTCACATTTTCACAAAAAAATTTCAAAAAGATTCATTCCCCATCTCTCATCTCTCCAATCATTAATCATATTTTTCTCTCTACTCATATCATTTCATCCAATCATTATTTTCATTTTTCTCTCTATCTCTCTCTAATCATTACACATATCTCTAATTATTACTTTTTCCAAAAACTCATCCAAACACTATCTCAAAAAATTATTACATTTTCACAAAAAAAAATGTACTCTAGTGCATTTATTTTACACTTTTCAATACATTTATCCATATTTTTATACACATTTAAACACGAGCATTATTACATACCCAGAACCCATATCCAGAAAGTGCCGACAATTTGAAATTCAATGATCCAGATTCACTTGAAATAAATTTGAACCATTAAATTTTAAATTCTGAGCACTTTCTGGATATCCATTTTAGGTACCTAGACTTGACTTTCTGTAAGCCTTTCACATGACTCTTCATTACACATCCACGTGCAAAAATTTACTCTAAAAGGGTATCTAAAAAAAGTACACACGCTTGGTTCAGCAGGGACCCGACTCCCAATTTTTTATTTTTTTATTTTGGAGTATACTGTTTTAAATATTTTTATAGACATTTTAAAAAATTATAAATAATTTAAAATAATTTAAAAGTAAGAGTAATTTTTATTTCGAGAACAATAAAATTATGATGTGCAGTCAAACACAATAATGATATTTATTCGTCCAATAATACAATAACAAGAATGCAATGATTGCAATTAATTTTTCAATTTATCAGGGGTGTTCCACTAAGGTGTTTTTTTTTTAAAAACTAACTTTTCACGGTTTTTTATGTGATGTATTGTGAGAGAATGACATGTCTCGATTTTTGGAAAAAACAGTTTTTTGTTAGTGGAACACCCTCTCAATCAAAACCGTCTCATCAAAAAAAAATTATTTTTTTATTTTGGAGTATACTGTTTTAAATATTTTTATAGATATTTTAAAAAATTATAAATAATTTAAAATAATTTAAAAGTAAGAGTAATTTTTTTTTCGAGAACAATAAAATTATGATGTGCAGTCAAACACAATAATGATATTTATTTGTCCAATAATACAATAACAAGAATGCAATGCTTGCAATTAATTTTTCAATTTATCAATCAAAACCGTCTCATAAAAAATTGAATAACTAAATTTTTAATCTTGGAAAAAACGTTCAACCAACATTTTCTTCGTAATTGGGCCCCTCCGACCATAAATGCACATTTCGACACTCATTTAGCTAACGAGTTTGGATTTCTTTCTGGGTTTTTTGTTTTCTTTCCAGTTTTCACATGGTTGAATTGGAAATGGTGTGCTTGACATTGGGATTTCCGGTGATCGGAGGGAAAAGTACGGAACGTGGTGTAGGAAAGTTGATGCATGTGAGGGCTTCCGGTGAGTTTCCGTCGTTTCTGCCCAAAGAAGTTCACCAAATCAAAGACCCATTTGCTCGAACCTTGGCTCAGAGGATCCAAAGACTTCCCGTTCAGGTCTGTTTTTATTAGCCAATGTGGGGTTTTACACTGTAGAAATTGGGTTTTTCTCATTTTTTCTTGTGCTAATTTTCTTATGCTTTGTTTGGAACTTCATAGGATCAATAAATTAAGCTTTTGTTATTACAGAACATGGGGTTCTATGGAAAGAGGGGGGAAAAGAAAGGGAGAATCTCCTTTTGTTCTTGGCAAGAAAGGGACATGAAAGTCAATCTAAGAAAAAATGATAATAGAAGAAAGATGCTCTTTTCTTTCCCTATTCTTGTCATCAAATACTATTTTCTTCCTTTTTCTCTGCAAACCCAAACAAAACAAAAGAATTTAAATTTTCTTCTGGTTTCTTTACAAAACCAAAATGGAAAATACTACCTACTTTCTCTTTCTTTCATTTTCCCTTCCTTCCCATTTCTTTCCTCAAGTTCCAAATTTGTTGCATTTTTTTTTGGTTTAGAACAAAAAATGTTCATTTTCTTGCCAAGGCTACACAAAATATTTGTGCTTTTCAGTAATTTTTTCTTTGATAACCCAGCTATTAGAAAGCTAGGAAAGTAACCAATACTGAAGAAATTTAGAAAAGGGCATGCATGGATCTTGACAGGCCTTTGGATTGTGAGAAGAAAGGATTGGAAATTTGGAATGAACCATTAAAAATTCATAATTTTTCTTTGTTTTTCATCATTTATCACTATTTTTCAACTCTTTTATTTGTGCAAATTAATAATAAGGCTATCATATTTTTTGTTTTCTCACCCTTTGGACTTGGCGAAAAGGAGAAAAAAGAAAGGAATGGAAAGTAGTGAGATTTGGTGAGAAACAAAAAATGAGCTGATATTCACAGTTTCCTTTATTGTTCATCATTTATCCCTATTTCTCAAGTCTTTTGTTCATGCAAATAAGTGATAAGACTCTCTTTTTTTTAATCTCTTCTCACCCTTTCTCACTAACCAAAAGGCGGTATGTGAGAATGACTACTAAATCCTGAAATTCCAAATATTATCCCTGACCTGACCTTTTCACTTGTTGATTTTCATTTGCTAAAATCAACAATTTGCTAAAATTAAGGGTTGATTTTAGCAAATAAGGATCATTTGCTAAAAGGGGGCTGATAATGCCAAAACCCTTTTGTTCATGCCAAAACTCTTTTCATTGCACGACTTAATTGCCCCACTTTTAAAATAAACGATAAATATCCTATGCGATTTCAAGGGGCATTTTTTTAAAGCAAGTGGTGTAGTGGATGGCAATTAAGTTGTGCAATGAAAGAGTTTTTGCTTAAAAAAATGCCCCTTGAAATCGCATAGGATATTTATCGTTTATTTTAAAAGTGGGGCAATTAAGTTGTGCAATGAAAGAGTTTTGGCATGAACAAAATGATTTTGGCAGGAACAAAAAAGGTTTTGGCATTATCAGCCCCCTTGCCAAAAATCAACCATTGATTTAGCAAATGGAAACAAAAAAATATGAAAATAAGCTTCTTAACATTTTCAGCTCTACTGTTTCACCATTGGTTTGGTTTTGTATTCTTAATTTTCCTCCATTAAACAAAACCTACCAATATGTTGCGAGAGTCTTAGATGCTGTGTTTTTTACTTCTGTGTTCAACGGTTCTAGACTTAACTTTTGTGTTTTTTAATTTTGAGTTTTGGTATATCTATACTTACAATCTTGAAAATTGTGGGTATATATACTTTATTCTGGAGTGAAACTGATCTGCGCTTCACTGCATTCGTTTTTGCAGATAGGATTTTCTGAGAGCTGTATTATGAGTAGTTGTGTGAAGCCAATTAGGCAAGATGAGACCAATCCTGTGGTTCTTCTCCACTGTTTTGACAGGTTTTAGGATGCTCAAGTAGTCAAGTTATACTGTAAATTTTATTGTATTATTCCCCTCTAAGCCTTCCCATTCGTTTGAATCTTTAGCTCTTGTTTAGAATGGAGACGCACGTATCCCTTGCTCGAGGAGGCTGGCTTGGAGGTATGGGCCGTTGATGTTCTCGGGTGGGGTTTCTCTGATTTAGGTTGCATCCCTGATCTCAATTCTCCATTTTAGATGAAACAGATTTATTCAACCATGTTCTAGCTTTCAATCGTTGATTAATTGCCGTTATACTTTTTCCTATTCTGGCTGCACTAGAAACACTTCCACCATGTGACGCTGCAACAAAACGGTTTCATCTCTATCAGGTAATTTGTCATGTTTTTATTTCCTTCTCTCTTGAAAATGTGAGACATACACCCTCCGTCCTCTATTGTCTCCTCCATACGGGAATCTCAACCTTTCTGAGAAGACATGCAATTAATGCATACCTCCTTAAATTTTTTGCTTAAATTTCTGGCATTGTCCCTTATTCTCTACTTCTAAAACTAATTTTATTCATTCATCAAGGTTCGTTGAAAATCTGCACACTTTTTCTTTGACTTTTCAAAGAAAGCAAACATTTTGGGACAGTCCGAGATAGAATAGTAAGCAAACATTATGGGAATGGGAGGGATAACTATTTCTCTTGTTATAATATTGGATATTGAGAACTTATCACTGTGATGATGTATAAAATTTCTTCTTGAATAATTAATTTAATTTCCTTTCCTATGTCTAACATCATAGCTTTGGAAGACCCACATTAAAAGGCCAATGATATTGGTTGGACCAAGCCTTGGTGGTGCTGTTGCAATTGATTTTGCAGTCAATTATCCTGAAGCTGTGAGTATTTTTTTTAGTTGAGATACAAATGTCGTTCATGCATGTTCATGCGTTTATGAATCACTCATAGTAAACATCTTCTAGAACAGAAATTACTTTCAAGCGGGGTTTAAATGGTTTAATCAGTAATAGTCAATTTGGTCAGATTTAGGAAGGATTAGCTGATTGAAGATTGAGAGCATATTTTTCTCCAGTAAGGGATGTTGGATGATAGCTTACTGCCTCCCATCCATGGATTATTATGCGTCCGTTGAAATCTTGAACTTTAAATTTGATCAACTTTGAGTTTGCATGACCATAATGTTCATATGTCGGTATCTAAGATGAACGATACAATAGCATTATCCATTACGTTTAGCATAAGTATAGACCACATCGTTTAATGGTCTAATAATATCTGCTTTAATGCTCTTGTTATGCATTGAAGCTATGATCGGATCATTAATAACTGCATACGTATTCTCAAATTGACAGGTAAAAAAGCTGGTTTTGATTAATGCAAGTGTCTATGAAGGAACAGGACTCTTAACAAAGCTACCTAGAATAATGGCCTATTCACTGGTGAGTCTGTTATTCGATTGGTACTTAATTTACAGTCTGGTCCTGATGGTTTTGGTTGTGCAGACTGTAGAGTGCAGTGTTTATGGCCATTTGCCGCAAATATTTGTTTACTTGTGACTTGGCGTATGTGTGCTTACTTGCATGCATGCCTTATCTAGCTCTACTTGACCAATGTCCGAATAGCAACGGACTCCAATGTAGGATATATCTATCTAAACAGTCACTACTTTAAAATCAGAAGGTTCTACATTCAGCAGTTGTCCTGTCTCAAGTACTCCCAACATCCCATTTTGTTGGTCCCTCATTCGGATACCAACTATTTACGGGAACACAATTATTAAATTGTCCTTTTGTTATCATTCCAATTTTTCCTCTAGATGAGATGTTTTCTTAAAATCCTAACTTATTTAAGGTAAGAGAAAAAGGAGGGGCAAGATGGGAATTTGGCTTTACTTTTTTGGAAACTTTTCAAAAAGGGCAATCTTTATGGGATACTAGGCCATCTTTGCGGGATTGAGGGTCTGAGGGAGTGAAAAATGGGTTGGTTAAGGAAATAGGATAAGATGTTTACTGTATTTTTTTATTATTAGGAGTACTCTTTCACCATTTCTTTCAGCATTAAGTCTTGTTAATACTTGCTTATTCTTATGTTATATCTAATTATCTATACAAGAGGATTAATTATTGAAGCTCGAAATGTTTTTGCACGATGACGGATAACTATCATGTATTGTGGCCGTTTGTGTCAGAGCAGAGGATTAATTGCTATTAGGTGTTAACAGTAGAAAACCGGATGCGGTAATCTTTTCCCTCCCCAATTAAATTTGAGAGGTTTCTGGTCACACGTTTTATTCACTCATGGGGTGTGAGTTAGTTTACTGTAGAAGATAATCATACAGAAAATGGTACGGATGTCAGCCTATTCTTTGATGAACTGTTAAAAGTCAAATATGAATCGGAAATCCTTTGGGGGCTTATCATGACAAACCTTCTAATTTTATCTTGGTGCAGGTCTCGCTGTTGAAGAGCATGCCAGTACGTCTGTATGCCAAGTTTTTGGTGTTTGGCAATATCCCCTTTACTACAAGCTTGGATTGGACCAATGTAACAAGTTTTTGGTGTTTGGCAATATCCCATCATTGGATCTCAGTGATGTTTATGCTTTGTATGGGTTTACCACAATAGTTATACTGTATAATCATTAGATTTGTTTTTCTGATCTTCCGAATTAGGTGGGCCGTTTACACTGTCTGTTACCTTGGTGGGAGGATGCTACAGTTAGCTACATACTTAGTGGGGGCTATAATGTCGTTGCACAAATAAAACAGGTATTTGAGCAATTTTGCATTCTTTTCACATTTCAGATACATTTTCATACAGTTGGCTTTATTATTTTTCGTCCCACTCCATACATGTTTCTGTTATACTATTCATGCAAACGACGTGAACGAACATCTTGATTCATGATTTGTGATTGCGGTTACCCGCAAAGATCCTGTAATTTTCAAATTTTCTGCTAATATTGCGTATTGAGAACTCATCAACTCGTGTCGATTGTTTACCCCTGAACAGGTAAAGCAGAAAACTCTTGTCATCTGGGGCGAGCACGATAAGATAATCAGCAGTAAGCTTGCCATGGTTAGTTTTCAGACACTGTCATCTACGTATGAGGATAAGGCCGATTCATAAGCTCTTTAAAAAACTTATAAAAGACTTGAATACAATGCAGAGTTTAGTCTTTTGATTTAATTATTCTCGTGAAAGCATGATCGTGTCCAACGTATTATCAACAGCAGTTTGGACAATTTGTTGAAAACATGATTGCCCAAGATGGTCAAGCTAGAAGGAGAACGAAAACTAGAGTTTGGCCTTTCTTATAACAATTATGTAACGTATTTCGTTGAACACGTTTGCAGAAGCTGTACTGCGAACTGGGGCCAAATTCTAGAATGCAACAAATACCGGATTGTGGTCATCTTCCTCACGTTGAGAAGCCCGAAGCTGTTGCAAGGTTGATCGCGGATTTTGCTCGAGGTGATAGCTGCAAGGAGGACCCTAACCCTCTTGCTACCGTAGTAGATGGTTAATGTTTACTTTTTACCCTTCACTCTTTAAGAAAAGAAAAACCACTGTCGTGTATAATGCAGAATATCGATTACAGTATATGAACAATATTGGCTAGGTTGAAGTGGAAGATCAAGCGTGTATAAAAAAATATATGGTCCGTTTTTGGGGAGGACATAATAAATGGGTCTTTACTTCAATAAGGACATCAATTTTTTCTTTAATGCCAACATGACAAATCACCTACACATTTCAAAAATGCCCCTCACTAGCCAATGAAAGTGCCTAAACCCTCAAACCTAATGAAAGTGCCTAAATCTAAACCCCAGGGTACCCTATGAAAATGCCTAAAACCCTAGGATACCCTATGAAAGTGCCTAAAACACTAGGGTACCCTATAATTGAAAAGTGCACCATAAACCTAAACCTTAGGGTACCCTATGAAAATACCTAAAATACTAGGGTACCCTATGAAAATGCTTAAAATACTAGGGTACCATATGAAAGTGTCTAAACAGTTAAAAACCTATAATTGGAAAGTGCACCCTAAGTGCCTAAACCCACTATACCCTACCCCAAAGAGCCTAAACCCCCTAAAATTGAACCCCAAAAATTGAACTTACCCCCAAAATTGAAGAGAGAGAAATTAATTTTGTCTCACTCACCCAAAGCTCAGAGAGAGAGAGAGAGAAAGTGACGGCGTGGGGCAATTGATGTGACGGGATGGGGCAGTGACATCGCTAGTTGACCGGTTGCCCCATTTATGTGACGAGAAAGTTACTAGCTGTCTCCCTCGGGCTGAAAAAAGAAGAAGTAAATGGGGCGGTGACGGACTGACGCGCTGTACGGTTTTCCCTTTGTATTTTTTTTAATCATTAAGGGTATTTTTGTCTAGTATTGTCCTTGAGCCCTCAAAAAATTTCTATCAATGTATTAGAAGCATTAAAATAAATTAAGCTGAACTAAACACCATTTAAAGTCTCAAATTTGTCCTTTAGACCAATTTTCTGTAAAATATAAAATGGTTCTTTTACAAAGAAAATTTCCTGGGGTCTTGTTAATGTGTGTGAATTTTGATAATATACTACAAGAAGGTTTTAGAATTTTCTTCATGAAATTTGTAACAAATAAAGGATTAAAAATTGCTGGGCAAATATGATTGGAATTGAAATTTGGTGGTGTCTAAATTGTGACAATTGAAAGGTTGAGATGGGGCGATAAGAGTTGCAACCCCCTCAGGGAAGATATATAGGCTTCCAACCTTTATAGCATGTTTAGCTAGTGAGCTAGTACCCCCAAGTTTACTGTGTACGCGAGGAAATTTTTTTGGGTGCCGAGTGGGTATTGCCACTTGGTACCCAAGTGTGATCCGAGCCATCCAAATGTGTTTTGGACGGCCCGGATTGATTCCCTCTCTCTCCTCACCCAAACACTCTCTCTCTTCCTTTTATCTCTCTAAAATCTGGACCGTTGGATTGCGTTATGGACGGCTCGAATTGCCGAGTGGGTACCACGATGGCAATACCCACTCGGCACCCAAAAGTTTCTGGTACGCGAGGGAGTTTTAGAGCAACAGCAGCAGCTAAGGCATAATTTGAGCAAAAATACCTGGTGAACAGTGCATACTTTTCACTTTACCTATTCACATCTTTTTCAACACTACAACAGCCTCTCTATTTACTCTCTCTATTTACATAAAATATTATAAATGTACAAAAAGTAGGAGAGAGAGAGAGAGAGTAAAAGAAGTAATAAAAAATAAAACAAAAGCTGAAAGGGAGAAGAATAGAGGAGAGAGAGAGAGAGAGAGAAAAAGTACAGTATTGCTGTGGAACAGTGGCACGGTAGAAGTGCCGAAGCACTGTTGGGGTATTGCTGATGCACAGTGATAGAGTAGGTGAATAGCGAAGCTGCTGCACCTGATTTCTCCCCTTTTGGTAAGCTAAAATAGATAAAAAGGACATATAGCTATGCTGCTGTTTTTGCTCTTACCCTCACACCACTTGCCATCTCAAATGACCGGAAATGCAGTTTTACTGGTATTTAGCAAAATTAGGTACACAGTAAGCTCCATGATGGTGTCGGGCAAAAATCTGATCATTTACGCAAGTACGAATTGGAAAAGGAAGGACAGTAGTCAACGGTACTCTAAAAAGGATTCGAGGAAGAATCTAGACGGTAATTCCTTCCGCACAGATGTGTGTGCACTGATCTTGCACCGACGGCGTCGGGGACGCCGTTGTGGGTCCTAAACGATCGATCCGAGCCGTTCATCATTCTCAAAATCAAATTCCGAGTGGGCTCACGCGGGAATCGAGGAAATCGGACGGCTATATGAGCTCGATCCAAAACTACCCCATTTCGTTCAATTCGGCTCGGATCGATCGTTTGGGACCCACAACGGCGTCCCCGACGCCGTCGGTGCAAGATCGGTGCACACACATCTGTGCACGTAGCAGCGTTCGAATCTAGAGGAGTTTTCAGTCCAGTTCCTCTTTTTTTAAGCACTTACAGACTTACATTAATGATTGAAATCGTACCTAATAAAAATCTCGTCTATTAGTTCAACCATGCAAAAATTTATGTTGATTGGATATAGCATTTTATACTTGATCCAAAAGTATTTATCTTGAAAAAAGTGAGAAAAAGTGATTTCCATACAGTGTGGCATGTACATGTTTTTTAAGATTAATGTAATTTGATAAACTATCGAACGATATCTGATCAATACAAATTTTGCATGGTTGAAGTACGCAACAAGATCTACATCATGTGAGCCTCCGGTATAAGCCCGGAAAAAGAGGACCGAACGGAAAGCTCCTCCTCTATTACTGGAGATAGCCAGATCTCAAGGAAGGTCCCCCCACATAATTTGTTTTGGGGAAAACCACCAATGTACATGTTTTTTAAGATTAATGTAATTTGATAAACTATCGAACGATATCTGATCAATACAAATTTTGCATGGTTGAAGTACGCAACAAGATCTACATCATGTGAGCCTCCGGTATAAGCCCGGAAAAGGAGGAAAGCCCGGAAAAAGAGGACTGAACGGAAAGCTCCTCCTCTATTACTGGAGATAGCCAGATCTCAAGGAAGGTCCCCCCACATAATTTGTTTTGGCAAAAAACCACTGGTGGTTTTTCCAAATAAAAATAAAAATAAAAATAAAAACCAGTGTGGCGAAAATGTGCCAAGCAGCACATCCCAAACCCAATAATCAACTTTTGTGAGTTTCTTACACTAATATGCCTTTTAACTCCACGACTAGAGATGACCTTACTCCCTTCTAGGCCTAAGCAATTCACAATCTAGTAAAGCTGGCCCAACTGACACAAGTTCCCTACAGCCCAAACTTGCAGTTAGCTGTTAAGAGCATCTACATTTGAGTGTACTAGACAATGTTTGTATAAGAATTTATTTGACTAAACAAAGAGTGCCTATTTTTTTTTGGCTCCATTTGACAACTTTGGGTCCAACTTTTCTTCCCTTTTTTGTGTCAGGCTTTAAATCATTGTTACATGCGACTTGTACGGTCGTGCTGTTGAGAGAGAGAGAGAGAGAGAGAGAGAGAGAGAGAGAGAGAGAGAGAGAGAGAGAGAGAGAGAGAGAGAGAGAGAGAGAGAGAGAGAGAGAGAGAGAGACTATGGTTCCTGTTTTTATTCTTGTTTTTACTCTTGACTAACACTCAAAAAATTCCTAACAATGTCAAATGGAGCAGTTTTTTCACACTAACACCTATTATTTGGGTTCCACTTTTAACACTTTTTATCATATAACAAAATTTTTTACAAAAACCAATTGGGGATGCTCTAAGCCCTGGCTTTCCTTCCTCCTCTCTCGAAAGTTGGTTGTTGCTCTTCTTCTGCTCATTAGCTTTTCAAACCAACTACTCTCTCTCTCTCTCTCTCTCTCTCTCTCTCTCTCAAAATAAAAGACAAAAGGAAACCCCATGATTCCTACGCCACGTAACTCTTCATTAAGATACTTCGCTCTCACTCTCAATTTTTGCTTCGTGTTCTTATTTTCAAGTCTCGTTCTTACTAATTTTAGTAGCTTGAGATGTTTTCAAAAGATAATTTCTCGCACGTGCACGCGCACACGCACAAGCACAAGCATGGGAATCGTTCTTACTAACAATTTTTTTTTATACATATTTTGCCAAAAACCACTAGTGGACCTTAAGTGTTCAAATAGGGGCAGAGTCAGAAGGGGTCAAGTGGGTTACTTGACCCCACTGAAGTGAAATTTCTTTCAAAGGCTAAGTGCAATCTTGTTTAGAAATTCACATATTTTCTCTATGTATATGGTATTTCCTTGCCCCAAGAATTTGGCAAATATTACTAATAAAAGACTAAATGGTGAAAAAAGCAAGAGTCAAGTTTCTAGAGCTTTGTTTTTTGCTCTAGTTTTAATAACTAAAATAGAAAGATATCATGAAGATAGTGAAGAATCAACTTGGTAATTCAATAGGTGATCAATGAATGCATGATAGCTTAATTGTATATATTGAGAGGGAGATTTTTTATAGCATCACAAATGAGACTATTATGCTATGATTTTAAAATATGAAAAATCGTCATGGTCAATTGTAACCTAATTTTTGTTCGGCATTTCAATGTAGTTTTTTTTGGGATCAATTATAAGTGAAATTATATGTTATTAATAGATATCTAATTAACTCCTTTTCTATTTTGCATGTCCGTATTTTTTTCCTATTACTATACTTCACATAATTGACCCCGTTGCCATCACACGGTTCAAGTAAGCTAAGCTTTGACGTATTTGAGCTCCACTTGTTTAAAATTGGTCTAGCTCAAGCTCGACTCATTTTTTTATTGGGACATTCAAGATCGCTTTATTTACTACGTGAGCCTCTACTAGTGAGCCAATATTTATAATCGAGCTTTACTCATTTACAAAAAGAACTTAAAACTCAAGCTCGAAACATTTGTTTGAAGCCTATATAATAAGCTGAGCTTCGAGTTTCCAACTAACAGCTCGATTTGTTTGCAGCCCATTGGTGGTAGATTTGGGCGAAATAGCCCATCCAAACCGATTGCTCAACTTCGTGGGCTGGGTTATCCCTGTCATCACCTTACCAATTAACAATCCAGTGAAACCAGCCCACAGCTGACGACAACATTCCGAAAGCCCAAACTTTCTCTCACTTGCAGTCAGCCCTAGTTTCCCTCCTCTCTCGAACGTTGGTCGTTCTTCTTCTTCTTCTTCTTCTTCTTCTGCTCATTGGCTTCAAACCAACTTCTCTCTCTCTCTCTCTCTCTCTCTCTCTCTCTCTCGCGATGGATATTGAAGGATATGGCGAAGAGAGCTCAAGGCGAGTCCAAGTACGCTTTATCACAAAGCTACAGCCTCCGTTTAAGGTTCCAAACACTTCCATTGCTATTCCGTCTAATCTCACTCGGATGGGACTCTCCGCTGTCGTCAACAACCTTCTTCTAGCTGGTACATAATCTTTGTTATGTGTGTACTTATGAATTATGAATATATAAACATCTGTTTGTTTGTTTATGTGTGTGTATGTTGGGTTGGGAGTAAAAGGGGGTCTTTTTTTTCTAGTTTATTTGATAACGTGATGAAAATTTTGTATTTTTTTCATTGTAATTTGAGTTGAGAGAACCAACTGGACTTTCGGGGCTAGATTGATTACATCTTCTGCGAACGGGGTTATTCGTTCTCTCAGGTCTGTTCAGTTGCAGGGAAAAGTATGGGAATGTGTAAAAGACCCACGTCTCTAGGATTAACTTTCCCTCAAATCATGTCCTGCAAAAAATGCAAGAATTTGCAGGAGCCAGGAATCTTGCTTCTACATTAGTTACCACATAATAAAATCAGTTCTTTTCAACTTTCTCTTACATTTCTTATATCAAATGAATGCGTAAAGGAAAATACTTTTCATTACTTCTCATTTACCTTGACTTTACTTCACTATGATTTTTCCAGGGAATAAATTTCCTGCACTAGTTTCTTGACAAATGAACGAAGCTAGTGGGCTCTAAGTTGGACTTAGTTTGATTAACGACTTATTGTCCCGTTGATGAAAATTAGATACTTGTATTGTTCTACAACTTGTAAGACCGATGATTGGTTTTTGGATTATCTCTCTTGCTTCATTTGAAAATACAACTGTAGAATTATTTTGACAAATCTGTGTGTTATGTTGTTTGGTATCCAAAATTGATAGGCCGACATCTTTACTGGGATTAAACTTACGAATGAAAATGTTTGTTAACTGGTAAATAGACTAAGACTAAGCTGGCAGTTGATTTGGATAGTAGAGAAAAGCGACAGGTTTAGGGAAATGCTAAGGGGAAGGGGAGATCTAAACTAACATGGATTATGCTCTGGTAAGAAGGAAAATGTATTTATGAAATTTTGTTGAACGTCTACCGGTTGCGATAGCTGAAAGGAGAGAAAACAAATCATGTGGCTGACCCCAATTGAATGGGGAGCAAGGTTTAGTTTGGTTTAGGTGATTTCACCATCTGGCACCACAATGGGAGGCTGTTCTCTGATTTGCTTGAATATTTGTATCTACATAATCAACGTGCTACACACTATTTTATTTACTGTAATTGTGTGGATAGAAACGTTGAATGTGCTGGCAAACAAATACTGTTCAATTGATCGGTGTCGAAATTTTTTTTTTTGTAACCTTGTTAGTTGCTCATAACCAGGAAATGCTGATTGGAAAACTGAACCATTTGATTTTCTGATCAATGGAGAGCTAGTTCGGATGTCGCTAGAAGAATTTCTACTTGCCAAGGGCATTTCGGCGGTAATTTTCGTTCCCGAAAATTGTTGTTTGACAATTTTGCGTGGAATGTCTTCTGCTTCATAAAAATTTATGCTTTCGTTTGACTCCTTTTTCTTTACTAGAATGACAAGGAAATTGATGTCCTTCAAATTACAGGAGAAAATTTTAGAAATTGAATATGCGAAAGCGGTAGCCCCACGAAGAGAAGAAGACCCTTCGTTGCATGATGAGTGGGTCAGTGCTGTCGATGGTTCAAATCCTGGGTAAGCTTTTAAACTTTGTGTAAGGATTACTTTATTCCTTCCTCATTTTAATTGTTCCATTTACTGAATATTCGGCTCTCATTTTCTATAATTGTGGGATACATCTCTCTAATAGAAGGGAGTTGTTGTCCTTGCTTATCTAGTTTGGAAATGGAAAGCACTGTCTTTACTTCCAGATTTTAATGTTTGATGTTGGAAAATGTGGTAAATTAAATGAACCACTTTCTTGTTTCTTCAAATCAGCTTTTGAACTATGCTACTCTTGTTTGCTAGCTATGATGGTGGTCCTTTGATGATCACTCCATTAAGCTTTTGTTTCATTGTTTGTGTAGCATTGGCATGCAATGAGCATGTGCTGCCTTCATTGGAAGCAAAGAGGGTCAAACGTTGCTTTTTATTTCTTGTGCATTTTAGATTTGAAGATAGTTTTATTTTCAGGACTGCATAATCTAAGGTGGATTATCATTGTGACATCTAACTGAATTGCACAAATTTCTCAAAACTACCCTTGTTTGTTTCCATGTTGCAGATTCATTCTTACTGGGTGTTATGATGGTCTAGGAAGGTAATATTCTCAGAAATGTTATTTGTTACACTTCTCTCTAGGCACTTCTACTGGGTGCTGCTTCTTCTTCTTCTTCTTTTCCCAGTTTTCTTTTGTTTCTTCACGACCAAAAAACTTGATAACATGGGTGTGTTTTAACCTATTTCAACTTAATAGGATATGGAAAGCTGCCGGATTGTGTTCACATGTACTAGAGGGACATGGTGCTCCGATTACTTCTGTTAGTATCATCAAGCCAAAAGGTTAAATATCAGAGATTCTCTTCCAACTTGCTGGTGTTGATTAGTTACCATGTTTATTATAGTAAAGGCTAGGTACTTTTAGATTTAGCTGTCTTTGAACTTAGTGTTTGATTTCAGTAATTGGAAGAGTCTTCTGAATTCCCAAACAGTGAGTATTTCCATGTCCATCAATATAAATAAAGTGTTCTCTTGTGTGAATTATACTACCATTTCGCTAATTGTCCATGTTGTAATTTTGCTTCAACGAGTGTCAAGCCTACTTTGTTCCACTGAATCTACTGCTAGTCATACTCTTCGAAAGAAACCCGAAGAATACAGTGCTTAGGGATCCCGTTGTCATCTATACTGTGTTATGCTCTTTCTTTATGTTATGTAGGTTTGTTTCATGTCTCATTGAGATTCCTTATATGTCCTGATATGTGGGTTCATGTGTGAACACTGAACATGCAATCATCAACTTAGTTTGGGTGTTGGTCTACCTCTGTTGCTTTACAGGCCTGGAAAGCAGGACTGATGTACGCGTAGCCACTGCTTCGAAGGATAGGACAGTAAGACTGTGGAAGGTATTTGAAAATGTTGCCACTTGTAAAATATAATTTTTACTGCCTGGCTAACAAACCTAGTCGCTAACAAATGCCTCTTTCTATTAAAAGTTAGATGTAGAGGGATCCTCGGATAATCCTGCCAAGGTTAGAGCTTATAAAGTTCTGCCTGGCCATAGTGCATCTGTACAGAGTGTTGCAGCACAGCCTTCGGGAGATATGGTAAGGTCTATTGTCTCCTTCTACCTAGTCATCATTGCACTGTACATAGAGTTGAATTTGAATTTTTTGCTCATGCATTTTTTCTTTTTTGTTACATTTTACTCAGGTGTGTTCAGGTTCTTGGGACTGTCGAATCAATTTGTGGCAGACAAATGAACTCGATAAAGGAGGTGATGTGGTGTCTATTAAGAAGAGAAAAAAAGATAAGGAAAATGAGGAAACTCAATTGCAGGTACCGTCTCTTCTCGGAATTTGGAATATTGCGGGAAAAATGACAAGGAATTTTCAAGCCAACCCCTCTTTTTTCTTCAAAACAAGATTTTGAAAATGTGTTCCAATGTTATTTTTGGTTTTTCTTATTTCACACGTTCTTTCTGCTTCTCTCTAGCCTGGAAAAAACAAAATATCATATTTAGAAATTTGAAAACGTTGCCAGACAACCTAAATGCCTTTCCGTTTCTTTTTCCTTTTCACACCGTTTATTTGCAATAAATATGTAAGAGAACTATTAATTTCATGCCTTTTTGTCCTAGACATGCTATTTACATCATGACCACATTTGCTTGTTTCATGCAGGGAGAGTCTTCGTCTACACTAGTGGGTCACACACAATGTGTGTCTTCAGTGGTTTGGCCGCATAATGACATAATTTATTCTGCATCATGGGATCACTCTATTAGAAGATGGGATGTTGAGACGGGCAAAGATTCGCTGAACATGGTGTGTAAGAATTACTTTATGTTAACTTTTCTGCATTTTAGAAATCACAAAATGCCCTTCATGAAGTCATTTTCCTGAATTTGGCTAGCAGTTCAGCATCTTTTTATAGTTATGCTTTCTATTGGAAAAGAGGCAATGAGCTCCTTCATCTTATTGCAGTTTTGTGGGAAAGTCATCAACTGCCTTGATGTTGGAGGTGAAAGTTCTTCCCTCATTGCTGCCGGCGGTTCTGATCCTATCTTAAGGATATGGGATCCTCGTAAACCAGGTGGATTAAACTCGCAACAGCCATTTTACCTCTCTCTCTCTCTCTCTCTCTCTCTCTCTCTCTCTCTCTCTCTCTCTCTCTCTCTCTGTGACACATGCACACCAGTTATATCTCACATAGACTGGTGTTGTTTTGGCAGGATCTTTGGCTCCTATCTTTCAGTTCTCATCTCACACTTCCTGGATATCAGCTTGCAAGTGGCACGATAAGTCCTGGTTTCATTTGGTTTCTGCTTCCTATGACGGAAAAGTTATGTTGTGGGATCTGAGAACTGCGGTATAGGATTCTCTCCAAATTCTTCTTATTATGATTCAGATGGTTTTGTCAATCTTAGATTTAAATAACTTGAAGGAAAAGGAAAAACTGATTTTCGTGTGATATGTTAAATTGTTTGCAGTGGCCTCTGGCAGTCATTGATTCACACCAGGACAAGGTACTCCATTTTGCCTTCTCCGGCTAGGTCCACAAATTTCTGGCAATCAAACTCTGAACTGATGAAACATGTTTATCCTTTAAAAAACTCAGGTATTCTGTGCTGACTGGTGGAGAGGTGACAGTGTGGTCAGCGGCGGGGCAGACTCAAAGCTTCTCATTTCGTCTGATATTTCGGTGCAATGATGTAGTAATGCAAGAAATGGTAACCCTTCTGGGGCATCAAAGTTGCTTCTACAATGCTGGTATATTACTTTCTTTTTTCCTCGAGTAACCTTCGAACTTCTATTCTTCCAGCTGAAAATGAAGCGTGTACCACAATTGATCTCCAAAATGGAAGTCAGGATTAACTTTTTCTGAAGATGGTTGAGATTGGTCAGACCGTGCTGCTGCTATTCTTTCACGAGAGATGATGGATAGGCAGGAAGAACTTGACTTCATTTCGTCGGAGGATCCATTTATTGATGAGCCAGTTTTGTTATTTGTGTATTATCAACCTGTTAAGTGTTCCGAGTGCTTACATCTATGCGAATGAGTTCATTCGGATTTACGTTAATTAGTTCATTGAAATTGGTAGTACTATTTTTCTAGTCGCAGTATTTTTTTTCCTAGTCGATTCCTGCCAAGGAGCATCAAAGTTGAATATGGTTCTTGCTTATGTACTTGTGGTGCTTTAATTTAAAATGTCAAGATTGAGTTATAGAAACAATTTGGCTATGGAGTCTGCAAAAAGATTGAGTATAAATTCCGAATGTATGTTTTCTTTCCAGCTTGCAAGATTCAATGAATGGCAAACATGTTCAGCAAACTAGCTAATCCTGGAGATCGCAATATAGGTGTCCGGGTCAGTTTACGCGCATCCCGACTAATCCTGGAGATTAATTTCACTGTCTCTCTCGTATCATCCCATTATTGGTCAATGGTGAAATGTCAGGTGTAATAGAGTGAAATGGGCTGCTTCCAGAAATAGTTTTTCAAAACAATGTTCTAAAACCGTTCTTGAGAATGAAATGCTCGTTGTTCCTTGGCTTTGTTAGTTCCAAATTTCGTGATCACCATTTTCCAGTCGTATAATACTGGTATCAAAATTAAAGATTTTTAATTTTGGTCCGGCTAAAGTCAGTATTGTTAGTTATTAGTGATGTTTGAATCCTATCGAATGAATGGGAGTAAATGGTGTCTATCACTGGACTTCCACTCCATGTGTTTGTTACTGTCTTACCGAAATTGTATTGGTTAACATAATTTTTTTTAAAGAACATCTTCCGATAAGAATTTACAGAAAACATACTCCCTCCGTCCCCTTTTAAATGTGTTGTTTCGTAAATCCAACTTATTAAAGAAACGTCATCATTATACCTTTAACATCAACTTTTTCCTCCACTTTATACTATTCACATCAACTTTTACCTCTACTTTCCAAAATTATCTTCCACTTTTACCCATTAACTTTTCAAACCACACACTTATTTAGGGACAACCCAAAATGAAAAGTTAAACACTTAAAAAGGGACGGAGGGAGTATTTTAAAAAGCTTTGACCAAACAAACTTTCAAAAGTCTTGTGCATAACTGAATCTGAAAATAAAATACTAGGTACAAATGGATAAAGGAATATCATGGACTTGGGGTCCGGTTGTGACCCAAATCACTACACTTCCTGAAGTAAAAAAAATAAACAACTTAAATCTCAATAAAGATTTCAGAGAACCAACAATTGAGGTCACTATGGAAACCCAAAATTCGGAAAAATCATACCTTCGAATAAATAGTTTGAAGAATGTTAGGAACACAGCCTAGCATGGTTCAAAAATATAGGGATGGAAATCCAATAGGAGTAAACAACATATGACCTTATACTTTACTTGGCCTTGGACATTCATCCTAACTCATAGACCATATTCCATATATATCTGGCTTTCCATGGGCCATGGCTAGTCTAGAGTTTAATATATGATCGAACTCGATCGCTTGCGACAGTAGTTATGTAAACCACATGTCGTTTCGAAGAGACTCTGTTCTGCTCGTGTCTTAATGGGATACTAAGAACTATGGATAACTACTCTTTTTGAAATAAGTCGCAAGTCTAAAATTTTATAATCACGTTCGGGAAAAGAGACATCGACGACGGTCGCCCCTCCTCCTCCGCCCTTTTAACTAATATTTCGTTAGTGCAACATGTGCCCTTCCGAAGACAAAAATCTTTGACTGAGATCTTATCTTTACGAGAATATGCATATGTAATTATGTATCAGTCTAGAGAGAGAGAGAGAGAGATGAGAGAGAGAGAGAAAATTGTGTACTTCCCACAAGTTAGGAGGCGTGACGCAGCGAACCGTTGGCACAAAATATAGAAGTGGAATTACATGTATGGATCACGTGTGGACCATTTGGGGAGTAATGTGAAAAACAACAAAAGTAGAAAGGAAAAAAATCAAACATTTATCAAATACTAAATTTATTGTGCATGCACTTTACACTTGTCTATTTGGCATCACTAAATAATAATGTTAATAATTATTGCATGCATGCATGCATGTGTCATGGTCACAATAAGTAATATGTAATTGAATTTTCATGAGTTTCTCTAGTAGTACTAATGTTAGGGTGGCCCCCACCTAAGATATATAAGCAATTTGAAGGATGATTGAGTTATGATTAAAATAGTGTAAGCTTGTTACTAAACATTTTTTGGGTGAGACAAGAATTGATGTAATATTTTAAAATCATCATTTTTACTTTTTATTTATAGAATATGGAAGCAAGTTTAGAATTTTATTTGTTGAAAAACAAGGACCAAAAAATATATATTTAGATACGGCACGTGTATTTGAAAACTTATCACGGAGATTGGCGACTACTGGAACGTAGAAAAGTCCGGCCGGGGAGAAGAAGTAGGGTAGTAATTAGGTGGAGGTGGACGAGAGGCGAGGCAACAAGAGGAAAGTTGCCGGAGGTGGTTGAATGGAAGCTTATTTTCAAAACAATTGAAATCATAGTTCTACATAGTGAATCTGGTTCAAACCAAATCGATCCATACGTTTTGGATTGGAACCGTGGATTAAAGGGCCTGAGACGGATTCAAAAATTAGAAAATCGTGATTCGCGGTTCGGTCCACGGATTTTCATTATGAAACTGTGAATTAATCGAACCGAACAGTGAGATATTTATTATATATATTATACATATGTGTATATGTAAATAATTTTACCTACTATTATAAATATTTTTATCTATTTTAATACTTTACGTGTACATCAATATAAAACATAGAAACTGGTTTCGCACAGGAACTTCTTGTCCTACTTTGGCGTTTGTGTAATGCACTTGATTTTGGAACCTTGAATCTAGAATGCTGAATTTCATTTTCCTGTAATGCAGAAACTAGGATTGCACCTTAGAACTTTGAAAATGTAATGTAATGTTTTATGTATTGCATTTGATTTTCCTATAATGCAAATTGGTTTCTATTTCTTGTTTTTTTTTTTTTTTTTTTGCTTGCATGTTGCTATTTTTCTTATGGAATGTAATCCGTGGATAAAATTAGAATCAATCCTTGACTCACGGATTGAATTTTTTAAAAACTGAGACTCATAGTTTAGTCTTTAAATTCTTAAGAATCTGATCTTATCCGAATCGTGAGCAACCCTAGTATTTCTTTACAAGCGGAAGCAGTTATTAAATAAATGTATTTTGGGTACTAATTTGCTAAGAACGCTACTACGTGCACATATGGGCGGGGACCGACGGCGTCGCCGACGCCGTTGTGGGTCCCAACCGGTCGATCCGAGCCGTTCATCGTTCTCAGAATCGAATTCCGAGTGGTCCCACGCGGGAATCGAGGCAATCGGACGGCTGTATGAGCTCGATCCAAAATCACCCCATTTGAACGGCTCGGATAGACCGGTTGGGACCCATAACGGCGACGCCGTCGGTTCATTTGGGTCGGTTCCCTTATCTTTACCGATTTGCTAATGCAGAAAAGAATTAACTGCAATAAATAATTCATAGTCATTATTATTTCAAATAAATACAGAATCTGGTTTTTAGGGTTATCATATCTCAGGTAGTCAGGTGTAAAGTACAGCCCATTTTGAGGCTACAATGAGACTTGAGAGAGTAGCCATAAAGGGACAAGGGAACTATTGGAAAGCTGCAATATAGAACTCCTACGATTACTTGCTAACTTCCATGAGACAATTCCCTCATTTTCTGTGCCAAGTTCATCTCAGAAACATAGTACGTACTAATTAAAACCTGATCAGATAATAATTTAACATGTGATTTATGTGAGAATCTATGTCTTAAAAGTGACATCAACTATCCACAAAAGTTCACAAAGCTAATTTACCCCCAAAAAAATTCACAAAGCTGAGTACAAATTAAACACTCTATAATTACTTGTGTATGTGCAAAATAAAAGAGCGTTGTTATAATCTGCGTAAATTAACAACGTAAACAATAAGCCTAATACCCAAAATTTCCAACTTCTTTAATATTTTTTGAGTAAGTGTACAAATCTTTCGGCATAATTGCTTCGTTTTTAGTGGTCCATTAATTTGGTTGGAAACACTCGAAAATAACGTAAAAAGCCTAATACCCAAAATTTTCAATTTCTTTAACATTTTTTTTAGTAGATGTTAAAAAAAAAAGCCCAAAATAAATTAAAAAGCCCAAAATAACGTAAAAAGCCTATGCTGCCTCCGCCCTTGTCCCCATGAATAAATTAAGTGTTTTTCTTCAAGATGATGCTGTTTCACGATGATATTCGTGTTGACAGTGCTCTAACTCTACATGATGATGTCTTTGGCTCAACATGCAATTTGTGATGGCTTGTGAGATCTGTAGCATTGTGATTTCATTAGTGCGTTCGTACTTGGTGGAAGTCCCTGGGTAAGGGTTTGAAGACATCGCCTGCCTTGTGTTTATCTCGTTTTATATTAGTAAAATGATTATTTTGATTTTGTACAAAATATTTATAATGAACTCCGTTATGTATGTGCCGTTGAACTTTTACTATAAACTTACTATATAATAATCTTACTTGTCCCCCACAAAGAAAAGCCTACATATAATCTTACTTGTCCCCCCAAAAAAACCTTACTATTCATGCTATAATGCGTCCAATTTTGTGGAGCTATGTACGTATGTACTTTCACAATCTCGAAGACAAATGAACGCTGCTATGGGGACCGACCACTTGTCCCCCGTACCGGCGGCGTCGGTGCCGTTGTGGGCCCCAAACGAGAAAATCAAATTCCGAGTGGGATCATCAGGGAATCGAGAGCAATCATAATCTTACTTGTCCCCCATTCAAAATTTGGAATGAAATGGGGGTGATTATTCATGCTATAATGCGTTGGCAATTTTGATTCTGGAGCATGTACGTATGTACTTTCACAATCTCGCCGACAAATTGCATGGTGGTCCCTCATATCTTTTCCGAAGACAAATTGCATGACCAATTTCATCACAAAAGTTGCAGTTAAAAAAAAAAAAAATCTCATCACAAAAGTTGATCCACAACTTTTCTTGAGGTATTTGTTATAGCCTTATAGGGTATTCAATTATGCAAACAAATTTCGGACCCACTTTTCGTTTTTAGTTCCGGTCATTTTCTGCGTAAGTTAAGATTTTGAATCTCAATTAGTTGGATTTGGTAATTTAATTATTGATTTACCGAATTTTTAATTCCATAATCAGGCCAAGAAAGAAAGACCCCGTAATAATAGTTGCAACGTTGGACCTCGACCCCGCAAATATTGACTCAATCGTTCATTTCGTTCGGCCTGTCAATTGGTCGCATATGTTAAAAATTAAGCTCATTGTTCGGATATGGGTAGAGACGCAAACGAAATACTTCTTGTATTAAAAAAAAAAAATAACTAAAGGCTATTATGGATTATTGAGACACAAATCAAATTGTGAACTTGAGATATATAAAAACTTCAAGACAAATTCGTTTCATTCACATTTCTACCCATATTCGATTAATGTGATTTTTTACACACGCTATAAACTCAATAAGTTGAACAAAATCAACGATTCAAATTATTTTTCAAGCTTGGGGATGCAACCATTTGGTGTAACACCCCAGGTTTGATGATGTTTAGTCCCACATTGGTTGATTACATGAGTGGTCTTGGGTATTTAACAAACCATGTGGGACAACTGCTACTTTATCTCCTTAAACATTTTGCATTTTTTTTAACAAAAACAAATCAAATCAAAGAATCTTGGCCAGCTAATTGGTCTACATGAACGTTACATTTGGTGTTACAAAATGGCCTTATGCCCAATCACACCGAGCCTACTCTTGATACAAAAAATTGTAGAATATTTCTAGAGCAATGTCACCTGGTATCCAACTTTCGCTACTCTTGCTGTGCACAGTGCCACACACCGATTGGCTGTCCGATCGTGTTTTGGATTCTCCAGATGTGCTTTGATTTTTTATCGGTAAAAATAAATTAAAATTACCGAACGCATCCGAACCGTCCAAAATACGATCGGACGACCGATGGATGCACCACACGGTGCAGAGCACCGAATTCAAGATCTAACTATATGAACAATACGGAACATACGATTATAATGTTTTAGCCACCACGAGACAGTACCCAAAACTCCTCCGTTATCTCTTAAACATGGCTGTAAACGAGCCGAATCGAGCCTAATACCCAAAATTTTCAATTTCTTTAACATTTTTTGAGTAGATGTTGGTAAAAAAAAAAGGTGTAGGGGATAAAATTCCGGCGCGGGGGGTGGGGGGTCACATGACCCCTCACAATGATATTCGTGTTAGCAGTGCTCTAACTCTACATGATATGTTGTCTTTGGCAGGGCATGCAATTCGTGTTGGCTTGTGAGATGTGTAACATTGTGAGTTTATTGGTGCATTCATACTTATTAATGGAAGTCCCTGAGTAAGGGTTTGAAGACATCACCTGCCTCGTGTTTATCTCGCCTTACATTAGTTAAAAGATTATTTTGATTTTGTATAAAATATTTATAATGAACTCCGTTATGTAAGTGTTGTTGAGCTTTTACTGTAATTTTACTTGCGCTCCCCCCCCCCCCAAAAAAAAAAAAACCTTACTATTCATGCTATAATGCGTTCAATTTTGTGGAGCTATGTACGTATGTACTTTCACAATCTTGAAGACAAATTGCATGACCAATCTCATCACAAAAGTGTGGTCCACTACTTTTCTTGAGGTATATTATAGGGGATTCAATTATGCAAACAAATTTCGGACCCACTTTTCGTTTTTAGTTCCGGTCATTTTCTGCGTAAGCTAAGATTTTGATTCTCAATTAGTTGGATTTGGTAATTTAATTATTCATTTACTGAATTTTTAATTCCATAATCAAACCAAGAAAGACCCCGCAATAATATATAGTTGCAACGTTGGACATCGGCCCCAGGCATTGACGTACAAATATTGGATAAATCGTTCATTTCGAATTTTAAAGAAGAAGATAAAACTACAAATAATTAATTGAATTTTTTACTCTTTTAACTCGCTTTCTCATAATTTTATACTCTTTTTAATACATATTTTAAACCCTAACGATATTTTGATTTTAGCATTTTCCAAAATTGAATTTCAAAAAGAGATAAAAAAAATTTAGACGGAGGGAGTACACAAGACAATATCGTACAATCATACACACGCCGACATTTCTCTTCTCTATCTCACCTTCCGTATTCCAAGCCTACCACCGAACCTGAAGGCTCGGACGATAACTAGAGGCTCGTACCCGAAGCTAGACTGCAGCTGCTCTTCAGCTTCGTTGAAAATGTATTTTGTACACTGTTTCGATCCCTTTATCTTCGGTCCTGGTCTCAAAAGCCTTTCCTTCTCGCTCATCGTCTTCCAGAGAGAGAGAGAGTGATAGAGAGAGAGAGATATATATAGAGAGAGTTTCAGTACCTGTAGAGAGAGAAAGTGAGACGTACAGAGCTTTATAGAGAGAGAAACTGAGGCATTTTGGACAATTACGTTCTGATCGCAGTTTCAGCCGACTTTTCCTCAGTAAGTTTCACACACTCTCTCTCTAAACAACCTCAATTCTCTCTCTCCCCAGATCACACTACTCCACACTTACAATCTCACCCTCAGCTTGCTTCAGCTTAATTTTGTTGTACAATCAATAATTCCACTCCTAATTATCTGTTTACTTATTTTAATTTCCTTCAGTTTGGTCTTTAATTGTTGATTTCTCGTAGTTAATTGTTCTTTCAGCTGAATTTAGTTAGTTTGTTAGTGTTCTTTTTTATCTTTTAGGGTTTCGGCTTGTGCCCTAAAAATTTGGAATGCATGGGTAATCTGGGATGGGAAATAGGTTTTTTGACACTTTGGACTGGAATTACTTTAAACAATTTTGTTAATGTAGTTTTTTCTTTACAATATTTAGCTTAGGTTGCTTTGCTCTGTTTTTAGTGAGTTATTGCAGACTTTGCAGTTAATTTTGGCATTCGCTTCACCAAATTAAGATAGGATTGTTAAATTTTTGGCAAATTTGGTGTTCTTTGGAAATTAATTGATGTTCAATAGTTGAGACATATTTTTATGTGTAAAAAAAGGAAAATGCTAAGCACAACCCTTAGGGTGGTGAATAATGTGTAGGCGGTGAGTAATGTATAAAAGGTGTATCAATATCCGTGAACATGTATTGATATCCTTGAATCTGTGGAAATTCGAACATGTTTGGCATTGTATGCATGTTGTTCAAAGCCTAGGTGGCAATGTGTTAGCGAGACAGGTAAATAATAGAGAAAACAATCACAAGGACGAAATAAGTATTGTAATCTTTGGTATGTCTGTAATCTTTGATATGTCTGTTGACATTGTATAACATAAAATGCAGTAGAGAGTTTGTATAGTGGTTCCCTTAATGCATACTTCTTCAAACGTATGAATTTTCCATTTCCGATGCTTTCTTAGCAGTTAAGGAGCATATGGTATATACAACGGAATATTTATGCAAGGTTTTTTTTTTCAAAAAAAACTTTTGGCTTTTGAACCTCAGGTTTATTTGTTGACACTTACAGTATGTAGCCTATTTCAAATTTGCTCATGGGGAGGTATGCAAAGAATGAACTTGCTGGAGCTTGGCGTTTTATTCTTCCCATATTGTGACATGTAAGATCTGAAAATTGAAAGAATAGGTTTATAGTCAAGCATCTTTGTTCTATGTTGCATCATCTTCGTTCTTTTTTAAGAAAGATACTAGTATTTCTATTACGTGTCATTATAAATAGTGATGCATGTAGAATAAGTGCTTTTTATGGTCGCGTGACATATTTCATACACTACATTTAAGTGGGGTCATGAGATAATGAAATGGATTTTCAGTTACTTTAATGTTTTCCTTGAGATTCTGTGTTGAACAGTTGGTCTATTCCCTTGCTAAGCTGCTCTCTCTGTCTTTCAGGAAAGAAGTTGCAGAGAAGATCATAAAAACAGTAGGTTGGAAATCAGTGACAGTTGGAACTCCTTGTTCAATCAGAAAAATTGCAGGTTAGAAAAATTAGGCTTCTGGAACTCTGTCTGCTTGGGAGCTCTTTCGTGCTTCATATGATCTCCATGAGGGTCTTGTCATGGAAGTCTGCAGAAAGTGCATTTATTTTCTTTTTGAGAAGCTCTAGCATTTTTGTAGACCTTCTATTATGATCCAATGCAGACCATCGATTTGAACTTGGTAATGAACTCTAAATCCCAAGTTTTCCAGATGTCAATCCATAAACCGATAATTATAACTTATGGCGTTGTGTATTGAACCCAAGATCTTTCAGACAAGACATAGCCTGGTAGAGTTTTTGGGACATATTCCATAATTTAAATTGAAACATTTGTGTCGTCAGGAGCCAATAACCTGGAATGCCACAACCTCAGCCAAGGCAGCAGCCTGGGCTCAATGATATTCAGATGTTGCAGCGGCACATTATGCTAAAGCAGTTGCAAGAGCATAGGAGGAACCAGCAACTTCAGGACCTAGGTAATGAAAGGCAGCAGAACCACTTTAACCACCCATCTGCTACAAAAAAGCAGGCCGGCGGAGGTCAATTTTTGCCTATGATGAATGGAACACCTATTCGTGATGCATCGCAGATGCTAATGGCTAATAACATGGCCTTGGCGCATCATGGTGCATCACCAGCTGTCCAAGGATTTTCAAATGGTTTGTATTCACGAGGTCAAAGTCAGGATCTGCATATGATTGGCCTAGTTCCTCAACAACTTGAAGCGTCTTTGTATGGAACACCTATTACCAGCTCAAGAAATAGTTCAAATCAATACATTCATCCACAAGGGTTATCTCGTTATCCTGCTGAGGTGTGGACCAAGGGTAATGATAACCAAACAGAAAAGCCTGCAATGCACTCAACAGATTTTGGTAACTCATTTGTGAGTGAAAACTGCAACATTTCTTTGGACCAGGTTCGCATGTCAGATGGAGCTTCCAAGCAATTTTTCCATGGGAGAATTCTACCAGAGAACTTCCAGCAAGTGAATGCCTTGCAAAGGAATGCATCAGCGAATGAATTCAATGGGAGGCAAGGGCAAGGTGGTTGGCCAGGAAATACAACACAGTATGACCCTTCTCAGGGTTTGACTGCTCTAGATCCACTGGAACAGAAAATTTTGTTCAATTCGGATGACAACAGTTGGAATGCTTCTTTTGGTAGGAAAGCTGACACGGACACAGGGGGGTTCGGGAATTCGTTGGAATTTGCAGATTATGAGAGTTCATTTCCTTCCACTCAAAGTGGGAGCTGGAGTGCTCTGATGCAGTCTGCTGTTGCGGAAGTTTCTAGCAGCGATACTGGGTTACAAGAAGAGTGGAGTGGTTTGAGTTTTCAGAACACAGAACCGTCAATTGATAATCAGCCTTCAACTTTTGTGCAAAGTGGAAATCAACAAACTGGGTGGGTTGATAAACCTCAGCTTTTGGTCAATGATTCTGATATGAGCTCTGACTTCCCTGGGTTCCAGCAGTCGGGCTTCCAGTTCTCAATCAAACAGAGAGAAGGGATGCGATCCGATTCCTCTCATGAATCTGTTCAACAATCTCCCAAAATGGCGCCAAATTGGTTAGATTCTAGTTCTCGGCAAAATCAACCAATTGAGGAAAGTCATACAATTCCACATTTGGAAAATACATGGCCCTTGCAAAGTCTTATGCATTCAGATGGCAATGTGCAGCGGCAGAACATATCCTCACATAACAACAGTCACCAACCTGACGATAAACTGATTAGAAGAAACACAGAATCTCCATCACCCAGTGGGAACACTACAATGAACAATTTTGACGATGGGAATAGTATAAACATCAATGGAGCTGTGTACGCCGGAAAGGGTTCTGAAGCATATCGGACTTCACTGAATTACCACCAAAGGGAGGGGTCTAATGACAGCTATCACTCCAATGCATCCCAGCCCACCATCACAGACACAGAAAATGAAACGAGAGAGAACGTGTGGCGACATGCAAGGGGTAATCAAAAGGCATCTGGTCAGGTTGGTCAGAAAGCTTCTACTTCTGGAAAGTTTGTCTATTATCCAACCACTTTAGGGTCAAGTATAGAACATGCTGACTCCATAGAACATGTTATGCATTCACAGGTCCTGTGCCAAGATATCTCCCGGGGATCGAGCAGTCATCAACAAGGATATGTTGCGCAATTCAACTTTGTTGGTGATGCTTCTGACAACACCGTAGACATGGAAAAGGTAATGTTTCTTTTTATGTTAATCCCGTGTCTTAGAATTGCTTCTTAAAACATACCTAATCAGTTGAGTTTGTGGTCATCTCTTATAGGGAAGGTTGCCTGGTACTCAGAGAAATTCAAAACCATCAGAGGAGGTTCCCCTGAGGGGAAATGTTGGAGCTAATGTATCTGTCTCCTTTGATAGATCAGCTGGTATTTATGGTTCAAATCTAACTCCTGAGACAAGGTAGTTTTTGGTTTTTGATAAGTAGGGACAAGGTAGATTTTTGCGTCATCCTGTTATAACCCATATGTATGACAGAATAAAAAACTGCAAAATATCTATTATCTGTATGCATTTCTTACAATGTCATGTTGCACTAGAAATTTATTTGTACAATTATTTTTGCCTTTTTAGCAAATGGAACCTGTGTGCCATTTCCATGCCTCCTCCTTTGTTCTGTTTTGATGGACTGAAATTTGTTATGTCTGGACACATTCGTATAATTGTATTTGTGGTTATATATAACCAGTTCAAATTTTCACTGATTTTAACCTTGACAGACAAAATATGCTTGAGCTTCTTCAAAAAGTTGATTACACCGGAGAACAAAGAACAGTAACACACTTCAGCTCTACTGACTCTAGCTCTATACTGGACATTCCCGAACCAGAAACTCCTGAGACTTCTATGGCTAAATCACATGATCAATATTCTGGGTCACAACGCTTTGGCTTAAGGTTGGCCCCTCCATCGCAGCAGTCGCCCACTTCAAACCATTTTTTCTCCTTGCAGAGCCCTTCACAATCGGTGAGTACTGCAACTCTTCATGCCTTGATAGCATACTTTTTTTTGGTGTCTCGTCCTTTCACATAAATAGTCTCGGATATAATATTTGGACGGTGAACCAATTATTTTTGTTAAGCAATGACATTGAATGTCGCTTTTGAATATGCAGGGAAACTCTGCTCCGACATCCTCAAGTGTTCTTCATCTCAGAAATCAGCTTTACAGGCAACCTGTTGCTATTGAGTCTCCAAAAGCAACATTTCCTGGTATGGCTAATGGACTTCCACAATTTATCCATGATAACTCCCAGGGAATATCCCAACCAGTTTCCATGAATTTTGGGCACCAATTCCCCTTCTTGGAGGCTGTACCAGGCAATCATCCCTCTCTGACACCGTCTCTACAACTCGGCTCTTCAACGCCACCTAATTTATGGACAAATCTACAGAGTCAACCAGGTCCATCTGGCACAGAACCTTCCAACCTTTCCTCTGGTTTTCCTATATCTGGTGATTCACCAAATACCAATCTCCAGGCTTATCCCTGGGCTACAAAAAAGCAAACTGTGTCTAGGGAATCGGGTGTAATGTCTGTGAATTCACAAGGCTTTGACTATGGAGTGGAGCACCCTGAGAAGAAAAGATCACAGCAACAGCAACACATTCATTTGGACACAGTTGACCAAGTTTCACATGCAGCGGGATTGTTTCAACAGAAGAATTATGAAAATGCATGGCATGCTGACAAACAGACGACGGCTGTTTCTGCGACAGATCTTGAAGCCTTTGGTCGCTCATTGAAACCGTCTAATCTTCATCAGAATTATTCTCTCTTGCATCAAGTAAGCTCTTTGAACAATGTGACGACTGATTCAAGTCAGGTGATTACAGAGTCTGATTTGAATCTTCAGCAGTTACCTGCGGTTGCAGGACATCACATGATGTACGGACAAAGTTCAGGTGTCAAAGATCCTATGAATAGTGGACCGAATGTGGCAACCCGGCTGGATGCCTTTCCCCATAGGGATGTTAAAATGCTGAGTTTTGATGAGTCTACTAAGGACTCATGGGAGATGGCCAAAGGTGGTCGAAGTTATTCTCAAACTGATTCTACTTGTGATAATATGGCACCTATTAGAACAGAGCATTCCCAGAGTAGTTTTCAAACGGTACCATCTTGGTTTAAACATTATGGAGCCTTGCAAAATAGCCAGATGCCAATGTATGAAGAAGGCACAGTGAAGAATTCTGCACAGCAGTTCCCTTTTAGAATCCCTTTTGAGAATTCGCCCATGGTTCAATTGAGTGCTGCTGGTGGCAGTCAGGTCACAGCTGCCACCTTGGCAGTGGGTAAATCACCACCCCCTAGTGTGTTGCCTCCAGAGGCCATTACATGGAATTTGTCTTCTACGAGTTCAAGCAAGCGTAAAATTGTGACGACTGAGCTTCCATGGCACAAGGAAGTGACACATAGTTCCAAGAGGGTTCACTCCATAAGGTGTTTACTGTGATTGCCATTTGATTTGGACTACTGTTTCTCTCTCTCTCTCTCTCTCTCTCTCTCTCTCTCTCTCTTATTTCAATTCAACAGCACCATTCGCCTGTTCCTGTGTTTGGTATAGTGGCTTCAGGAGGAAAGAAATTTCTGATCTTATTTTTCTTCTAGTGGCTTTGGATATAGGAAAATATTCTCTTACATTTTCAACTCGCCTAGCCTTGGATTTTTCTCTCCTCTTTAACTTAGTGTTAAAGACTTTAGATGATGAGTGTATTCTTGATTTTGCAGCGAGGCAGAACTGGAATGGGCACAAGCTGCCAATCGTTTTCTGGAAAAGGTGGGAACTAATTGCAATGATCATAGTGAAAATTAGTCTTCAAAGTGGTCTAAGTTCTGTTTTCTATTGGCAGGTTGAAAATGGCGCTGAAATGGTTGAACAAGCCCAGCCATTTGTTCGATGTAGGAGACGACTTGTCCTTACTACACAGCTTATGCAGCAGTTGTTTAGGCCTCCGCCAGCAGCCATTCTCTCTGCGGATGCCACTTCAAACTATGACAGCGTGGCATGCGTTGCTGCTAAGCTGGCATTAGGTGATGCGTGCAATCTGGCCTCTTGCCCAAGAAGTGATTCCGGCCTGTTTTCTGAAGGCTGTGATCTGTAAGGGTTTCCCTTCATATTTTTACTCTTCCTTTTCTTCCAATTAAATCTCACATATCAGAACCTCATTAATAGGACTGGAAATTTATGGTTTCTCTAGGTGCCTGACATTGATTACCCTTATATCTATGATTCTATGCTAAGAGAATGTTTGCCCTTTAAACAAATCTCTGTTTAGGATATCGGAGAAGCCCAAAACTTCTGAGAGAATCGGGGAGGAGTATTTCTCAAAAATTGTGGAAGACTTCATCAGCCGAGCAAAGAAGCTGGAAAGCGACTTATTCAGGTGCGAATCAAGTTTTCGTTAATAATTTTTGCCATCATTTCAATGGTTATAGAAATTTTCTTGCATCAATTGGTGGAGCAATTATGTCACAGAGACTTGTAAACAAAAGTGCATGTTATAAGGTTTAGAGTTCAACTTGATGATGCTAGTTTTGCCTTAATTGAAATGTCAATAGAAAAATCTATACTTTTTGCTTGCCATGCAAAACAATTCCTTTCGTTGTACATTCTGTGTCACATTGCATTCCATGGCACGGCATGCATAAATTCACCATAAATTTTAACAAAACTACCACTTGGAGACTAACTTGTTAAATGACCTGATCTATATACCTCCTGCAGAGTTGGCTATACTAAATATTATCCAATCAATATCCGTGCTTTTGTCATCTTTTACGTGGATCTTTTATTTGATGAGTCAATTGGTGTTGCAGTTTGGAGAAGATAGCATCGATTGCAGACTTAAGAGTGGAATGCCAAGAAATGGAGAGATTCTGTATCCAAAACCGCTTCGTAAAGTTCCACTCGCGGGTACAACCAGATGCTGCAGAGACATCATCGTCAAATGGCAAAAATGTGACTGTACCCAAATCATTACCGCAGAGATATGTCACAGCCTTTCCTATGCCTGTGGCAGTGCCTGACGGTGGACAATGCTTTTCGCTTTGATCACTAATGACCTCTATTCCCTTCTCGTGTGCCCTTCAATCAATAACCGAGCAAAAGAAATCGAATACAAAAAGGTACCCTAAAAATGGAAAGCAGGGTAGGTGACTGGTAGTAGTTGAGGACTTGAGGCCATCTGATCTTTCAGATCAAGGCCAATTGTTGTCAATTTTGAGAAAGTATATATTGCTGTATGTATATCTTAAGCGAATACAAGGAGAATCAGGGATTTACCCAATCATCTACTCTTTTCTAGGGTTATTACCGCAATGAACAATCAACTAAATTCTGTGTGTATTTACACGTTTTTCGATCATTTTAGCGTTGCAGACGTTCTTTTTGTCTCTGTCCAGGGGTTGACATCTCGAAGAACCGGACGTTAGGCAAGTAAATGAAGCACATATTTAAGAGGTAAAATATTTACTCTATTTTTATTCAATGTTGTTCCAAGTAGCTGTTCCAATTAGGTTTTCCCAATATTGTTTTCAGTAGCATCTAGATGCCTCCTAATAGGTTTGTTTAGATTTTCTTCACTAAAAGGCAGGTTATTGTGGGGACAAAAATTGACCCAACAAAGATCTCAGGTGTAGTTGTACTATATTGTTTGTTTCGAAAAGTACAAGGTTTCAGAAACTGATTCTGTGGACCTTATAATTGTCATCATCATAAAGGTTTAAGATTATAGAGAGAGAGATATAGAGAGAGAGAGAGGAGAGAGAGACTTTTAATGGAGAGGACACGAAAAGCATGTCTTTTATTCCTAGTACCCTCAAATTGTCTGTTTCTTTCAGTTTTTTTTATTGACTGAAAGTAGCTATCTGACAAGTCAGTGCTTGTAGATTTGAGATAACCGTAATAACTACCTTAAAACATGTCCACTCTGTCAGCATCATCAGCATATATATAATGTGATGAGAGAGAGAGAGAGAGGGGTGAGGAGAGAGAATAAATCACTTGGTGGGGTTGGTTTTATACTCCTACATCCAAGGAATTGAGTGTGATTGGTGGCTCATTTGACTGTCCCCAAACAAGATTTTGATGACAACATCTTTCTTTACCTTTGTGCTTCCAAAAAACAAATGAAATCTTTTTCTGTGTTATTGCAACATCAACCACACGTGGGGTTTGGTGCCTTTTTTATACTAGTACATCGTATGGGTGGGACCCAAAAAAACCTACTCACAGATCTGCACAATGTCCAGCGTGGCTTTTTGAATTTGGGATTTTGGGATTTTTTGGGTCTTTATCAATTTAAGTAATCGTTTTCACGTTCTGTTATGGGGCGTGGTCCTATAAATACAGCACACAATATTGGAGTGAGAGATTTTGCTTTTGGTCAAACGCGAACGCGCGAGTGTGTTTCGAAACACAAATTTTGGGATATTCTTTTGATGGGCTTTTTTGTTTTTGGGTGTTTTATATACAGAAATTGTTTTCAATAATGTTGCCGAGCTGTCAATTATTTCAAGTGGTCAGGAACTTGGGATAATAGGATTTCTGTTTTATTAACCAGCACTGGTCCGATGTTTTGGTCATCTGACTGCTGGTTTTGGGATTTAACGCTTTTGCTAGAAATGGGCAAGAGAGATTTGAATTTAGCTTATTCACTTATACCCATCGGTTGAACATTTAAGTTGCATTATGTGCTCTGCGTAAGCGGATACGGAAGCGAGACCTTGAAGGCGGATACGGAAGCGAGACCTTGAGGCCTTGTTTGGTTGGGTTCTTGGGAACCGGTCTTGGAAACCACCCCTTGTTTGGTTTCGAAAAACCGACCTCTACCCCTTTTTTTTTTTTTTTTTAAAGCTCCGTCCAGTACCTTGAGGGGGCCAGTGGGCCCCGTTGTTAGCGTCAGACATTTGACGTTGGGAGGGACCCACAGCTGTAGATGATTGCGTGTCGAAATATTGCCGTGTTCACTTGGGAGGGACCCACATCTGTAGAAATATTTAATGTCTGAGAAGCCACAAAACTTGTTGGAAATGAGGTTGGGAGGGACCCACAGCTGTACCACTTTTGAAAACCATTTTCAAGTGAGGTTCTCAAGTCCGGTTCCCAAGAACCCAACCAAACACAGTGTGAAAGTGTTTCTTCAGCGATATCTTGTACTAAAATATGTGAGATGAATTGAGAGTGGGAGCGGAGAATCCAACCCGAAGAATACCCGGGTGGCTTGTAATGTCTTGCTCATGACTACAGGCGTGTAGTGAGTAATCATAGCTGGTCGTTCTATTTTGGACGGTCCAGATTGTAAATAAAGCTTTCTACAAAAGAGCTTTACTTAAAATCTAAGACCGTTCAAAACATTTTTAACGGTCAGGATTTTTTTTTTTTCTTCCGGTAAATGTCAATTTTATACCAAAAAACCAAGGATACACAAGGGATACTTCCCTTAACAAGAAACAAAACAGCAGCAACATCAAAAACGCAGTAGCCTTTAACGCCAAAAACAAAGCTAGACAACTATTCTAATCCATAAGAACATGAGCTACACAAAATCATCCAGTTAACAACCGAAAATCTTAGGAGAGACATTCCAGATACGACACAATCTGGTATTGGTATTGCACTTCTTAATCCTCCGCCAAGAACTAGCCTTGCCCCTGACATCATCTTCAATAGCAGAGCAAATGGCGGTACTGGTGCCTCCTGAAAATCCTAGCATTTCTCTCCATCCATAAATGGTACACTGACCCAGCCAGAACTAATCTGAATAACACTGCACCCATACTCCATCCTTTTATGTTTTGCATTGCCCAAGCAAGCTCCATACTAACTACACGCCCCCCGGATCCATGTGACTTGGGTCCAAGTACATCTGATGCCCGTTTTTATAACTTAAAAAAACTAGAAATACCATGGAGATGTTTTAAAATTTTTGTTTTTTTGATGATTATTTTGCTTCATTCCCACCTGAGCATGGCGAAAGTCAAGTCTCAAGTGGGTACCGAAATTTAAAACAATTGGCTTTGGTGGCGTGAATTTTTTGAGCAAACGGTCTTTTGAGCAGAGGGTAAGAGGGTAATTCAGTGGCGTGAGTTTATGTCACATAAAACCTCTGGTAAAAATGGGGTAAAATTGGTATATCTTGCCCTCTCTAGACCTTGCATTACAAAAAATGGGGCAAGTTGCCCTTTTATAACAGTAAATTCATTTACCAATCTTCTTTGGATTTAGTTCAATTGCAGATATCCTTTATCACTCATGGTTTTCTTTTCCTTTTTGTTTGGCTAGAGCAGATAATCGAATTTCATATTTGTTCGAGTTCAAGTTCGTATTCGTTCGTTAAAAGACTTCGTTCAAAATGAGTTTGATACATAAACAAATCAAGCTCAAACATTTTGTTGAAGCTTGTTAAGTTTTCAAACCAAGCTTAAACAAGTTACTCGCTACTCGGCTCGTTCAAGTAATGATGTTTAAAACATTCAAGATACTCGTCATCGGCAAGATTAAAGCTCGTTTGAGACCGGCTTAGCTTATGAACAAACTAAACTTTTAACGTATTTTTGAAACTCAGTTAAAATTCCAAATTAATAATAGATTGGCGCGTTTGGTTCTCTTTTTTGTATGTTTGCTTGGCAACCAGCCCACACTCCACATGGTCACGGGCTTCATACCTGCTGAACCTTCAGCTGTTGACCAAACCCATTTTGGGCCATAAAAAGCTTAGTATGGCTGCTATGGCATAGTAATATGGACCAATTAATGACCAAGTAGCCATACTATGGCATAGTAATATGGACCAATTAATGACCAAGTAGCCATACTATGGCATAGTAATATGGACCGGTTATTCCGTGGTCTTGGGACACCGCTACGTGGTGTCCTGATGCCTTTATTCACCATACATCCTTGTGGGGTTTATTACAATGCGTGGTGGATGAAAGTGTTGGGAGACCAATGGCGGTTCCCCAAGAGTGGGTGTTGGCTTAATCATTTTCTAATCCTTCCACTATAAATAGAGGTCTTAGCTTTCAGTTTCATTCATTCAGAAATCAAGATAAAAACCTTTCTAAAGAGTGATAATCTTGTTGGTCTCGATTGTTGTTTTGTGCATCCGCAACCTGTTCGTGAGTGATATACGGATGGGTCGGTTAAGTTGCAGATGGTCGGATTTGACGGATCAAAGAAGGATTAAAGGCGGATTGAGCGGATTGAACCCGAATCGAAACGAACCGAACCGCATCCGCCAAAATAAAAATATTAGGATCCGCATCCATCCGTAACATACCTCGGGTAGGTTCGCGAACGGTTCGATTTGGGCAGATTGAGAGGATTGGGCGATCCGCTGGGCAGCCCTAAAGTTCACTCTATATCTTGGGTTCGGTTGTTCTTTGTTTTATTTAATTTTATAACAAGGTATCAGCACAACTCTAGCCGACTGAGATAAAGATATATGAAGTAATTATATTGTTCTTGATGAATATTCATCCGCTTAATGGTTTCCACCTTCTCCTGCTATTCCGTTCTTTTTTTTTTGAAAAGCAAAAATTTTTAACCTTTGAAAACAAATTACAAAGATTAACGGAATCCAAGCAACGAGGTATCAAGATGGAGAAGAGGCAGACCCACAAGGAAGACTCCCCTCACAACAAAAGATACCTGCCGCAAGGAACCAAAAGGGAAAAACAACTGGAAGTTGGCAAGAAGCCAACCAAACCCTCAACAAGAAAACACCACCCAAAAAGAAAAACTTAAACCAAAAATACAAACAAAACCCAACCAAAATGACCAAACAAACACCATTGTCGACAGAATTAAGTTGCAACAGAAAAAGTGCTAATGATCTCATCATCTTCCCCCAAATAATCTTCCTCCAAGATCTTACTTATTGATTGAGAAGCCTGAGCCGCATTTAGATGAATCTTGTTAATTCCATCAGAAGAAATTGACAAGGCAGCAACAGCAATAGCAGATCTGAACACAACGCATTTTTTTTGCTTCCGACGACCCTTCTTCTTATATTTCGGGAAACCTAACTTATCTTCAATCCTTTTATGCTTCCTTTTGCCTTTCCCAATATCTTCCACAGAATCAGTTGGATTGAGATCCACAACTAATTGGATACCCTGAACATCTTCCTCATTAAAAAATCCCACTTCGGAGAGATTCCAAAAGCCTTGATCAAAATCCACTACCTCCTTATGATTGTTGTTAACTGCTACATCAACTGGCTCAGAATCTCTCACAAACTCATTGTGAAATTGGGCTTGAAAATTACTAGAAATATTGTCTTGTAATGGGTTAGAGTCTGCACCCTGTGAAATAAGAGGGCCCAAAGACCCATCCCCTTCTCTATAACCCTTGCATAAATTCTCTGCAACCACTTCCTGCAAATTAATGCCTTCAGTCACCCAAGGGAGTTGAGCTAATAATGTCTCCGAATCATGCTTCTGCTTATCCCCATGTATTTCAAAAAAATTATCCCCTGCAATTGGAACATTTTGAACTTTCTTAGGTATCTCATCACTTTTGGTTGCTTTGTCCAAGCCGGCTTCCACTTCATCTTCTTCTCCAGCTTCATCATCCCCCATTGGAGATCTTTGAAATTCTCTGAGATCACTGCCCATGGATGATGTCAATGAATCGATAGAAAGATTGTAATCTTCTTCCTCTTGAACTTTAACATTATACTCTGTTCCATTAACAACAATTGTGATCCACATTTTCAGTTGCAATTAGAACCCGACCTTTGACAAAAGATTCAAAATCAGTGGTCGATTTATCAGTAGAGATGAAGTAACCCCAGAATTCACCAATCCTTTGAAATGTAGTCTTGTTCCAAGCATTAAGAGGAACTCCATGGCAATTTAACCACACAAACTTTCCCCTGCTTGCAGCCTCTCCCTCCCATATTTTTATCTCACTGAACCACATTTGCCACCACTTTTCTTTGATTATCTCATCGCAGATTTCCTTATTGAGGCAAGTAATAAGGATGACTCTCCCTCCCATCGATCTGAACTGAACATTATAGGCACAATGGTTTTTGAATTCCCTTTTAAGATCCTCCAATGTCATAAGTTTATGAAGTTTGGCCACCATACTCCTATATAGCCAACCATCCTCAGAAACTTTGGCTTCAAATTTTCTCATTATAGATTCCTCTTTCCTGAAAGTATTGTTGTATTCCATGCCAATATTATCCCCTCTTACTGCTTGAGAAAAACTTCTCTTACTAAGCCATTGATTTTCTTTCCCCGAAATCCACCCTCCACCTGGATTATTCTTTTAGTATTCCATTCTTTTACTATTCACAGACTAGTATAATATGGAAAATAATTATTTTCACCTTCCCATTCTATTTTATTTGTGGTAAAGAAAGGGTTGATAATGATACCTCCTACCTATTAATACTTAACCTCTTCATGCCTAAAGTTTTTTTTTTTTCCGTTCGTCATTCCTAATCTATTACATGGGGAGGGGGGAATACTAGAAATACATAACCTCTTCATGCCTAAAGTAATTATTATTTTTTTGGTCATTCGTCATTATTGGCTGGCTTGGTTTTCCATTTGCTAAAATCAAGTGGGTGATTTTAGCAAATGAAGTGGGGAGGTGATTTTATCTCCAATGAATCTGGACATTTATTGAGTTACCTTGCAATATCGTTCGGATTAAAAAATAATGTACTTCCGCCCATAATTTTTTATTTTTTTTGCACCAAAGTTGTGCTTTTTTTAAGCCTTTGTAATTGTATTTTTTTAATACAATTATTTGAGAGTTAAATAAAATTATTTTTTATAGCTTATTTGTTGACAAGTGTAATAAATTAATAAGTTTGTATTTAATATTTAAATAACGCTTAAAATTTAAATTGGGCATGCATAAGGACAAATTTATCTTTTTGACAGTTTTTTATATCCTTATACCACCGTATTACCAAAATCATCCAAATCAAACATTACTTAATCCCCCCGTCACATCAATGTGGGGTGACCCTCCATACATATTACCCCCTATTATCTTATCCCCTTCATATATAATACCTCTAAAAATAATATCTCATCCAATCGGGCCGTTTGTTTAGATTAAGCATCTTGAATTTGAACTCTAACAAAAAATCCTTTAAAAACTACAGCAATAATTTCCTTCCCAACTTGCTCTAGGTACATGATCAATATATTCCTCAATAAAATCGCCAAAAGGATATATTGTACCGAATGTGTGATATAACTGGATGCCATTTTCATTCTCTTTGTGAGCCGACAGTGAGCATCACGGATCCACCTTAAAAGAATCATCATATTTGGGAGGTGAATCCCAATCTACTTCTAATTCTAGTAATAGACAAGTATTTGAGCAAGAGGTACCCCATCAATGAACAAACGTTATTGAGTAAATACTCAATTTTTCGTTAATCAATAACCAAGCAAATTGCCCCTAGGGTTACTACTCAACTAGCATAAAACCCGTGCTATGCACGGGGTCATGAATAACATAAAGGAAAATAACAATAATTAAACGATGCGTTGTCGTGTGTATTCATTTGGTTAAAAAGGCATTGTCCAGTACTAATTTACTAAAAAATAAGAGAAGAAAATAGCACAAAAAATGAAAATATATCAATTACTCCTACCCTCTAAATTGTTATTTTTAAAATAAATTTATTACATATACATTGAGATTGACCGAAGAAGAGTGTATGCCATTACCACAAATTAAAGCATATATAGGATATATATACTACCGATTGAAAAAAACAACAAAAAAACAAAACCCAAAACCGCTCAGCTCCGATGTTAGACCCAATACTCCGCTCGTGGAGGTGGATGGATGGAGGATCATCAGATTGTGCTCTCGCCACAATATCACAACTAGATTTGCCTTTTGACTCCTTCATCATGACTATTGGAGACCTCAAGAAATCGTTGCCCAATTAACCTTCAAATTAAAAATTTAAGCTAACCATTTTATCATTTGACTCCTTTAGATTAAAAATTACAATTTTCATCAATAGTAAATCTAAGTGTATATGTATTCCTAATGAAATTAGAATAACTTGTCGCACTAAGATGATTCTCACAAAAAGTGTTTTCGTGTTAGTATAAGTATGCATATATATTTTCAAAGAAATTCATAAAAGCTTCAAATAAGGAGAAAATCCGTAAATTTATTTTAAATTTGATTCTGAGTTACTAAAGAAGCAAATTAAAAACTAAAAGATAGTCCCTTCGTCCCCTTTTAAATATCCACTACAGGAATACGTGTAATTTCACACTCCTAAAAAATGTCTCTATATAATATTTTAATTTGTTTTATACGTGCAAAAAACATTAAAAACATTATACGGAAGTATATTTTTTAACGTCCACAAAAAATACATGTTTCCAAAGGGGACATTTAAAAAAGAATGGAGGGAGTATAAAGAAGCAAAAAAGAATAAAAGAATGGCATACCCGCTTTGAAAACTGTTTCTCTCTTTTGTAATCTACTAGTTACATGCGCTCGTGCCCAGCACGAGTTTAATGCCTGTGTTTTGTTGTTTATTGAAATGTGAAATATATAAGATAGTATGTCTTAGTATTAACATGAAAAGCAGCAAGAGATCAGAGCAAGTAGTTTGCTGTAGTAAAGTTATGTAAAGATTATACACAGGAAAGCATAAGTATTTATAAGCAAACTAAAATTTTGTTCCAAACTTAATGCACATCTTGTCATGGCTATCTAACCATGATATACTTAAATATGCAGATACACAGTCTTAAGGAAATAATAGTTTTCAGTCATAGATCACAATATCTCCTTACAGAAGCACTACTACTTTAAACAAATCCAGCAAGGATAAGCATTGGACAGTTCCCACAACAGTTAATCGACAAAACATATTTTTGTCAAATTAGAACCAGCCATACACCTTTTCTCTGTTGTTACCCGGTTGGAAAACAATAAGCTGCACTTTTAGGTCCCATGAAACTGCTACCATAATGCATGTAATCATGTTGCTGTAGTTCGAGAGCTGCGCACAATGTTGCAAAACCTGCGCTTTCAAGTGTTCGATCTTCATTAACTTGCACAATCCAGCTTTGGTTGCCAAGGTTAAATACAAGTTGTTCAAGTGCAAAATCCTGTATGAGTTCTTCCAGAAATTGATTGAAGACACAATTCATCCTTAATTGTATATTTGAGATAATACTATTAATTTTAGAATTTGTAGATTTGATCAATGTTCTTTGCTCCTATAATAGTTGCACAGTTAAATGATTATAAAAGAAGAATGCGTCAATACCATGTGAAGCATAGCTTGAGTTGTATACTGGCAACTAAATCTGAAGAAAGCGTAGTTATTCTCAACGACCGACAGACATGAAGTGTGCAGATTTGCTAGTTCTCAGAAAGATAAGAAACATATTTTAGATGAAGTTGTTCACAATGCAAAGGTAAAAATATCTAATGTTGAGTAAGTGAATGAAGTAGGTTTTTTTGGAAATTCATTTTAGTGATATTGTTACCTGGAACTGGGTGCAATGCTTGCCAAGGTTCATTTGGAGTAGACCAGTCGTAAGTCATTTCACGACCATTTTCATCAAACAAGGTGGTGTTGAAAACCCTTTGTCACTCACAAGAAAATATAACTTGACATCCAACTCTAAGCCCATGTACCCTTCGAAAATTAGGCCAGCCATGAACTAATTGATGATTCAGAACTGAAATTGCCCACACTCAATAGCCATGTTTCACGACAATCCAGGTAATTTGATCTTGGATTTGAAAGGAGGGCTGCAATCCAGTTGGTAGCATCTAGAGCAAATAAAACAATCAAAATCATAAAGTTTGAGTCAATTAGGATAACAAATGTATGGATTTTTTAATCAACATATAGTGTGAGAAAAAATTTAATGGTAACCTCAAAACCATGTATCTGTGGTGCTGAAATAAATTTTAGAAACCAGCAACCCAGAACACCTACGGCAAAATTCATTTAAGAGTCATGTAGTGAAAGAGAATTTAGCAAGCAATTAATGAAGTATTTAGTAATGTATTGAGAGCAATTATTTAGGAATGCAATGAACATGTTCAGTAGAAAAACAATACCTTCAACACTGTAGCGGAGGAAGGAATAATAGACCAAAGCATCCAACCACTTAACCGGGTCTCTTTTTAGACGCCATTCAAGTACATCACCCAAAGGAACTGATAATGGATCAGAAACAGACTAACCTTCAGGTACTGATTACAACTTCGAGCCTTCAAACTACATTTTGAAGTAAATTGATATGCATCTTATCAGACCCATTAATTTCCTCTACAAAGGAACAAAACCCATATTGTCATTCAATCAATTGAAGCTATTAAGATGCAATTTACGAATTAGGGTTTCACAAATTCCAAATCGAACACATATTAGGGTTTCACGAATTCGAAATCATAACCCGAATTTCATCCAAATCCAAACAGAGAGAGAGGCAGAGAGGGACCTTCTGGTAGAGAAAGATGATAGAAGTCGTGCAGAGAGAGATCACAGTTCCATGGAAGAAGCGTCGTGAACCCAAATTAATGGGTTGTTAGCCACCAACCCTGCCGTACGCCAGAAATCGCAGAGGAAGAAGAAGAAGAACCCTAGAAAACAAAACCTTGAACCAGTCCCTGGTGTTCCACGCCGGTGGTGGAGGGCGGTGATGGCGCACGCTGGCCGGTTCGCCTTCTTCTTCTCTCCACGCTCTCTCTCTCCAGCGTAAAAAATAAGGAGGGGATACAGCGGGTAATAAGGCTAAAGTTTGGGAAGGGGTGTTAGCAAATGCAAAAAGACTCTCAAGGGCAACACAATTTGCATAAACTACCAAAAAACCAACAGAGGGCAAATACAATCAGAGGGTAAAATCGTCCAAATTGGACCAAAAATGGGATAACATGAAATTGAAACATCCTCTCTTTCTTGGCCTTCGGTTTTTGGATATATAATATATACGCAAATCATGGAGGAAGAGTTGTCCCTTTGGAGAAGATTAGAGCACCCATAGCGAATTGATCATCTTGTAAAGTAATATTTTCTAGAGATGATGATCTTACAACAACAAAAAAGAAAAAAATGGTGAGAGACCAGAGAGGAAATTTAGAGAAGGGACATTTTTTTTTTATACAGGAATGTGAAAATTCAAAACTTCGAATTCTAAGTATGATATACTGCTACTTTTGTAAACGTATTACGGTATAATATGGAAAACTATAATTAGTGTAATATTGGCAAATGTAATTACACAATTTTTTGAAAATGCATAAATTATGGATTCAGGCAATTATGTTTTTTCAAAATCATTGCCTAATTATAAACGTGATTTGTGAAATATGAAAAATTATGGATTATACCTACTATACTTGGCTTAATTTATCGTACTATCATTTTTTATTATGAGATAATAGTCTACAATTTAATTTTCCATCTCAAGAGATATTAAAAGGAAACCAAGTAAATTATAATTGTGAAACTAATTATTCCAGGATATTGAAATTCTTAAATGGAAGATTCCTAGCAAGATATATAAATCAAATATCCTAATTTCCTAATAAAATGTATTAATTTCAAAATAAGAAACTAGAATTCATATATTTCTTAACTGTTGGAGGATCCATTTCCTCTGTGAAACCCCTTCCACCAGCAGATTCGATTCAATACCACCACCGCCTCTCCCTTTTTCTTCTCTACCACTAGAGGTCGCATCCGTTGCCCCTCCCTGAATAATGGCCGCAACCGCCCACATCCTCCATCTTATTCTCTCCGACCCTAAATCTAACGAACTATATCTCGTTCATAGTTTTAAATAGCGGCATCGGTCACGGTATCGGTCGCGGTATCGGTGTATCGGTATCGGGACGTATCGGCGATACGTCGCGGGAATCGGGTGTAGCGGTCGTGAATTTTTTAACTTTTTTGGCGTATCGGCCGATACGGTAAGGTACGTATCGGAGCCTCCAAATCCCGAGACGAACCGGCCGATACGTACCGTATCGGCCGAGATTCAAAACTATGATCTCGTTATACTTGCTTGTTCTCTGTTTTTGATTGCTTCGCTGGCTGTAATTTAGATATCGCGAGTCTCTCTCTCTCTCTAGATCGGGGACGATGAAGAAAAGGCGTTGAAGAGAATCCCATAGCTGCAGTACAGCAGCAGTTTAGTATTATTTATCTTAATTTAATAAAAGTATTTACTCCCTGCTAAATTACATAGATTTTGTGGAAGGCGCGACCTGAACAAGATTGCTGGACTGAAGGTAATCATTTCCTCGTCATGTCTACACACACACACACACACACACACACACACACACTTTTTATAATGCTTGCTTCCTAGCTGCTATGCTTCGTTGTTGTCTTTTTTTCTGATCTATCACTTCACTCTTTGAATTGAATTTTTAAACTTGTTACCCAATTTTCTTCAACCAACACTTACTTTTTCATCTTTTTCCATTTTCATGATTTTCCAGCTTATACTTCTATATAACTAGTATAGTGTAATTACTGTCAAGGGGAAAGCAGTGGGCTTCACCTCTAATTTTCGCTGCAGACGATATTTTCGATTCGGTATGCAAGGCCTTAACGAACGGTTTTTCTTATTTTTTGTTTTGTTTGTTGTTTTTGCAGCTTATTATAAGTTATTTGGCAAGGACATTACGAAACTATTGTGTGATAGACAAAGATGGGGAAAGAAGTGGGTTTTCCCTCTAAATGTGCGCTGCAGAAGGTGATTTCGAACCTCTACATTTTGCCTTTCAGATTCCTTCGAGAAAGATTAATGTTACGTAGGAAATGTTGGGGTTTTGCTTAATTCTTTCCTGAATTATCTACTTTTCACGTTTGCTTAGCCAAATAAATCTTTTTTTGAAGTTGCAATGTTTGTTTGATTCCTGATTAAGTTTTTTATTGCAAACTTTTGTCAGCATTGCAAGAGAAACGATAAAGGGGAAGACAACATTTGTCAATTGCCGGATGAAATTCTTGTGATCATTCTCTCTGCCTTGTCAATGAGAGAAGTAGCCCGAACAAGCATCCTCTCAAGAAGATGGAGATATTTATGGACATTTTTTGCCGGCATTTTTGACTTTGATGGTTCAGAGACACTATATCGATTCAAATGGAATGAAAAGTCGCTTAAACTTGAAAGGATGAGATTTGTAAGTTGGGTGAATCAAGTGTTACGATCGCATCAGGGTCCATCTGTGGACGAACTCAAGGTTTGTTTTGACTTGGATAACCACTATAAAGCCGCCATTGATGGTTGGATTGAGTTTGCTATGAGGAAGGAAATCAGAAAACTTGACTTGGATTTAAATGAGGACTACAGTGCTCTCCTTATACAACGCGAGTTCTACGCTTTTCCATTGCATCTGCTTAAGAATTTCACACTCGGTCTCCTAACAAATCTTCGGCTGTCATATGTATCTTTGACTGGAGAGGTTCTCGAGTACTTGTTATCTCATGTTCCGTTTCCAAGGGTGTTACGTGTGAGATGTTCACCAGGTCTGGTACGTTTTTGTGTCTCTGGGCTGGCACTGAAACTGACGTATTTAGAGATAATCGACTGTAAAAACATGGAAAATCTTGATATTTCTGCAGAAAATCTTCTGTCATTTAAGTATGACGGGCCAAATATAGGGATTCCCTTTAAGCACGTACCTCGTCTTGTCGAGGTATCATTTGGTATGAAGTTTTGCTTGCATGCAGTTAAGTTTCTTCGCAGGTTCTCAAGCTATTTCATGCAACTTGAGAGGCTTTCATTGTTCCTGAAGCCAGTGAGTTAATGCCATGCTCTTTCACTCATGATTTTCTAGTTCTCTTCTATGGTTTATCAAACACTTGTCTTTGCTGTCTGTTTCTTCACTAGGGTAATGTTGTTCGGGATCCATTTTCCCTAGATATTCCTGAATTAGGGAATCTTAAGTATTTGGAACTGAAGATCTCACTATACAATCGACAAAGCCTCCTTGCTTGCATTCCCCTACTAGATGCATCTCCCTTGTTGCAGGAATTTATACTGAAGGTGAATAATTTTACCTGTATAATTATGATTTAGAACCATGGGATATTTATTGTCTTGTTGATTTACTATAAAGTTGGCATTTTGACGTCAAATTCACTTTTCCCCTTTTGAGTCCTTTAAACACATCAATATGCGCTCGTGGCTTGCCATGTCGAATAAAATCTTCGGTAATAAAAGAAATGAAAGCATCTTTTCTACTATGTTTTGAAGTTCATGGCAAAAGTTGGGTGTGGAATTTCCGGTTCCTGTTTACTCATTTAACCATGTATTCCGGAGAGAATAACTATTGTTGTCATCAACATTGGCCTTACTTATGGACTTTTGTTGTTTTACGTTTCTGGTTGAATAAACTTGTAACCAGTATTTAGTACGTAATAGACCAGGGGTACGGATTTGGTAGCAGGTTGGACATGTAGTTGAGGTTAATTCGAAAGCTTGATGTTTACTAGTGCCCTGAATTCTGTCGACCACTTGAGCCTCTTTTTCCCCTTTCGTAAAACCAACATCAAGGTTTACAACTAATCTCCGCATACCCCTTGGCGCCACCTATACTAAGAACCAGATACACATTTGCAGAAGCAAAGAAATGGAACAAATTCTAAACAAAGTCCATAAGCTGAACAGAATCTATGGCTCGGAGATACTGGAAGATTATTCCTACCAAGCACAGCTGCCCGTTAGCTGTAGGGCCTTTAAACATTCTCCAAGAGCTTAGCATTGCTCTGATGACATTTTCAGCCTTAGCAATAACATTCTTGTAAAAAATTCTCAATTTTCACCATCCACAAGTGGTATGTGGACTATGCCAATGAAAGCTTAAACACTGAGAATTCAAGTGTTCGTGCACTGCACTTTTGAACAACCCCGCCTCTTTCAGCCTCCAGATTCATAGAAAAATCTGATCCAGAAAGTCCCTTAAAAGATGAGAAGAAAAACCAGTCAAAGAACAGATGGCTGTTCGATTCAGGGCTTTCACGACTCTGAATGCAAACAGATTCACTCATAACAAATTGTCAAATTCCCAAATTTCTGATTTTTGGAACCAATCATAAAAATTAGAAAAACACAAACTATGCTACATGGACTTGCGTACAGTTATGGGGTGAAAGTGTGCGTCTAGGCGTCAGATTTTTGAGCATATCACGCTTGAGTCATCATTGCATCAGATTGGTCCATCAGGCGCAAATCATTCCATTGCCCTTTGGACTAGCCGTAGCATAACCTGAGCTTGTTTAACTAATTCTGTTAGAATGTAATGCTACACGTGTCATTAGCTAGCTAGTTAGATTTGTTTTATTCTGTATTGAGTGAGATTGAATCAATATGATTGAGAGAATCTGAGAATTCTACACAGATTCATCCAAAATATTCAAATTCTTTAGTATTTCTTATATGATAAATGATTGTTAGGAGGTACCTTAGGGCGATTCATGCAGAATATATGGGCTCTGTTCAAAGTTCAAGGGAGTTTTGAATTGCAAAATGTGTGAGCTAGGTGAGTGTCCTACTAAACATGGTGGACACATATCCCATACCCGTATCCACGTTGCTAGTGTCTAACGCGGTAATCTACAGTATTCTACACATTTAGAAAAGTCCATGTGACGTATTGGAGTTTAGGAATGCAAAATTCTGCTTTATCAGTAAAAGAACCCAGCTGGGTTCACCGTTCACCATTTATCTAACTTTGTCTCTTTGGATTTTGTTCCGAAGACTTTGCGCAATACACTACACACATATGGGTTCATCATATGAAACTTTCATATATTTCTGATTGGAGTGCGATTTTGTTCACCCTCACTGAATGAGGGTGAACGTTACCCTCACACCGATCGGTGGAAAAAGTGTGGAGTCCACCACAAACTAATCCCGTTATTACCAATAAGTGTATTGATTCCATGGACCTCGCGCCTTTTCCACCAATCAAAGTGAGGGTAAAGATTTTCTGGGCAAAATCCGTACTCACAAGTTCTTTAAAAATCTCGAACCATGAGTTACACAACATAGTGGACTCAGAGAAACATAACATAAAAATCGGGTATGATTAAGAACAGAACTAGGAAAAATTCAAAACAGTAGGGTTTTTAGAAAAAATCCAACTCTGCACTTTTTTTTTTCCCAAACTCACTTTGAAACATTTAGAATTGCTTTATCCAAATCGACCACCCAAGCAATTTTATCTCGCCACATTACCATTACTTCCATCCATGCAAGTCGAAAACTTGCATAATGATCCAACTATATAAATTTAGAAATTGACCTGCAATCCACTCTAGCACCTTTACCATCCGCCGCAAGTTGCCATCGGAGACCGCCCTCCGCCGCCATGTCCACCCCCTGAGCGTTAAGTTGGCGAGACCATCATTTCAAATGGCCCATCTCTGCTTGTCCTTTGTCTTTGTATCTTATGTTTGTTTCTTCTCTCTTTCTGTCTCTCAGCATGGTAAGCCAGAAACTTGTGTTAAATTCCCAATCACAATAGGTTTTGCTGGTGTGATCTTTGTACACCTTGTATAACCAATATCCCTAGCATTTCCTTATTGATTAATCCCCTCCATGCTGTGAACCGCAGTTCCTTCAAATTTTTTTTTTTTGCCCGTTGTAATTGGAAGCAAGATTACTAAGAAGCACAGATGTGGACACAAAACATGCACACGATTGGACACACACATACGGACTCGGCAATTTTCCAAAATTCAGGGTAGGGATACGTTGAGGACATGTTAAGAGCAATTCCGGTGGTCGTGCCATTTTGGCACAAGCCATTCACATAAACTGTCCATGAATAGTGTCATTTGGTCAAAAAATGGCAATGTTGGTGCAATGGTTCATCGCCATTTGCAATGCCATTTTTTCCAGTAATTCCCCTTGTATCCCAAATCGGACACGTGTAAGATAGAGGGAGGATTTGGTGGTTGCTATGGTGACATGGCAAAAATGGGGTGCCATTTTTGGGTGAAAATGGCTGTGGACAAATGGGTGCACCCATTTATGGCCGGGCAATGGGTGGCCATTGTGGTAGGGTTTTTAGCAATTTTGGCCATTTTTTGAGAATGGCTCATGCCATTCCTCACCATTGGACGTGCTTTAAATGTATGAGTGCTCATTGATAAAACTCTAAGAAGCACGGACACGTCTATCAGCCTCACGTATCCGTGTCCGACACGTGTCGGATACGGACACAAAACCACACTCTCCGGACACTCTCACACATGCCTAAACTTGTGTCTAATATTTCTGTTACATTTGTTTTATGAGGACACGTGGACACTCCATCCCCTGCACTCTCATAAAACAAATGTAACAAATGAGAGTGCAGGGGATGGAGTGCAGGGGATGGAGTGTCCACGTGTCCTCATAAAACAACTCGGACACGGATACAAAACCACACTCTCCGGACACTCTCACACATGCCTAAACTTGTGTCTAATATTTCTGTTACATTTGTTTTATGAGGACAGACACTCCATCCCCTGCACTCTCATAAGATTTTTTGTTTTGGGTCCATTCCCAGGTTGGTTGCCGAACATCAACTTCCCCCGCGCTGGAGGTATTCCTCTTTAATTCTAATTTGTTTTCTATTCCGAATCATCAGTTACATGATTACATCACTAATCTAATGTGTAATTCATGAGTTTCTCTGACTTTTTAAAATTAGATTCTTATGGATTGCAGAGTCTAGCAACGAGGTTTAAAAGTCTGATGGGATATAATACTACCAGGAAGTATCAATACCTGAAGGTGGTGGAATTGGTGGGGCGTGTAGGGTCTGCAGCTGTTGAGTTTGTCACGTTCGTGCTTGAGAATGTTGTGTCACTTGAGAAGCTTATTGTAAATCCTTGCTTATCATGGAGTGTACGAGTTTCATATGAGTATGAGGTCATGCACGTTGAGGAAGAAGAAATAGCAAAAGAGTATGCTAGGACGCTCGCAGAGGAACTACCTCCGGGGGTTGAATTTGTCATACGTTAATGCTAAATTAGTAAATTACCGTGGACCGCGAAACACTGTCTAGTGTCTATTCATGGGGCATGTGAGATGCACCTATTTTTTGTGGTCGAGAATTAAATCCTTGCATATCATGGAAGCTACAATTTTCATTAGCATGAGGTCAGGCACGTTTAGGAATAAGAATTAGCGAAGAGAGCAGCGGAACTACCTCCGGGGGTTGAATTTGTGATACTTTAGTGCCCTACTGCCCTGCATGCAAGGTGCACCCTTTTTTCAGCGAGTCCAACACATATTCGAACCATTTAATTTTTGTGTTGGTGTGTCGCGTCATATTCGTATTCGTGTTAAAAGTGGTTGACCCAAACTCTTTAACTTCTTGTCATGTTCGTATCTTGTTAATGAATCGTGCTCGGAATTCTCACCCTTAAGTAGGACTACTGTTTCCATGCAACTAGTGGGAAATCGTATCTCTCTTTAGTTGATGTAAATTACCACGTGCAACTACTGTTTATAGGTTTTTTTTCTTTCGTAACAGAACGATATTTCGTAAATTCACCCTCTAAATAAAGAAAAGAAAAGGAGTGTTTGCATCAATTTGGAGAATTCAGAAACTAATCTCCTAAATGTCAAGGATGAGAAAGGATGGAAAAATCAACAAATATCAGAAAACAAGCAAGCAGCAGAAATCTTGTAAGCAATTAAGTTAGCTTATTCGTTGGACAGAAGCAAAATGTAACTATTTAGATTAATAACTAGTACATATCATCCCCCACAATATCTGACTATGCGTGAATCAGAAACATAATATGTCTTCGGCACCAGTAATTCAGAAGCCCAACATTCAAGATTATCATAAGGTTTAGTAGGGATCAAAGGTTGACCGCACATGAGACTCTGGCAGTGCTTGCATTCACGATCATGATAACCAAGTTGGTACAATTTTGTGCTCGGCTGATGTGGAGAGAAATTTCCCGGAATGATATTTCCAAATGGATAGATTTGACAGGATACATTTTCTTCATAGTCTGATTGGGAACTCGTCTCTTCTTGTTCTTCATTGTATAGCAAGCGGACTCCAACCTCCTTTACTTGCATAAATTCCCCTCCAACCACTGAAACATTGAGTTCATCACCAGCTTCCAATAAATGTTTTCCAAACTTCCAATAACTTAACCACATCGTATCCTCTCCACCTTCTCCAACTCCGAAGACCTCTGGACCATAGCTCCAAATCAAACCCTTTGTTTTATTACTTACGACAATATGTGGATCATTTATCCGGTTGAGTGGAGTACCAGAGAAGTCATACACAGAACAAACACTCAAGCCTCGTACTCTTGAATTAAGATTTGAAGACACAGTAAAATACAACGAGGATCCTAGATTGTTAATACAGAACCATAGTGGAACCTTGCTACCAGGAAGATAAGTGTCGAATATATATGTTCCATGACATCCCTGTACCAAATAAAGAAAATTAAACCATCACCCACCCAAACACGGGGAGAGAGAGAGAGAGAGAGAGAGAGAGAGAGAGAGAGAGAGAGAGAGAGAGAGAGAGAGAGAGAGAGAGAGAGAGAGAACCTGGAGGGGAAGCTTATGACGTAAGGGCCCCGGTTTCACCCTTAGCTTTACATATGCGTCTTCCATGGATCGCCAGTTTGACAACCCCAAACTTCTACTAATCTCAGCTGGAACATTTCCTATAGGTTCCAATTTGTATATGCCAATGGTCTTACCTACATGGTCGCATGTATCCAAATAACAAATAGTTGTTGGACCATGAAAGATTTGAACCGTCACTTCCTCGACCAATATTTTATGACTCGAAATTGTATACCAGTGTAGATGGGGGAGCCGGTCGAGTTTCCGGAGGTTGGAACATTCATCTAAGAGAAGGGTCTCAAGCCCAGTAAGACCTCTGATGAAATCTGGGAGGCTGGAAATTGGATTACCACTCAGATTTATATTCTTCAATGAGCATAAGTTGCTAAGATCTCCGAAAAAAGCATCGTCTGAAAGATTACAGCGCTCAAGACTTAGTTCTACCAAGGATCGTGGTAATGAAGCCAATGAAATTTCCGGACTTTTTATTGGCTTCAACAACGAAGGCAAGATGAAAGATCGCATTGGCCAGAAGACAGATCGCATTGCGTTCACCTCCCCACTGGTAGAGGGAGATCGATTCCAAGCAATTCCACCTGCCTTCAACATAGTTAGAGACTCCATATTTTCCATATTTGTTGGAAATTCCTCGAGATTTGAGCAACCATGGATGATAAACGTTTCCAAACATTTTAGCATAGCGATGCTTCTAGGAAGCTTCCTCAGATTTTTACAATCATTCAGATCTAACAAAACAAGATTCTCGAGGCATCCAATGGATTCATGAAGCTCAACCAAACTTGTGCAATTTTCAAGCAACAGACTCTCGAGATTGGGCATTTGGGAAAAGTCCGGAGTTTTGGCAAGGTTTGGGGAATGACTTAGATTGAGGATCTTTAAAAACTCTAGAAACTGCAAAATAAGAAGTCAAAAAGAAGTGGTTGTCAGCCATTGATTCAGTTTGCAATAAAATATGAAAGGAGGAAAAAAAAATACCTTGGTTCCTTCCCATAGATATTTTGAGTTGCTATAAAGCATTTCAAGAACAACAAGGCTCTCCAAAGGAAAATCACTAGGTATGGACTTCAACGGAAATTCACACCAGCACAACCATCTTAATCCTTTCGTAAGCATTTCGTAGGGTCCACTAATATGTACATGACTGAGCTGCAGAATTTTTAGTTTGTGCATTCTTCTAAATGCATTAGCGTCCAAAACTACTTGATTCGAAATTTCTGGACAAGTGGTTTCAAGCCAAGAGGAGAAGATGCTTAAACCATATCTTTTAGGGGAACAACCCAAGTTTGTACTTGCATACTTATCTTCCTTCAACAAAAACATATCGAGTTTAAGCCCTTCTACTCTGCTTGTGCCCTGACATAACAGAAAAAGGGAAAGGGGAGGACATGTGGTGGGAAGAATAATTAGCAAAAAACTTCTCTAGAAAAATCTGTAAAAAAAAGAAAAAAAAATACATGAAGAGCAAATTCAAATCTTACAGTGTCGTGTCTCAAAACATTAAAGGCCTCCTTATGATTCCAGACGATTCTACGTTCACCCGGTTCAGTTGAATCTTGCCTGACAATTTCTCTTGCTGTTTCTTGAAGCAAATGATGCATCACTATGTTATTACTTTTATCAATGGATATAAGACATCTATCCACGAGGTTTTGAATACCAACCATTGTGTAAAATTCACAGCCGTCTAAGATCGTAACTGCATAGTTCTTATCGCTTCCAACAAAAAAACAAGCAAGATGGAGGAATAGATTTTTGTCGTGCACATCTTGCAAAGAATCATAGCTTATTCTGAGTTTTTCAAGGACTTCACCAATGGGAAATGTTTCCAATTTATTTAATTGACTTTTCCATACATTTAAGGATTGCCCTGATAAGGAAGAGCCCAGAACTTTAAGTGCTAATGGAAGCCCTCCACAGTAACCTGCCACTCTTTTTGAGACCTCTTCATAATCATTGTCGGGACAACATTTTCCGAATGCATGCCAGCTAAAGAGCTCTAAGGATTCCTCGTCCCCCAAATTTTCAAGCCTATGCACCTTGGAGAATTCATTAGCCCTTAGTAACTGATCACGTCTCGTGGTTATGATGATTTTACTCCCTGAAGAAAGCCAATCTCTTATTCCAAGTATTGCATCTAATTGATCACGTTTATCCACATCATCAAGAACTAGAAAAACTCTTTTGCTATGTATGGCATCTTTAATCTTAGATGTTCCTTCAGCAACACTATGTAGATTTACATTTCTTGTCTTCAAAATGTCTGAAAGAACTTGTCTTTGCAAACGAAGTAAACCATCTTGTCCTTGTGAACTTTCTCTTACATTTTCAAGAAAACTGCTAGATTCAAATCTTGAGAAGTAGAAATTATACAAAAATTTTGCGATGGTTGTCTTTCCCATCCCACCCATTCCACAAATTGCAACTATGCCAACATTAGTTGACTCATCTTCTAACCAAAGTTGAATGTTTTTGACTCGTGAAGGTATTCCAACCAGGTGGGGATCCATGTCCAAGGTTGCCCGACTTATTTTGTCTCCAACCACATTTATGATTTTCTGGATAAACCTTGCCTCATGGCTGAACAATTGTGATGCAGATGGAAAAGAAAAAAACACAATAAGAATACATAAGTGAATGGCACAAACCATGTTCATTTTATTTTATTTTATTTTATTTGCATGAACCAAGAAACCACACATCTCCACACTATAACTAACAAAAAATAGCATCTAATTAATTATGACTACTGAAACTATTAGATAAGTATGAAATGAGAAGGGGTGCAAGTTATGCCTAACTAAATAGGCAAGCCACGAGAAAATTACCCATTAGCTTGAGTTTTTAAATTCATCCCAGCCAGATCTGCAACATCTCTGAGTGCAGCCCTCCATGCTCCTACCTTGTTCTTCAGTTCTTCCTTTTGTTTTCCTTTTTCTGATTTGAGTTTCTTTTCATGCTTTGCAAATGCTTCTTTAAAACTTCCTTTTTGCTTCCTCACTTCAGATGGATCCACATCATAGAAGACAGGTAGAACTGCATGTCCATAAGTCTTACGCTTGAGGATCATCACAAGTTCGTCAAGGCACCAAGTCGACGATGCATAGCTCTTTGAGAAGACAATTATAGACATCCTCGACTCTCGGATTGCTTTCTCTAGTTCAGACTTGATATCTTCTCCTCTTTCTAATCCATCATCATCTCTGAAGGTGCGAAATCCGGAACGGTCCAAAGCTGTATAGAGGTGGTCAGTAAAAGACTTACGAGTGTCTTCGCCTCTGAAGCTCAAGAACACCTGATAAGGGAATCGAGAAGTGGAAGAGGAGGCTTCTTGGGATTTCATGGCAGGCACTGAACAGAGTTCAAGAGAAGACTTGGTCGTCAAGCACTAAGAGACCACTGCTCTCTATCAAAGCACCAGATGATGCATAAATGTAGAGGAGATGCCACTTGAGTCAATGGGAGTCCACTTAGAAAAATATGCTTTCTTTCTTTCTTTTGGGTAAACGAAATGCTTTCTTTCTTTCTTTTTTGTAAACGACAAATATGCTTTCTTTACTTGTGGTGTTTCCGAGAGGCTGTAGGAAGCCAGTGAATGCACAGCTAAATGGGGTAGGAAAGTGAGGTTGGTTGTGACATGACCCCACCCACCAAATTCACATCAATACCAAGAAATTAAGTACCAATCAAACTTTACTCACCCTTTCCTCTTAATTTATTCGTATTCTGTCTCCTTCACCCTACTCTCTCTCTCTCTCTCTCTATAATTGAATATGACCAAAAGTTTTCTACCATGCCAGCCAGACAATCCAAGGAAGTGAAATGTACAAAAGCAGGGACAACCAAACCAATGAATTTTATGCACAAGCAAAGAAGCCATATCGAAATTCCGTTGTACCAAAAAAAGAAGAAGCCATATCGCACACAAAGAAGCCATAAATGTTATGCATATAAGCAAGATCACTAACATGCCAATTTGACTTCTGAGAAACTGCCACGAATAATTAGGGCCTAACAAATTCCCAAATTTCTGATTTTGGGAACCAATCATAAAAATTAGAAAAACAAAGGTATGGGGTGAAAGTGTGCATCTAGGCGTCAGATTCTTGAGCATATCACGCCTGAGCCATCATTGCATCAGATTGGTCCATCAGGGGCAAATCCATCCTCTGCCCTCTGGATTAGCTGTAGCATAACCTAAGCTTCTTTAACTAATGATACGCATGTGACATTAGCTAGTTTGTTAAATTTGAATTGGATAATGTCGGACACAAATTTCTTACCCGTATCCGCGTGCCTAGTGTCTAACACGGTAATCTACACATTTAGAAAAGTCCATGTAACGTATTGCTAGGAATGCAAAATTCTGCTTTCTCAATAAAAGAACCAGCTGGGCTCACCGTTCTCGATCCATTTATCTAAACATTTTCTCTTCGGATTTCATTCCGATAATTTTGCACAATACACCAGACACATGGGTTCTTCATTTGAAACTTGAGCTAATTAAATAATCATTCTTTTTTTGGGTACCATGTAAGTTTTCATCCCTGTCATTTGGAACAATTATGTTTTCATCCTTTTTGTAGGTGAAATACCTTCTATGCCCTTTTTATTATTACTTATTAATATATTTTCTTAATAAATAGGGATTTGATTAGGATTTGGGGATTTCAGTAACTATTTATAATTTCCTAAAATATTGGGATTTGACTTTTAACCCAAATCTTCCAACCGAAAAGGAGAAGGGAAAATTATGAATTTTAAATATATTTTAATTCATTCTTTATTTTAAATACACATCACTAAATATGGGATATTGTTATAACGTATCCAAAATGGTAGAGATCATTACACAGTTGTAATTATGGTAAAAACTTAAAAATATGTAAGTATCATGGTAAAAACCAAATAATATGTAAGTTAGAGGGTGTTTTCGAATGGTCAGAGTAATCATGGTAAAACTTAAAAATATGTAATATGTAAGTATATCATGATAAAGACTAAATAATATGTAAGTTACAGGGTGTTTTACGAACGGTCATGGTAAAAAATATAGACTAAAGTCGTTTTTCAGTAATCATGGTAAAATACATTGTAAAAGTCAATGGGAAATATGAAAAATTATCATGGTAAATATTTTTGCAACTTTGATCATGGTAAAAATCGTATGTCCACAACATCTTCCAATAATCATGGTAAACCTACTAATAAACATGGTTTTCTTTGTGCATTTAACTCTTCAGCCAAGTCTGTCGTCAAGTCCGCTACCACCGCCACCAATTTCCGACGATCGGAGTACCCACCACACTTGCCTTGAACCCGATCCACCTTTTTGGGTCATCCCCAACGAGACCCACAAACTACCCAATGTCGATGCTCCGGATATGAATCTGATCGAGTTGTTGGCTTCGATTTCGGACCCATACCTGGATTTCGATTCCAATTTGATTTGTCAATCTTCTAGTAGGCGGCAAGTTTGTTTTGGGTTAAAATCACCGGCGACGGCGGAGGAGAAGATGTCAGGGGATCAGAACCAGCCGATCACTCTACATGCAAAGACACACCAAATAAGAAAGATAATAACATCTGAAAGTGCACTTAAATTGATACCACTTTTATACAAAGGAAATGAAAATGATGCAATAATAAATGATTACCTTTTCCTTTTGAAGTGCTTGAAACTCTATCTGCAATTCTTCAAGCTTTCTTAAGGAGAAATCAATTTTGTCCTCATTGAAGGTAGACGATTTGGGACGTTGTAGTTGGGATGGTGGAAGAAAGATTTCTGGCATTACTGTGGTAGGGTGTGATTGTGAAGGAAATTGGTGAAGCGTAATATCTGGGATTGGGTTTTATCCCAAATCCCTTAATTACAGGGGAGGACCTCCAAAATTTGAAATTGGCCCACTTTTCCCTGCTCCTATATGCAACATTCATTTTAGTCCTCAATCTCCAAATATGTGTATAAAGGGCAATATTGTAACGCCCCAAATTTCGGAAATGTTATTAAAACATTTTTCAAATAATTTATCTGATAAAAACTCATAAATTGTTTAACAACTTAAATTTTGTCTTATTACAACTAATTGAAATTTTGAATAAAGAGGTCTAACATAGAGTTACAACTTCGAATTAAAGCTTTTGAAAATAAATAGAGCATCTACGAAGAGAAAATCCAAGCTTCGTTTGATTCGCTTTACAGAACAGCTTCCTCTTTGACTTGATACGGCTCCTCTGCTCCGTCTTCTATACCTGGCGTACGAATACCAGGGTACGTAGTACCGTGAGCATAAAACGCTCAGTAGATTTATCCTACACCTACTTAACCCACACGTATCTAGCACATAAGCATGGATAATAAACAAGATAGATGTAACAATAATATTCATTTTATGCACATAAGCATAGATAATCAATAAATCAAATGTAATCAAACTCTTCACTTTATTACTATCCATCAACCTATGTGATAACTAAGATTCCATCCTCAGAAATCTTTCTTACCCTGTAACCTCCAGCGTAAGCCAACTGGTGTGATTCGACTCCCCCTTGTAGATTAAGGCCCGGATGAGAGCAAAGTTAGCTACTTGGGTCTCCCACCCGCAACCACACAAGGAATGAACAAGACTTCACCGGGTTGTGACACAAGCACGCTGCCCCGGGTTGTGACGCAAGCACAATGCCACCCTTATAACCAAACCGTTCAGGAGCCAATCACCACCGTGCCTTACCTAGGGTTTCGTAATCTCAATAACCCGAATCCAAACCAATCATTCCTCCTCCAGGGCCCACAAAGGTCACCCTCACAACAGGGTCCAATCCGGTCACCCTTTTTCTCATCATCATTTCTCATAATTGTTTTTCGATTATTACCTAATCATCGTCTACAATGAATTTCTCACGGTTCATAACCACCCTGTTGGAAAAAATATTTTGATTATAATATTTATTTTATGTGTGAATGGAAATTGAAATGATTTAGAGTTATATCTTTTTAGTGGCACCTGTTCGCTGTGGACGGACGCGTCCTTTCGTGAACAGATGTGTCTCTTCACCCTGGTGACTATTCGTAGAGTCACCAGTTTGCCTATATATATGGCATCTTTAATTCATTTTTAATAGTTGTTAATTTTCTACACTTTCATTAAGAGTCTTTTCATTGGAGAGAGTACAGACATAAGTTTGGTTCGCCTACCGAACAGATTGGAGTGCTACTTCCGTACGGTGAAGATCAAGTAGTGCTGGGAGATAGACGTTCATGCAAACCGTAAGCACCGTAGCGGGGGCGAATCTGTCTTAAGTACAGAGTGTTATACACTCGCCTTGATCACCATTTCGTTTCATTGATTTCAGGTTTTTCATTCCGATTTTATTGCATTCGTATTTTTCGATTTTATCACAAAAAGTAAACATAATTTCCAACAATCTTAAGACAGATTAGTGATTTACTTTTTGTGCATGTTTTTGGACTCGCTTTCTAATCTCTTGTTAGTACAGAATTTTGTTTGAAATGATGAGTATGGAAGTAATATGATAATAAACCTGTTCTTGTTAATTTTAAGCATCATTGTTTGCTTTGAATCACTACTGTGTCGGCGAAGAAAGCCACCGAATGGAGTAGTATATATATGTGGACAAATATCGTCTTTTATGCATGCCTGGATGATTGTAAATATCCTTGGATACATCTTTAATCTTTACGGCTATTGACCATTGTGACTGTTGATTGTTGATCAATTACCATTTATGAAAGGGTGTTTGGCACTTGTTTGTAGTCAAACCGTTGTTTCCTTTGGCTTTACTAGTGAAAGTATATTTGGTGCTTCATAATTTCGGAATTTCGTTAACTGACTCGTATGCATAGTTATTACATCAATCTACTTTTGTGTTGATTTTAGTGTGCACTATTACACAATGGAGATCATTTTGTATTGGAATTTGGCCATGTTATTTGTGTTAGTGTTCTGTAGTTGTGCCTATATATTTACTTTATTCGGTTAATTTGGTATTAAGTCAGAAGGAATGGCCTAAAAGAAACAACACTTGTGATCCTACTGATTGTTTGATTATTGGACTAAATCACTCGTTTTCCAGTTTTGGGTTTCTAAAGGTTTACGTCTCTATCTAACTTTGTGTTCTATCAGTGGGTTTTAAATCTCGTTACCTTCGGTTCTACTTTTCAAATTGGTGGGTTTTGTCGTGTTATTCATAGCATTTGGTTGTAGGATCGATATATCACTACAATTTTTCTTTTCTTTCTGGAAAATTGGTTTCGATCCATTAAATATTGAATTAATGAGAGATTTCCCTATGGATGTGTTGGTTGAAGAACGGCATGAAGCTTAGTCCCACATTTTGTTGGGGCGGGTTGGGCCAATGTGAGTGTGTGTGTATATATATATTCTAAGGGAAAGGGAAAAACACTGGATCACTGGATCATTTTCCTTTTTCTGTAGCCTCAAAACTTCTGTTGCCGTTTCCTATAGAGGGGTGTGGATTTCCATTGAATCCTTTCGACGTCTACGGATGCGGCTGTTCAATACGAACAGACATGTTTGTTTATTCATGGACAGTCACTAATCACTCTATAAGTTGTCCCTCTTTTTTTATTCATGGACATGTCTGTTGCCGTTTTGTTCTTATCTTTCAAAATTGGTTTAGAAGAATAACGTCCCGACGATTCACTCGTGTTGGTTGTAATTGGTGCATTGGTTTGGCAGGCTCTTTTATGATGGTAATTAACTCTCCGAAATGTGTGACCTAAAAAAACTGCCACATGTCTTATATGACAAGTTTTGTAACCTTTGAGGTTTAACCAAAAGTTATGCCTCTTGAGTTTATATGAAGAGATGCGACTTTTCAAAATTTGTAAGATACGGTTACGCTTTTTGGCAATAAATTGCCGTTGGGAAATAGGTTATGTATTTGAAGCTACCTTTTAATTGAGTTATGAGTTATATAGAAACGGACACGGCCTTTTAAAGGGGGGAAAAAAAAAATTTAGATAATGGAACTTACAAGTTTGTGCTTCGTCTTTTCCCATGAATGTGAAACATTGCTTGTTTTCATGACTGGGTTTATGGCGTGGTGGTGTTTAGGAATAGACATCATTTTCCCCCCGTCATGTTAACGTAGGTTGTGCAACGTATAGTATATGTTGCTCCTTTGCATTATCAAATTGGATGTTTTCTAACATATTTTGTGATGTGGCATCTTGTTCAATTCAGATTATTTTAAGCAATTTTCGTGGCTGAATTTGTTTGATAGATTGAATATAATATGTGGGTTTGAAATGGTGTAACTCTCTGGAATGTCACAATGTTTTATACACGAAGATATGTGACCCTTGGAGTTAAATCAAAAAGTGTGACCATTGAGTTTACATCAAGAGATGTGACCCTTAGGTTCGAAGTAAGGGATGTGCCCCATAAGTTTAAACCAAGAAGTGTGACCATTGGGGACGCGATTGTCAGTTAGGTTTAAACTATTTTAACTTGATACTGTTAATTTAATTAATAGCTAATTCTTTGTAGAAGTTTTCTTTGAACTTGGATCTTGTGAATTGGTTTTATAAGCACAGAGGAGTAATTGCTTTAAGCATTTCAACGTGTTGATTCACTTCAGAACCAATTCAATTAGTGGCTGCCCATTTCGTTCGACACCGTTTCAAACAGTGCGCGTCCCTTGGGCCGAAATAGTGGTGTCTCTAATCTCTTTGAGCCAAATCGATTGGAAACATAAAACATGCATATTCATGTTTCGATAAACATAGCAGATGGGCCTACTATGTTTGATGTGATATGAAACTACGATTTAGAATATTTATGTCTCTATAATCTTCTCGGATATTTTGTAGTTGTCAAACAACTACGCCCCACAAGATTTTTTTTTTTTTTTTTAATAAAGTGCAATCAATTTTTATGTTATGGAGAGTATCTAATAAGCATGAAATAGTACATTAGAATGCATATTGCATTTAATATAAAGTCGTGGCAATTTTCCGAGTGGAAAATCGTGGAAGTTGAGTAAAGTGTTACTCAATATTGGGTGAGTTACTCAATGTGGGGGTTGTTTCTTACGGATGTGTATTGAAACACAAGAGATAAAGAGAGAGTTTTGACATTTGCTTATATCATGTCATAAACTACAGAAGTTATTTTGATAAATTCTGAATTAATTTCAGAATTGTGGGGGAAGCAATATGAATAACTTTATAATTTCTACATAGTTGCACTATTGGAGATGTCCAACTATACTTGATGTATACAGTATTATGATATGAGTATTCAATTTAAAGTTTTAGAATACAAGAGTGGATTTAATTTTTTAAATTTAAAGTTTTAGAATCTCATGGTGGATTTAATTTTACAATTGGAGTGCAACAGTGATTTGGAAATCCTGACGTGAGTATAGCAAGGTCTACGATGGAGTCTGATCAACTCATTGTATTAGACAAAAGCTAGTAAGCGGAGTGGCTAAGCCATCTCTTAAAGGATGTTCCAATGTGGTTTGATTTTGTGCCAAGGTTTATAATACGATGGCCATCGGTAGTTGGAAAGGTATAGAGGACCACGAAGAACAGCAAGTCTCGATATTGTAGACATGCACCGTTAAACATTTATTTCATTGAAGAACGAGTTAACGAAATAAATGTAGTGACAATTTTTGGTGGTCACATGTTTGTTTAGTAAAATAGAAGTATGAGTTAATAGTTGTGACATTGATACCTGTCCGGACTTAAAACAATCATGTCAAACTATAGGTGATTATGTGAATGTTCTAGATTATCACATAATTGTGGGGGAAGTGGTGCTTTGTTGCAAATAACTCGATTTTTGCAAGTAACTCATACGTAACTTTTTTAAGATTACCCATACGAGTAATTTAATTTTGTGCCAAAAATTTGCAGATCATTCTTTGATAGGTGTTCATAAGTTTGACACTCAACATTAGAAAGGCACAGGATAGTATGGTAAGTCCTGACGTAATAATTGCAGACACAATACCATACAACACTTTGTTCTCAATTGAAATTAGCACCATTGAAGATCAATAATGAAATACGGATCCGTTAACCAAATGGTTTTGACCAGAGAACAAATGATCATCGAGGGGAATGGGTTTAAAGCCTACCAATTAAAAGGCTCTATAACGGCAACCCAACCTAGCTGACTGGAGATCCCAAGATCTAGGTTCAACGGGACAACCGAGTTATATGAGACTTAGGAGTATCACTAAAGAGATATATCTCTCCAACTCATTCCTATGGTGAAACAGTGATGCCTGCAGCGATTTAGGTTAAGTTTTAACTTTTAATGATTCTTATATCTTGGTAAATCCAAGTGGGGTATATTGTAGGATACTCTTAATAAGAGATCACCTATGTGAGTGTGAAGTGGGCCGCTTCTATGAGAATTTTAAGGCTGAATTCTTTAAAAAACACTCTCTGAAACCAGTCGCGTGTTCCAGGGCCAAAATGGGCACAACCGTAAGAACCAACTGTGTTTAGAAAGATTCTGTGTGTTGACTATTGTCTTGGCTTACACAAACGGCTGAACAGTTCAAGACATCGCGTTCACTGGTTAGCTAGTAAGTCCAATAGTTATTCACAAGGTGAGGTTCAAAGCCAAAAGCTACCTAACCCCATGCAGGAAATTTCCACATGTACTCTCTCTGTTGTTTGCATTGTTTTTGCATTTGTTATCGAGTCAATTTCATTCATGTGGGGGATTGTTGGAAAAAATATTTTGATTATAATATTTATTTTATGTGTGAATGGAAATTGAAATGATTTAGAGTTATATCTTTTTAGTGGCACCTGTTCGCTGTGGACGGACGCGTCCTTTCGTGAACAGATGTGTCTCTTCACCCTGGTGACTATTCGTAGAGTCACCAGTTTGCCTATATATATGGCATCTTTAATTCATTTTTAATAGTTGTTAATTTTCTACACTTTCATTAAGAGTCTTTTCATTGGAGAGAGTACAGACATAAGTTTGGTTCGCCTACCGAACAGATTGGAGTGCTACTTCCGTACGGTGAAGATCAAGTAGTGCTGGGAGATAGACGTTCATGCAAACCGTAAGCACCGTAGCGGGGGCGAATCTGTCTTAAGTACAGAGTGTTATACACTCGCCTTGATCACCATTTCGTTTCATTGATTTCCAGGTTTTTCATTCCGATTTTATTGCATTCGTATTTTTCGATTTTATCACAAAAAGTAAACATAATTTCCAAAATTGTTGGAAAAAACTTGATTTTTATCACTTTTAATAGATTATTTTAGTGGGTCCCACACGTCCACGTGGACGGACCCACATACCGTTGTGTTCGTCTTGGTTAGGAGATTAAGACCGAACACTCGGTTGGCCAAAATCAAGTTAAGGTGAATGAGAAATTGACCTCAAACATGTCTACATGAACTTGGTAGAAGAGGGAAAAACACTTGTCCCACATTGGTTGTGGAGAACAAATTCATTGGGTATATATATCCCAAGTTGGGCAATAAGGGTTGGCCCTTTGGGTCATTACAACTTTTGTTGGGGGAGAAGGCATGGACAAAGTGGGCTTTGATCCATATAACACGCGCGCGCCGCCGCCGTCCGTCCGACCGAACCGGGCCGGGTTGGGTTGGGTTGGGTCATTAGATAAGAAGGGCTTCTTATCTTTTTACTGGAAATTCATACACGAACTGGGCCGGGTCGAACCGGTCCGTTTCAGTAAATTTAATTCTTCTCCTTTCCGAAACAGTGTGCCCGAATTCCCTTTCCTGTGCGTCTGTTCACCACCGAAGTGTTGTGTCCGGTCGGTTCCGAACAGCCGCGTCTCTCCGTCTGGTACCTTTCCGTTCGGGTGTCTATTTTCCTATAAATAGAACCCTCCTCTCTTCACTACGTTCACGTTTTTCTTGCATACATTCTGCATCATTTCCGCATAGAATATCTGAGAGTTGCTGCGTAGTTTTCTGGTTCGCATACTGTGCAGATTGGAGTGCTACATCCGTGCAGTGAAAACCGGGTAGTCCTGGGAAACAGACGTTCACGAAGTCCATCAGCACCGTAGTGGAGGACGAATCTGTTTTAAGGACAGAGTATCTTAAATACTTGCCCCGGTTCGATTCGAGTCGTCTTTTACCAAATTCCGGTGTACTGAGTTTGGTCCGGTAAGATTCTGTTCTAGTCTTTTTGTCGCTGTTTTATTACCCAAGTAATTAGATTGTCCAATCTAATTAGTTACCAACTTAAACAACAATACAAGCAACTGTAATAATCTAAACCAATAATCCATTTAAACAGTCAAAGAATAAGGATAGTGATGAATAATACACACAAATTGTAATTTCAATGCAATATATAACATAATGACCTTCTGAAAGAAAATAATCTATAATATGATAAACCAAAATTATTGAAATTTATTTTAATCGTGATTAACGTAATTAGGGGACTTGGTTTGTCTAGTATAAAAAATCAGTACGGTAGGAACCAAGTTTTTGCTCATTCTGATTACCGTGCATTTTGACAGAGAGATCAGCAGGAAAGATTTTACATTTGCCCAAAGGCTTCACAAGAGGAAAATTTAATATATGGTTAAAAGGCTAAGGTTTCTTGGCTGTTAAAAATAAAAATAATTAAGGTTTGTATTTTGTAATAACCAAACTAGTAGTCCTATGTGTCATCAGATTAAGCAACCAAATCAATAAGTGCTATTGACGGTGAAACAATAAAAATGGGACTGATTGTCCGAATTGAAATTGGCGGGCAGTTGGGTTTGTCCGTCACATTTACTTATTTATTACGAATTACGGGGTTCCGTTCGTTTCTCAACTAAATATCAAATTAACACAAAAAAAGGGTTCGGTAGGATAAACCTACTTTAACTCCTGCAGATTTAGCTAGAGTCGGAGTTGTTTGAATGGGACACGGTGGCGTCGAGCGGTGGTGGGTTTTCTCTTGCTCCGGAACTTCTTCTTCTTTTCTTATCCTCTCTGCTCGCTCTCTCTTTCTCTTGCTTGTGTGGTGTAAAATTAGAAGCCGGAGGGAAGGAATTGTTATAGGTGAAAATAGAGACAATAGAGTAAATAAGGGGATGGGGTTGGTTGGGCATTGCAGTGTCAATTAAGGTTTGCAAAGATAAGGCTGGTGAAATTTCAGGGATAGGGCATTAAAGGTTTGGGCATTGTACAATACAATAATTATATAATATATATACATCTGTGTATAGATATTCTATATACACATCCATGTGATCGAGTATTATACATAAACACTCTCGAGCATGCGCATACTTATACGCAGACGAATTTTATTAAAAGGTAATTTAAAATAAAATGAACTAACAATTTTATGAATAGTAATATTTTGTACCACATAGTCTGAAACTCGGATCTTTATCATGATACTTAATTTGAATTAATTTATTTGACTATACAAAAATAGGGCTGAAAATAGGGTCGTTACAAATATTGAGTTTATTTGAATTTCGGGATGGAAACATAACTCCAAAAAGACCACATGATGAAACCATAATTTCAAGGTGGTTGGAGGATGATTATTTAAGTGCCCCTTGAAACTTTCATATATTTCTGATTGGGATTTAACTTTAAAATTCAAGAACCACAACTATGAAATACAAGTTTCAGGTTTGACATCCAAACAGAGCAACTCATGTTTTGAGATTTTTAAAGAACTCGCGAGTAGAGATTTTGGCCTGAAAATTTTACACAGCATAGTAGACACAGAGAAACATCACATAAAAATCAGAGATGGTTAAGAACTAGGAAAAATTCATAACAGTTGGGTTTAAAGAAAAAATTCAACTCTGCACCTTTTTTGTCCGTTGATGGTTCTTGTCCCAGTTGTGGGTGTGCAAAGGAATCGATTGAGCATCTATTTTTTGTCTGTGACTCGGCTGTGGCATGCTTCAAGGTTGGGTACCAAGGTGGTAGGTCAAAGTGGTTGGAGTAGCAGACTTAAGGTCAATCCTTGGAATAGATGGGTTGGGAGGGCAGTGGTGACTTCAGAAATTTGTAACCGGGTATTCAGAAAGTAGCTTATGTCTTCAATTAGCTAGCCAATAATTTATGAACAAATTTAATAATAAACTAGTACAAATAGTGTATATTACACGAAACACAAACTTAAATATATCTATATTTGTCTACAGAATAATATAAGTACTTGTCTTGCGTAGTGGACATTTTTTGGGAATTAGAATTTTATAATTTCCTAGAAGAGTTAAATAAGTGTATTAATCTATTAATAAAATTAATTGCGAAAGAACATGTGACAAATAGGTTGAGATAGACCTTTTTCAAGGCATATTCTTTTTTTATGATGATACGACGAGATTTTTTTTATCTCGAATCCATGAAGGAAGATTGTTGTAGTTAATAGGTTTTGCAATTCAGTTGAATTATTTTAAGCCTATCCATATTTCTGTAAGCTAAAACAACCCAAAAAAAAAAAGTTTACTATAGATAGTGTCACGGATACGAAATTATTAGTACGTTTATACCATCGGCGATGGACATGGAGAGAGAGGAGCACGATACAAAAAACATTGTTCTCTTTCTCAAATTTTTCTCTTCAGATTCTTTACTTTATGAGTGTAAGCTTTGTTCGAGCTAATGAATTAGGTGTTTAGTGGCAAGTGCTCTTCCCATTATTTTTCTTGAACGATCATTAATGTTCTGTTGTTCTTTCTCTTCCTCTGCTTACATTTTTTGTTTGTTTGTTTGTTTCGGTAGTTTATTCATTTTAGGCTAGATGTTCAACTATTTTCCCTCAAGACTACTAGGATTGAGTGTTGAAAAAATGGCTAAACCAAAATTAATACGAGTGTTCAATTGACCACCTTGTCATAAGTGTAGAGCTGCCTTCAGTGAGCACCTGGTGACGGAGTCCGCAATGTGGTGATAGCTAATTTTTTTTTTCCAGCCAGAGCTAGGATTTTGATGTCGGGTGCCATAAGGAAAAAAATTGATAAAAAGAGAAAAGTACGTGGCAATTTGTACGACTGAGGGTAAGTGCCAAAGGCCCAAACTCAGTTTCTTCGTCCCATCGTGGATCTTTAACAGTTGACATGCACAAGAGGAGAGGGAAAAAAAGAACAGAACGTTAGCAGATCTTTTTTTTTTTTTTTTGAGTAGTAGAAAGAGATGACATTAAACATCAAAGAGATACAACAAGTCCAGATAAGCCCCATAACTTCCAGAAAACAAGCAACAAAAGACAAGCAAAGCTAAATAGGGGGCTGATGAGAACTTCCATCACCAGTGTTCGGGTGAGGAACAAAATTTGCCAGGGCATGTTTAGCAAACAGATGAGCTCGCTGGACATTCTGGCGTGCAACCTTTGATATCCTACAAAAAGACAGCTTTGAAAGCTCTGCTACTAGGTTGCGTAACAAAAATGTGTCACTATGATGGCACTTAGTCCTCCCGACTATCTGCATAATGGCATTAAAAAAATCAGAAAAATATCAACCGAATTATTATTATGAATTAATGCCCATTTAACCGCTTCAAATATTTCTTGAATTTCTATTTGTATTGGCGTGATACTATATAGAGATAAGGCCTGTTTCGCAATAAGGGTTCCATCAGGCAGGCTAGTCGTAAAACCAAGACCACTCCAAGAGTTACCCTCTTTCCAAGCACCACTCACATGGAGATAACAAGTGCGCGGACCAGAATCAGAATTAGTAGATCTTTTTTGTCAAAGGGAAAAACTAATAGTCAAATTTTGTCCATCTCAAAAACACTAGCACCAGCCTCAAGCACCAGCCCACGTGAGGCTAAGAGTTTTATTTTTATTTTTTTGCTAGACGATAGGATGTTAGGAGTTAGTTACTAGAAGTTACAAGGATGTTGAGCACTTCCTCCGTGACGACTCGAACTCATGAGATTACTCGAGCAAAACTTTTTTTGTGGAAGTGTGGGTGCAATAGCTGCCACCAGCCCCACTATACCTCCGCCACGGCCACCGGCAATATCCAATGTCATTGTCTGTGACTAGATCAATGAGCCTCATGGATCTTCATTGTTGTTATTCCAAGCAGACACAAAAACACATTCTTTCATCTCTTGGAAAGTAGCTAAATGAGAAGCATAAACAAACATCCACATACCTAATTTTTGTGAGACCAAAAAGTGTGCCACTATCTTCAAATATACCAAGCACAGAATCACACAGAGACACATATATTTATACAGTTCTCCGAATTTGGGTACATCCACGGAGGCAATGATTTCGGGATGATTTACAATTAGAAAACCTCACTAGCTCTGATTTCTGCACCACTCTCTTACACCCAAAAGGTAACAAGGGGGGTTTACAATTCAAGGTATATTCTAGATGGGAAAACAACTTTAAGGTTAAATCTATTTTCTAAAAAAGAAAGACCACTTTCCACCTTTCATGAGCTGGTCCAAACCTTAAAAATATCATCCCACTAGGCACCAACAGAATCTACTATTACTCCTTTCCTGCCAACTGATATAGTCCAATCCACTAACAAGTTCTTTGACATATGATCCTAACAAGGACCAGAAATATGTACGAGAATAGCTAAATTAACCTGAAACCTAGTACGTACCTAATAAACTTTTTTGATACCTCGGTATTCAGTCCAATACACAGCCTAATCCGGGGATTATTTCCACCGTCTAATGGCAAAGGCCCCAATTAAAGTCGAAGCCCGTAAAACTAACTGAACGATGGAATTAATAGCACGAAGTGCCAGTCTCTATTAAACTGAATGCTCCGATGGACTCACTTCCAACCACAAGAACTTGAAAAATCAAAACCAAATAAATTGAAGCATTAATACCAAGAAGAACTACGTATAGGCTATAGACCTGGGTGAATAGGCCAAACAACATAGCTAAGCCACTAGGAAAGCACAAATATAACACAAGACAGGGAAAACTGAAAGAAAAAGAGTTTGATAAGACAAGGCATCTGGGTCTGCTTACACGCACTTCGACTACTTCTTGCGGACCCATTCCATTGTCCACCAATGGGGCACATTCAAGCCCAAATAAATTCCCGCAAGTATTGGCCTCCAAAGAGTTGATTGCACCGAGGAGGTTGGGAACTAGCTAGGACGGAGTAAACCCTTAGACCCATACCTTAACCACCTGGTCAACCCCTTTGGATTGTGTGATTGTGATGCCACAAATTACATAGCGGGCCGTTTATTTAACGGGACTAATAGTGAAAGCATAGGCACACACCCAGCCTTGGGTGTGCAGTTGACCACCCTTAAATTTTTTTTTTTTTTTTGAATTTTGGTAGTGGAAATTTTAATTTAAGTTATTCCGTCAATCCATTATGAAAACCCATCAATCCAACTAATTCACAGATCAACACCTAATATATTAGCTCGAACAAAACTCACTCATAATATGGTCTCATTTTGCGTAGTAAACAATAACAATCTTCTTGGAATAGAGGTTTCGTTGCTGATTGCACTATTTATACTAATATATGAAATTCGATGTATATATTGTTGGGTAATAGAGTTAATAGAGTTAACGTAATTTCTGAACACCCTATTGCAAATTCCTAGAGCCGCCACTGAGTGAAAGAGATGTTAATTTTCCCAGATAAATTATCTCACCGTATAGGTGGAATTGAAATAATAATATTTCACCTCCGCGGAATTGTATATTTCACACATTGCGAGATTATGTATGCAACGCATATGTAACCAGAGCAAGGTTATGAATACCGTGCCGTACCGGCCGGTACGTACCGGTTTTGTATAAAAACGGTACCAAGGACCCTCAATACCGTACCGTGTTCAATACCGGGAAGTACCGGCCGGGTACCAGCTGTACCGACAAATATCGGGAATACCGGGCAAATATCGGACAGAACAGAACTGCCACCGTATTCCGGCCATAACCTTTTACTCCGAACTCCGATCAAGGCAAGTTATATATCAAAATTTAAGAGAATTTCTAGATCTACAACATTGTAGTTACACACTTTTTCTAATTTGGTATCGGTGTGACCCAAAAACTATGATTTCTGAACGGGGAGATTATAAAAAAACAGGGTATGTTTTTTAAAAAAGGTTTGTGATGCATGGGTTCAACTTCTATCACTACCAAACATCAAATACAACAAGTATGTACTAAGTATACATAGATTAAGTGGGTCTAAGGGGGCTACCTTGGTTTTTAAGAAAATGGGATTGAAAATGTCATATTCTGTGACAAATTTTGTGTCTCTTGAACCCTCTCTCCCAATATATATATTTATATATATATATATATATAGAGTCCGGTTCTAGTCCGGGAGTCCCGGATCCGGGACTCCACTTCCCGATATTTTTTTGACGATCCGATCCGTCCAATGTGTTGAAGGTGTTTTGTTTTCCAGGTCCGCGGAAAATCTTCAAAAAAATACCGGGAAGGGCTTGATCCAAGCGATTTTAAAAAACTTTATATTTACGATTTTGCGAAAAACTACTTGGATCAAGCCCTTCCCGGTATTTTTTTTTCAAGATTTCCAGCGTGGACCTTGAAAACACCTTTTGAACACATTGGACGGCTCGGATTTCCCCAAAACAATTTGTAAAAGCATCAAAACACCGAAAAGACCTCAATCCGGGAAATCCGGGATCCTTGACAGGATCGCCGGTGTATATATATATATATATATATATATATACCCCACGGTTCCAGTCAGGGATCCCTGACTGGAGCCTTTGGGGTGTTTTTTTTGTGTTGCAAATTGTTTTATGAAAATCCGATCCGTCCAATGTGTTCAAAAGGTGTTTTCCAAGGTCCACGCGGGAAATCTTAAAAAAAAAATACCGGGAAGGGCTTGATCCAAACAGTTTTTCGCAAAAACTGTATATTTACAGTTTTGCGAAAAACTGCTTGGATCAAGCCCTTCCCGGCATTTTTTTTTGAAGATTTTCCGCGTGGACCCTTGAAAACACCTTCTGAACACATTGGACGGATCGGATCGTCAAAAAAATGTTCGGATCATGGAGGTCCGGAAGTCCGGATCCCGGACTAGAACCGGCTTCTATATATATATATATATATATATATATATATATATATATATATAAATTGCGGCAAATCCGATACGGTACCCGGTATTGACCGGTACCGGTACCGTACCGCACCAATAGAAAAACTGGTACTCGAGCCGATACGGTATTCAGCAACTTGAACCAGAGTCATAAATATTTCGACCAAACACTTGAGTCACGATATATACTTTAATGCAATACTCATATTCAGACACTGAACAGAGTTCAAGAGAAGACTTAGTCGTTAAGCACTAAGAGACCACTTCTCTCTATCAAGATTCAAGCACCATATTATGCATAAATGTAGCCATTTGAGTCAATGGTAGTCCACTTAAAAAAAATATGTTTTCTTTCTCTCTTTCTTTTGGGTAAACGACAAATATGCTTTCTTCACTTATGGTGTTTCCGGGAGGCCATAGGAAGCCAATGAATGCACAGCTAAATGGGGTAGGAAAGTGAGGTTGGTTGTGACATGACCCCACCCACCAAATTCACATCAATACCAAGAAATTAAGTACTAATCCGACTTTACACACCCTTTCCTCTTAATTTATTCGGTGTATGTCTCCTATAATTGAATCTGACCAAAAGTTTTCTACCATGCCAGGAAAATATTTTGGGTGCCGAGTGGGTATTGTCACTTGGTACCCTAGCATCATCCGAGCTGTCCAAATGTGTTTTGGGCGGCCCAGATTGATTCTCACTTTCTCCTATCACCCAAACACTCTCTCTTCTTTTTCTCTCTCTAAAATTCGGACCGTTAGATCGCGTTATGGACGATTGAGATTGCCGTGCGAGTACCACGTGGGTAATACCCACTTGGCGTAAAGTGAAATGTGCAAGCGCCAACCAAACCAATGAATCTTATGCATAAGCAAGATCCCTAACATGCCAATTTGACTCAATTACTTCTGAGAAACTGCCACAAATAATTAGGGCCTAAGAATAAAACGATATATAACAAATTCCCAAATTTCTGATTTTGGGAACCAATCATAAAAATTAGAAAAACACAAACTACGCCATACAGGTATGGGGTGAAAGTGTGCGTCTAGGCGTCAGATTCTCGGGCATATCACGCCTGAGCCATCATTGCATCAGATTGGTCCATCAGGGGCAAATCCATCATCTGCCATGTGGATTGGACGCAGCATAACCTAAGACCAAGTGCAACAGATGACTCAAATTTTTCTCTAAAAAAAGTAGTGAACAGTACACATTTTTCATTTTACCAATTCATGTCTCCAACAATCCTCCCTATTACCCTCCCTATTTTTAATAAAATATAATATATGAGGGAGAAGTAAGAGAGAGACAAGAGAGAGAGAGAATAAAAAAAGAAAAAAAAAAGAAAAAGCTACGGCAAAGAGGGGAAGGGAGAGAGAGAAAGAATAAAAAAATGGGTAGGGAGTGAATAGTGCCTCCCTAAATGGGGGGGATTTTAGGGAGGTACTATTCACTTTTGTATTTTAGGGAGGTGTTTAGGGAGTCTCTTGGAGGCTAGTTTTGGAGTTTGGCTCCCTAAAATAGGGATGGGAGGGGGATAGAGAGCATTGTTGGGGATGCTCTAAGCTTCTTTAACTAATTCTGTTAGAATGTAAGGCTACGCATGTGACGTTAGGTAGGTAGTTAAATTTGAATTGCATAATGTGTGAGCTAAGGTGCGTGTCCAACTAAACATGTCGGACACAAATCCCATACCCCGTATCCGCGTGTATAGTGTCTAACACGGTAATCTACACATTTAGAAAGGTCCATGTAACGTATTGCTAGGAATGCAAAATTCTGCTTTATCAGTAACGTATTGATAAATCTCTCTCTCGTCTCTCATGTCTTTGTAACCTTGGTTGAGAATCCTGAGATTGCTAGATTGCTTGTTGATTGTGGGAAATGGGTATAAATAATTATATTCAAGCATGAGTATAGAGTCTACAAGTGTTTCATTATGTTTTCTTGCAAGTCTGATTTTCTCCTATTTTGGTCGGAATTTTTTTTGAGTGTCCATAAAGTGTTTGATAAGTTGTTTGATTGAACGATGAATGCCAAAATTTGGATGGAAGAGCCACTACTGTTGTTTAGATTCAAGCACGAGTAAAGACTCATTTTGATTCTCCAATAGGTGAGTGACACAAGAAGTGATTAGTGCAGGAGACTCCCTCTAGACAACGAATAGAGTAATAGGGCATAGACACACAAAAAAAAATTAACTATAACACAAAGGAACGAAGAAAGACTCCTAAAAAGAGATCGTATTACATTAAAAAAGGCTTTATCGCTTGATCACTCAATTGAGAAAACATAAAGTAGTGGTCATTCTCAGATTGTATTGATTACTTATCCAACTCATGCTATGTCCCTTCCTAGTTATTTCCTAGCAATTAAGTCTCAGTGGCACAAATCTGCCTTGCAACGGATTTCTTCCTCCCTTGAGTTTTTTTTTTTTTCCTTCCGTAAAACTGGATAAGTTTTATTGAAATCTAATAGAAAGGCTAATAGCCTGAACATCATCAGTCATTGAGGACAATCCCCTCAATGGCGAGCTGCATTTATCGGATATTCATAAGTTACATTATACGAACAGATATATTTGCCTTTTTTTTTCCCACTTAGGTTGATATGACATTCCTCTCTCACTCTCTCAGCACGATTGTCGATAAGTCATCTCTCCACTTATTACGTACATTGGTTGATGTTGAAAGCATGATTCGAAAATATCAAATACCGGTGGATAGGTGTTGGAATAGGACACACAATTGGGTCGTTTCAATCGACAAGCTACTGAAGCATGCTTGTCGAGAATAACACTAAGCATCAACATTAAAAAAGTGAGGCCGCGAGAACACACTCCGCATAGAGGATGGCCATTTAGGATAAGTCAAGTGATTGATTAAAACGTCGATTAAGTCTTGTCTGTAAGCTCATGTGAAAAGCTATATCAGACTCAACGTTTGCGAAACAACCATGAGGCTATATGAAAAGCCAAGTGAATCAAAGCACAAGGTATGCCAATTTTTCATACCAACAACCTAATCCTCTATCGAGAGGATCTTAAGAAGTGGAAATGTGAGACTTACTTTTTAGCTTTCACTGCTATATATTGCTTTATGAGTAGAATGGTTACATTATAAGAACCATTTCTCAAATCTATTGCAGTTCAAAGGCAGAAGAACTTACACGCAAGCTGAAATTGATGAAGTGCGAGTTGAATGGATAAATTCTGTTGTGAACTATGTATAATCAGCTCATACGGGTAAGTTTACTCTTCGTCTGATTACACGGCTTTGATCATGGGCATGATTTGGCCTTTTTGATGTTTTTTGTTGCTGATATAAATGCCATGGTTAAGTTAGGCCGTTAAGTTGAGTGTCTTGGATGCCATGGTTATGTTGATTCTTGACTAAAACACTTATACCATGCTTTTGGTATTCTACTGCTATCATGATGCTACTGGTTTTGGGATGATATGCTTGCTGCTGTTTGTGTCTGTTGCTATTTATGTCTGATGAGGATAGTTGTAACTGCTGCTATTGATGTTCTTGATAAGGATGATTTGTTGTTTCATTTGACTGCAGTGCATTTATCTTTCGAATATACAATGGTATTTTTTTGAGTGAATGAGAAGACCAGAAAGATAAATGCACTGCACTGCTGGTTTTTTTTTTCCCTTACAAGCTTAATGAAAACAAATCGTTCCGAAGAGGGTAACAGGTCAATTTAAAAAAATAATAATTATGGACTTTAACTCTGAAATCTTCATTAAGTGGGAAACAAAAACCTCAAATTTTCAGTTTTGTTGGTTTGTTTTCAATGGACCTCTTTTTAAATTCAGTACATATGTCAATATCGTCGTATATTTGGATGGAATTCTTCAAGTGTGGCCGGGTTAACGGAAACTGATGCCTCCAAATCTCACCTGGTTGATCTGAGCTTAGAGGGACTGGGGTTGGTGTCTTCAAGGACCCTCTGACGATTAAGTCCGTTAAAATAGCATCATCAGAGGTCACCCTCCGACGATTACCCTTATATACCTGTGCTCACATCATCAGAGGTCACCCTTGGTCTCTAATTGCCATGCGTCCTCCCACGGTGCAGAATTCAGGATATAGTTATTCAATGGTTATTTGTGGACGTGGGCGTGCTGTAAGGAGATTCCTTTGTTTTAGGATAAATGAGTCGGGCCATGGGTCCTTGGAAGGGAATCGGGTTATGGGACCATGAAGTAGGCCCCCTCCTATATTCGTGGTCTGCCCTGATCGCCAATTCTGGGTAGATCAGAAGTCATTGACTTTGATTACACAAAAGGTTCATCTTGTTTGTGACTAATGCTGTACTATGATTACATGTAAGTTAAGCTGGTCAAAATTTGCAAACTCTCAGCTATTGAACTTGCTTTCTTTACTGATTACATCATCTTTCATTTTGTTTTCCTAATGTTGGTATGTCCTACATAGATCCTGCGGCCTAAGATGACCTGCGGAGGTTGAATACCTTTAAATCTACATTTTGGGTGCTGTTGGTTTCCCAATTTTGGCTTAGATAGTTCACTTGAGTCGGTAAAATCTGAGTTTGCTCTTGTATAATCCGAATAAGTGAATAGGCTTTGCTTATGTCTTTTTTTGCCTGGGATAATGTCAATTTAGGTTTTACATAACTACAAACTGCTGTAATACAGATTACTTTTACTTTAGATAAAAAGGACAAAAAAGGGTAGAGTACTAAAATCCCGAGTGAATTCCATCCGAATATACAATGGTATTTTTTTCTTGCTTATTTCAATTGACTGCAGTGCATTTATCTTTCTGGTCTTGTCATTCACTCTTTCACTTTTTATAATTCTGAATTTGGAGAAGCTATCACTGTGGAAAAGCTTTGAGTACTCATAAGCTGTTTTGCTCTGTATTTCAGCTTATGCAATGGAACAAAATTCCTGTTTCTCAAAAAAATAAAGTACTCGTAAGCCATAAACCTAGGGGTTAAAGTATTCGTTTGCTCTCTGTTTATCATGGTTGTCGACTCATCTGTTCTTCTTTCTATTTGTCGATGTGATAGTTGATGCAGTACATGTTAGAGCCTTTTTTTTTTTCCACTTTGCAAATTTTATTGTCTTTCTCTAATTTTGTTTCATAACTTGTTATCCTAACCACTTTCTACTCCTAAAAATGTGGGGTATTTTATTTTATTTTATTTTTATCTTTTTTGTGTTATCTGAATTTTAGATCGTTGAAAGGAACAATTCTTATTAGTTATCTATTCTGAGGTCAACATTGAATTGGTTCTCAACATCACGGAAAATGAAAACACATAATATCGTGAATGCATGACCATGTTAGTTTATTAACATAGTGAAGCAGTGAAGGACAACAGATTACAGTTGTCTGGGAATCCTTCAAACTTTGATCCCAACTGTAGGCCTGGTAACTCTGGATTCAGTGCAACATCACGCTATTGCAGTGGTAACTCTGTATTTTGGTGGGCCAAATAATTAATCAAATTGAACTTTTTGTACACTTCGTTACTTCCTGTTGGTTCTTCCTTATTCCATCTTCCCGTATGTATTAATTTTCTATGATGTGTTTTCTTATGCGGTGGAAACTCTAATGCATCTTGTCGATGCTTTTGTAATGCAGGAAGTTGTTGATAGCGGAAGCCAAACGGAAGTGTCTGTCGCAAATCTCAGAGCCCTTGAAAGAGAACCTTGTTAAACGGCTCAGAACAGTTAGCCAGGGAAAATAGCATTCTGATCCTTGAGCAACATAGCATGGTATGTCAAGTCAGGTTTTGTCTTCGCTTGCATCCTCTTTGAGGACAAGTCAATTATGTGATTCTGTCAAAACCACCGGAAGCTTAATTATAGTTTTCTTGAGAAAAAACAATAGGATTCAACGTATGATTGCCAGTGTAGCCAAATTATTTGATGTGATCCATTTCTTATTTCAGTCAATTAGGCGTTTTGTTGTCACAAAAGAGGAGCTTAGGCATTTTTGATAGAAATATGCCTTGATACTGTTTGAGCTCCGTTTGAGCTAACACCTTTATTGATATTGGACATACTCTTGTATTGGATGTGAAGCAAAATTTCTTGGTTAGATTAATTATTTGTTATGGTTTATGTTAATGGTTGCATTAGTGGAACGTGATCAGCGATCCGAGAATTGATTGTCACGTTTTTTTAGTGTGATGGTAAAGACATTTAATCACGTTTTTAGAGGAAAAATGAGTTCTAAAACAATAAAAGAACATGCTAAACATATTTTCTATCTCAGTTTTTACCATAAACGATCACACTTTTTTGTTGTGATCTTTACTAACATATAACCACGCTTTTTTATGAAAACCGAGATAAAAAACCCAAAAAATAACTCAGGGAAGCAGTTTTCATCTCACTTTTACCAGAAACGATCACACTTTTTTGCCGTGATTGATCTTCTCTTTCCGTCACGCTTTATAAGCGTGATAGAAAATGCCCGACTTACAATCACACCCGGAGCCATCATGCTTTTGCGGGCGTGATGGAAAGTAAAAACATCACGCTTAAAAAACGTGATGTTTATGGTTTTTTGTAGTAGTGGATGTGTGTGAGACCATCTGGAATGAGCCTCTGGTGTGAGCAGAGAGTTGTTGTGTTGACAAAATGATGAAGATTGATCCACCAAGCGGTTCTGAAAAATCATGGTTCCCTAAAAACTCGTAAAAATCCTAACAGTATGAATGCGAATCACTAGTTAATACTATCAACAGAAATTTACGCAAGCAGTCAAATCCCACAACACAGAGATATACGTGGAAAACCCTAAATGGATAAAAAAAAAACTATGGGAAGGAATCAAAATCACTATACTCATTGTGCAGTTACGGATATACCTATCCAAACGATGTAAATCCTCACAATGTTCTAAGTATCACCTGCCGAGTCACACGTACACCGCACTCAATGGTCTTGATCGCCAACGCCTTGAATCGTACAAGCATTCTTTGGATACTTTCAGAATCTCACCAAAAGTATTCCCTAGATTATGATTATTTTGTGAAAAGTCACATAAATGGATTATGATTTTATAGCCGATTCAATCACACATATGGATTATGATTATATAGCGGATTCAATCACATGCATGGTTTATGTTTTTATAGCCGATTCAATCACCATGGGAAATTAGAATCAAGAGGAGCAGATAAGAAATATAATTGTTATACTCTTTTAATTAAGTGATCGAGTAATTCAATGCACTTTCTAGTTAAAAATTCAATTTTTTAGCTTATCACAAAAGGAAAAAACACATTATTTTATTTCATGTCTCCATGCCATGCATAGCACGGGTTCATGCTAGTACCACTGTACTCATCATTAAATAAACTTCATTAGACACAAAAAATTAAGCAAGTGGTGGCTAGCTCATGCGGTAGAGCTCTTGGATGCCCAACACTGTATCTCTGGATCAAGTCTCATTTACCCCTCCCTTACGTAATAGATTAGGAATGACAAATGACAAAAAAAAAAGTCACCAAAAAGTAAACTCTCATTATATAATTATAACTCCCTATACAAAAAAAAAAAAAATACTAACTCCCAATTTTCGGATTGACATTCATGGAATACTGTGGGGATAGTGTCCAGACATCTCATATTCATGGAATACTGTGGGGATAGTGTCCAGACATCTCATATTCATGTTTTGGATGGCTTAAGCATTTCCGATCAGTGCCTTTATGGTTTTGGAGATGAACACTACGTTTCTTCGAGAGCAGATCCGCTGTCCCAATTTTCGTGTCCCAACTCCAAGCAATCAACGGCTCGGATTCCATCTGAGCCGTCTATCCAAGCAATCAACGGCTCGGATTCCATCTCACCCCAAACAAATCTGAGCCATCCATATTCATTTGAGAATCTGAGCCGTTGATTGGAAATGCTTAAGCCATCCAAAACCATAAAGGCACTGCCCAAGTGTAGATTTGAGGCAACCCGGGGATTATATGGTATGCTTCATTTTCGGAATCTTTTCGTTTCTATTGTTTCGTACACCATTGAATATCTCGTGTTACTTGTTATGATATTATTTGGTGTATGGATCAAGTGATCTTGCCAATATCCTAAATAAGTCAGGTGGGCTTGGTAAGGCTGGTGAGGGGGTTACTAATCATGTACTCCACTTCGGATGACCAGGTTAGTTATTCGGTTTGACAGTCTTGGTTATTTGATTCTACTTGAATATCTTGTTATATCATATATACTTCCCGGTGAATTTTAATTTTCAGGTGGAGGTCGGCCGGAGATTTAACGATGGGAAAATTAAAGTGAGAGATTTTTAGTGCCTATTAATAGTGATTCGGGTTGTTGTTCATCGGAGAATTAAAGTGTATTTGGACTATTTAGAGGATTATTTAGTTGAAGACTTTTGTTTTATTTTAGTGATGTAAATTGAATATTGAGAGAATGGGGACCTGAAAGTGTACAAAATACATGTATTTTGAAAAAAATCTGAGTCGTTACAAATTTGGTATGGTATTCTTCTTATTTTCATTCTTACTTCGATAGCAAGGACTGATATTGCAAATAACGTTACAGTATTATTTCTTTCTTATGTTAACACTCGGACACCACATATGCGATATCCGATATCCTATTTGCACCAAAATTTTTCTTTTTCCAGGAAACCTGTTTTGAGAATCTCCTCAAATAGTGTCATGTGATCCCACTATGCAGTCTATGCTCCAATTACTACTCCTGCTGGAGTAACACTCTCTCTTACAGGTCACCTCCTCCCATTACCAAATGTGATACGAAGGAATATGTCGGTCCCCCCCTCCCTTTCTCAATAATTACAGTAATGCTCTCTCTCTCTCTCTCTCTCTCTCTCTCTCTCTCTCTCTCTCTCTCTCTCTCTCTCTCTCTCTCTCTCTCTCTCTCTCCACATCCAGATCTTGGGGCGTGAAGCAAACGAGCTCATTACATGCATGTAATAGACTCACTGAATTGTCTGATCAATGATCAATAATCTGGATAAATTGAAATTAAAATAAACCAAAAGGAAAATGCTAAGTACCCATAAATTGAAATCAATGGCTCAGATCTATTCCCAAATGAATCTAAGCTACTGATTTCAAATTCTAGATACTTTTATGAGTAAGTTTTCTGTGTATGTAGCACTGCCGAAACCGAAAAGGTTTTTGGGTTTCTGAAATCCGACGTACTGTTAAATCTGCTTTTAACACCCAATTAATTTATTAATTTTTTTTGACAGATATAGGATTGAATTAATTTTTTTTTCTTCAGAAACTTAGAAAAAAACTTTTAGAAAAATAAGCAATTTGAATAAATTTATAAGCCCAAAAAATTAATAAATAGATTAAGGCTAAGTTTCTCGTTTTTTAGTGACGTTTTTAAAAGTCATTTTTTGGTTTTGTCATTATTTCATTTCATGTTTTTTTTTTTTACGTCTGTTAATTTTGTGTTGAACAATCTTATTCTTTTGGGTCACCTCAAACCGATTTTGGGACCGCATCTCCTCCTTCGCATTAATAGCAGCGTAATGAACTGACAACCTAAGTAATGGTGGTACGTCTTGACAAAAGAAATCGAGAATTTTTTTTTTATGACTATTATCTTGTTTTATTTTCTGGAAAGGACTAATATTTAGATAAAAAAAAAAAAACTAGGTAGAAGTCATAGATTTTTATTTTATTCTTTTTGATTTATCTCAACGTAACGAATCAATAATGATCAAAAGTTCAAAGCAAAATTAACAAACAGTAGAAAAAGTTTGAATAATGCCAAAATTACTACTCCATGCTCCAACTTTTAGCAACATCAATAAAAACAAGAAACTCAGCTTGAGTGCCAAACAAGACTTTAGAAATACAAATGCTGTGTTTGGTTAGATAATTTATTTTAGTTTTGATGATATCATCAGGTGTGATGAGTGGAGAGAGATAGAAAGAGAAATGAGGGAAATGATGATGTCATCAAAATTAAAATTAAAATTAAAATTAAACAGGAAACGAACAGGACCAAAAAGGTCTGACTAAATTTTGAGTATAACTCTGCGATATGAAAACCCAATGACAAATCAGCATCTGCCGTCGTGCAGCCCACCATATCCGCTTGGAAATGAACACATCAGCGTAACGTGAGCGGTGAGCCCGCATCAACACACTATTTTTAAAAAAAATAGAGAAGAAGAAGAAAGAATTGGCAGTACTCATAAAACTATTTTAAAATTAATGATCATATCGATCATTATGTGGAACCTCAAAGTGACCCTCATAAGCAAAGTTATGAATCTCGTCCCGTATCGGTCGGTACGTTCCGTACCGGAAGAAAAACGGGGTACAACACCTAATGTTTCGTCCCGCTCGCAATACCGCTCAATACCGGACGTTCCGGTCTGTTCCGGGTGTTCCGGCCAATCTTGGCCATTTCTCGGATACCGGCCGGCCGTACGCAATTCTTTTTTTTTTTTAAAACGTTAAATGACTTAAATAGTCTTTTGGTATACTTTATCACGTTAAATTGGTTGGAAACTTGTTTCGGATGTTGGAGGAGTAGTTTTTTTGGATATGAAGTACTAGAATGGTTGCATTTTGTCTATGAAAAGTTATAATGCTTTATTTTTATGTCAATTTTTTTTATATGTTGAATTGCATTTTTTTTTAGAATTATACCGTAGTTTGTTGCGATCAATCCGGAACGGTACGCCGGTACACACTGGTACCGGGACGTACCATCCCAGTAAGAAAACCGAGACGCTTGCCGGTACGAGATTAATAACTTTGCTCACAAGGTCATACATACATTATCGGTGCGAAGGCCATTGGTACCGGAACCCGTGGTCGAACTCCAAAAGAAGGAAATGAAAGAAAAGTCTTTAGATTTTTAGTTCTCTTTCCTGTCAAAATTCTTTGATTCCAAAATACTACTCCTACTAACTAGCATGAACCCGTGCTATGCACGGAGACATGAATTAAAATGTTAGGCACATAAATGCACAGGATAAATTGTCGCAACCAAGTTCCTCCTCACGTGCGTCACATCCAAGTCCCTTCTCACGAAAATATAAAACGATTTGATCATGCGAATGATGCACACTGATGAATACATATAGCCCACTTGGTCAGCTCAGTGGATAGAGGTTAGATAACCCAGTTCAGGTACTTAGCTCGGTTGAGGATAATCAACTCAGACCTCACTTTCATGAAGAGTCCAGGTCATAAAATGATTCTAAACCGACTACACCACCTCTTACGGGAGAGATAATCACGAATATCCCATGGGATAGTCATCAATAGTCCAAATGCTAACAGGAAAGCTTAATCCTAACGGGATTAGGAGTCCTAAGGCAAGATGGCACTGGTGATGCCAACCAATCAGAGATCGACACGACATAATCCTACTCCGGGTAGGATTCTCCACACTCCACACCTATATAAACAACCCCCTCCATTAGGGGGCAGGTACGAGACTCTTGCTACAATTTATGCAAAGTTTACACCCCTTTCTTCCACGCAACATATACTGACTTAGGCATCGGAGGGTCCTTGGTTAGCACCACACCGGTGTCCTTTAGTCTCATTTGTTTTGCAGGTCATCTGACGGGCCGCGCCCAAAACTGCTTCATCACACACAATTGATATAAATTTTTATCAAACAAATTTGTCAAAATTCTATGATTCCAAAATACTACTTGTAACGACCCGGATATTTGGGTACGTTAAATTTAATAAAAAGAAATAATAAAGTTTTACAACAATATTTCACCATGTAAAAAATACAATTTCCATCAGAGTACACGTTGGAAAACGTGAAGTGCAACCCATTACAAAATACTTAGTACGGTTTGAGAAATTAATATTACAGATCAAACATTAAAAATAAAGGGGTGGGTTCTACAGATTAAGGTTCAACTCTGGATTCCACGGCTCCTCCTGAGCCTGGTCTGCCGGATAACCCTCGGTTCCGAAATAACCGTCTCCTTCGACACCAACAGTACCTGCTTGATCACAGTCTAGCATAATACGTCCGAGTCGCGAAGCAACATCATGGTATTATACCAGGGTCACACGAAGTGTAACACCGTGAGCGAATAATCACTCAATAGATAACTCTTACCCACCAACCCTTGCTTAACATACAAGTACAACATATATGATTGAAAAGCAGTAATTAAAGGAACAAGTAGGTAATTAATCATAAAGCACAAAATAAACACATAACGGATTTCATTACTAGCCATTTACTTACATATTCATCTAAGTTCTCAACCTAGAGAACTTTCCTCCCAAGTAACCACTAAGGACTATGACCAATCCGTGATATACTCCCCCCTTGCTTGCCCTGACTGGGAGCCCCGACGGAAGGTATAAGTTACATACTTAATCCAACCGTCAGCCGCCTCACAAGGATGAATTTCCCAGGGACTGACTGTACCACTGGGCTATGAGTGACAACTGTCAGCTCCTGTAGGTATATAGCCGTGACTCGGTCTATAATACATCCACCCTTTTAACGCCTCAGAATTCAAATGAAGTAATCACAGATTGCCATATCCTAGAGTTTCGAACTCCTGGCAGGCTGCCAAATATTCCTCCAAAACGAAATCACTTGGCTGACTGCCATTCAACAAATCTCGGGGTGACTCCCCATAATCAATTCATCACTTGGCTGACTGCCAATCAACAAATCTCGGGGTGACTCCCCAATAATCAATTCCAATTCACTTTTCCATTAACCTTATCGTCTATGTGATATCCGCGCACGATCACCCAACCCGGGAACCTAGTTGTCCATTCTAACAATCCAACAATTTGCCGATAATATAATACCACAAGCGAAGCAAAGCAATAACAATATCTTAACAAGAAAAGTAAGACGATAATGACATTTCAAGGGTTCACATAACCACATAATAAATCCATGGCAAAACACACGACTTATGGTGTTCCCGCGTCACTACGCATATCGAAGGTAATACACAAGTTTGAGTAAAAAGAGTTTAAGGGTCATAAATGTGATTCATAAAAATATAGGGTCGATGTTGTACTTCATTCAAGTGTAGAGACGAAATCTAGTAGCTTCATTAGGCTCGGACTTTTTGTAAGGTAAAACTATGCACGAGGGCAAATTGGTAATTCGTCAATGAAGGACATTTTAGTAATTTACCAAAGCTAACGTATCAATAATAGATTATGATCAAGTTTACTAACAAAGATTCACTTTACTAATCTAAATGAATTACATAACATTCTACAATTTAATCGACGGAGTACATCGAAACAAACATCAATATTATAGATTTTGATTATGACAACAAAACAAATCATAATGGACATGAATAATCAGCCAAACAACATAACCATACACATCATCACTTGTTAAAACAAACAAATCAACTTTAACCATCTTTAGGCCTTACGGCCATAATCGGTTTTGTGGGTTTCTCGACCCATTTCACATTTTGGTTTCGTTTCGTTCGGGCTCATTGCAAGCCCCAATATCAAGTCTAAGGCTACTAAATATACTTAGGGTTAATGGATAAGAGGTTTCTACCTTTGGTCCGGACGAAAAGCTCGACAGTAAAGTCCGGTGGTATTTTGAGTGGCAATGAAGAACTCGATTGCGAACAGAATCTTTGGGCCGCGATATCGGGTTCAAACCTCGTCCGTTTCCAGCGATTCTTGTGTCTAAAACGAAGCTCTCGAAGTTCTCTACAACGTTGATGAAGAAGTCTAAGCCTAAAACGCACTCCAACAATGAGAAAAATGAAGATTTGTAAAGGTTCAGTGAGTTGCTCGGTTTGACAAGACCAGAAACTTCGGGCCGCAATAATGTGGTCATTTCTCAACCGTTTTGAGTGATTCTTGAACCTAAAACGAAGAGCTTGAAGTGATCTACAATCTTCATGAATGAATCTAAACCCGAAATCCACTTTAACGAGGAGAAAAATGGAGATTTACGGAAGAGCAGAGAGCTGTCTGGAAAATGTACCCGAGATTTTTACTGAACTTTGGAAGGCTATAACTCACTCAAAACTCAACCGATTTGGATGATTCTTATACCGAAATCGAAGTACTCGACACCCTCTACAACTTTTGTTTAGAAACTTAAGCCTAAAAACGACTTTACCTAGGAGGAAATCGGCCATGAAAATGGACGCGTGTTATGGACGAGAATTGGAAAACGTTGTGGTGATCTCTCTCCTCTTTTTCTCTTCTTCTCCTCCTTTCTTCTTCTTTTCCAGAATTTCTCAATCTCTCCCTCTTGCTCTGCCGAAAATTATGAGGGGAAAGGGGTGATGGGTTTATGTAGGGAAATGGGGTGGTAGGTAGGAGTGAAGTGTGGTAGGTAGGAGTGAAATGTGGCAAGTTAGGTGGAGTGTGGGAGTAGGTGGGATGAGTGGTGGTTATCAGGCGTGGGGGAATGGTGAGGCGCGAAGCACGACATGATATAATGCAGTATAATTTACTCCGAGCAGTGTTCGAACTGTCCGGGTTTCGGTCTCAGAAAATTACCAAATTATTCGTGTGAACTTGGAAAATCGTGGGCAACGTCACCGTGTGCTCAGAATCGTTTGGAAAAATCTTGAAAGTAGAACACGCATTACGATGCGCTCGCCAGGTGAGCGTATTTGGTTGACTCGGGTCCCACAACTGTAGTAGTCGTGCTAGTGTCATCTGTGTAGCTCAAAATCATCCTCCGCATTACGCACATTATTCTGGCCGTTCGTCCGGGTTCTGGCCGTTCGTCCGGGCCCACGGGTGACAAGTCGGTTGAAATCATTCTGTGCACCTCGAGCACTAACTCGTCTAAAGGGAAAATAAATAAATAAATAAGAGACCCGCAAATGGTCAACTAAAGTCAAAATTGGGTAAAATTAAATTAGGAAAATTAATATTTACAAATATCACAAATTTTATTTTTTTGAAAATTTGGGATATTACACTACTAATAACTAACCTTTGGGATTTTTCTTTATTTTTATCTTGATATAATAACCAGGGTTAAAACAAATTACGGTTGGATGAACCATTGGATTCCTCTTTCATCTCTTTCATACATTTCTCTTTCAATTTACCTTGTAAAGCCATTTTCAACCCATGTTTCTCTTCTGAACTTATTTTCAACTCAACCCAAGTTCATGCATGAGAGAAAGTCCATTGAATGTGATCGAAGCTGGATAGAGGGATCCGATGGAGAAAGGTGTTCAAAGGTTTAATAGCATTATCAACCATATCACGGGATGAAGCAACTTTTTTTTGGTACACTATTGGAAGTTTATAATTTCCACTTTTTATTATTTTGTTAAGTTAAAAGTGCTCATTCTTATTTCCCCAAAAAATGGTAATCCTCTGCTCTTTCCTTTATTTTATTTTTGGACATGAATAATTGAATGAAACAATGGCATAGTGATGCAAGCTGAGCACTTAAATGTATACATCCAGCTCATGTACGTAGGTTCAAACCCGAAGAGTCTTATTTTCGTGCATACCACGAGTTTGACTTTAGTAACAAAAAACGAAGAAATTTTTAAGGCTCCAATTTGTCTGCAATGTTGGAATATGTTGAGGGAGAAAATAAACAATTCGAGTGGGGTTTTCCCTGCTAGGTTAGAGTTGATTATGTTTCTAGCGCATATCTCGACCGATCCAGATTTGAGATAGAGAAGAGAGAAGAGAGAAGAGAGAAGAGAGAAGGGAGAAATTTAGACTGGCCAAAACATTTTTGAACGGCCGATATTGATGCTCGAACACCACGCATGCGCCTGTGTATCCAAAATTTTCTCTTTTCCACGAAGCCTGCTTTGAAAATCCTTTCAAAATATTGTCATGTGGATAATACTGGAATGACACAGCTCTCTTACAAGTCACGTCCTCCCATTACCAATTGTAACAAACAGGAATATGTAGGTCCCCCCCCTCACTCTGTCCACAATTAAGGCCTCGTTTAGGTGAATTGAAAAAAGGGCGACTTGTTCAAAAGTCCTAGGAAAAGAATTTGTAACTCCGTTAATCCACCAAACAAGTTTATAACCTATCCAGTCCTAACACTGACATCTTCTTTTTTTTTTTTTTTTTTTTTACCTTACCAAAAAAAAGTTTGTACCCTATGAAAGTGCCAAAAAAGTTTGCACCCTACGAAAGTGCCTAAAATCCTAGGGTACCCTACGAAAGTGCCTAAAACCCTAGAGTAACCTATGAAAGTGCCTAAACCACTAAAACTCTATAATAGAAAAGTGCACCTTAAAACCTAAACCCTAGGGTACTGTTTACTGGTTCTTTTACTTCTTTATGATAAAATAATCGTGTGCGAGCGTGCCAGAGAGAGTTTCAATCTCCTCCCTCAGATTAACTTTGGAAAAACCAAGTCTAATCAGGCGATTGTGTTTTATTGGTTCAACTACCTCAATTAAGAGGATTTTTGATTTGGCCTCATATTTCTTGGGTTATGTCTACAAAATAGGGTCTGACAGCCAGTCAAAACCACTCATGTATAACATAGGAGGCCCTCTTTGGTTCTTACAACTTTGGATTGTGGCATATTTTCCTGTTTTCAAAGCTGCCATTTCAGAGCCTGTTAATGTCTATGGGGACAAGTTTAAGGTTTTGACTTCCAATCCTTTATCACTGAATGGGTATCTTCAATATTTCTTCCAAATGAGGGAAGATAAGGAAGAAGCTGAATTTCGCCCTTTCACAGACTGGAGTATTGGACCCTCCTGGATTAAGGACATGATGGAGAATAGGGGTTCGAAGTCCTTCGCTGATGCTTGGGGAAGCATTCTTTTACCAAGGGAAATCTTCATAGGGGGAATCATTGGTGGTTGTAAACAGACTCATGCTGAAACATATTGTCCTGCCCAATTTGCTAGACAGTTTGGAATGGTGCAAGCCATACCATGTCCTTTTCCTGGGGAGACTAATGTCCCTCTTTATGATAGGAAAAAGGTTGATAAGAATCATCTTTCACGCCTTAATGTTGAATTTAGGAGACTCAGGAAGGCTTTCATACCCTTGGAATTTGCTATTGACAGTCCCATTTTCACTGGGTTCTCACAATGGTGGCACAATCTCATTGAACTACACAACCAGAATGTCTTAGTTCAAAGATTTGCAAGCCATATTGATTGCCCTGCTACAACTGGAGGTGAAGCCCAATCCAATTCCCTTTCAATATCAGATGATGGTTTTGGTGCTCAGAAGAAAAACAAAACCCAAAAAGAAGAAGAGAAGGAAACATCAGAAGTGCAATCTTCTGCTTTGGTGTCTGTTGCTTTGAATGTGAAACCTCTTCAATCTGTACCTCAGATGATGACTAGATCTCAAAGACATAGCACTACTCCTTCTCCCCCATCAGGTGAATTTTAAATCTTTAAAGCCTATACAGGCCTTCTAACTCTTTTATACCATATAATTTATCTCTATTTTTCTTTCAAATAGGTAATAAAAGAAAAGGGGGCATCGAACAAGAGACAAGTCATGAGAAAGTAAAATTCACTAAAGTCTATGAGGCTTCGAAAAGAAGAAAGAAAATATTGATAGAAGAACCCGAAGAAGAGGACACAGAAGATGTTCCAATAGGCCAATTTGTAAAAGGCAAGCCTTTTAACTTTACTTTTACCATGGTCCTTGAATTCTTCTTTCATATTTTCTAACTTCTGATCATTCTATCTCAGTGAAGAAGACAACATCTGGCCATATTAGAACTTCGAAGTCTGAGACTGCTGTAATACATGAGACTACTTCCACTGCCATAGGTAAAATCACTAAAGGAAAAGTCCTTAAGTTTCCACCACAAGTGATAATACAAGACATGTCTCCTCCTGTTATCAGTACTATTGCAAGAGCCTTAGTTTCAGAAAGTCTTCGAAAAGGACAAACTGAAGAATCCATATCAAATGTTGTTGATCTTGCTGCGGATTCTTCGACTCCTGAAATGATAACTAAAGAAAATATTCCTGAAGAGCCTCGTGACAAAGAGCTTTCACAGGAATATGTTTCCTTAAATGCAGAGGTGTCAAATCAAGATCAGCTCAATCAGTCTATTTCGAAGATGAATTCTGAAAATCTTTCAGATATTGGGACTGCAAAGACTACTGAGGCTGACATTCATATTCAACATGTTGATATTTCTATCCCAAAAGATGACAGAAGTTTATTTCCCGAGATTGCTCTTAATACTTCTACCATCCAAACTTCTGATCCTGTTGAAGTGGTGATTGAAAAAGCTATTCTTGATAAATCTCCAAGAATAAACATTTCTGTTCAACAAACCCCTCTAGAGCAAACCCATCCAATTGAGGTATTGTGCCTCATAATATTTAGACATTAAAGCTTCCTTCTTATTAAATTTACTTATGTCTATGTATTTTCTTTTGTCAGAAAACTGATGCTTCTGCTAGCACAACCGTTGGTGATCTCTCTTCACTAAAGCAATTCAAACTAAGAGTGAATGATTTTTGTCAGAGAATCACTAATTCCAAAGCTCCAATTATTTCTCCGGAGTCTCCTATTATCCAACTCAAAACTCAACATAGTTCTTCTCTTCCTGAGTTGGTCAAACCTACTTTTACTCCTGAAGAGATTCAAGAATTGAAGGAAATCCTCCAACAATTCTTAACATTGGACTTTGAGAAATTGGCTGAAGGAGATTTGAAGATGCAGCTCGAAACTTGCTGTCAAGCAGCTTGGGTGTTAAAACCTGATGCTCATGACTTACATAAACAACTCTTAACTAAAGTCTCTGAATTTCAAATAAAAGCCTTTCAACTTTGTGAAGTTCAAGAGAGACATTTACAAAGGCAGACTTTGAAGGCAGCATTGTCAAGTGTAGGTGATGAAGCACAAAGTGTAATTTCTTCTTATGATCAAGATGCTATCAAGCTACATCAATTGAAGGAGGAAGAAATTTACTTAGAAGAAACCTTGCTTAAGGTTAAAGGGGAAATTTCTCAAACAACTACCCACATGCAAGCTTCTTTGAACAAGGCTTCTTCTTATGTTGTAAATATAAGAGACCTTAAAAGTCAATTGCAGCGAACTACTGATCAAGAAGAAATTTATAACTTTGTTCGTACCAGAGGTGCTCATGTATTGAGTGACCTAAAAGATACAATTGTACAATCCTTTGATCAATGAATGAAATGTTTGTAATATTCCAATTTCATGATTGTTTGAACTGCTTTGAAATGCTGATCTCATCAATTGAACTATGAGTTCAACTATATAACTTGCTTGTTGTTATGAATTATCTTGAACAGCTCAAGCCATGGAAGATACACTGCCTCTTTTTTTTTTTTTTTTTTTTTTTTTTAAGTTTTATCTTCTACTAAAGGATTCCCAAATGGTTGGGACATAAGCCTTTAAATATCTTCCATTAATCTTTCTTTTATGAACATAACCATTCAAATCTTGCAAATGGTATGCTCCTCTTTTAAGAACTCTATATATTTGGAAAGGTCCTTTCCAATTTGGAGCCCATTTTCCAAGTCCTTGTTTTCTTTCCTTGATGGGCAATACTACTTTCCAGACTAAATCACCTATATCAAAGCTTCGAACAGCCACTTTCTTATTATAACTTCTGGCTATTCTCAATTTCTGTAATAGAATTTGATTCAAAGCTTTAATTCTTTCCTCATCTATTTCTTCAAGTTCCATGTGCATTGCTTGGTGGTATGCTCCCATGTTTAGGTCGTTTTGAGAAGCAACTCTCTGTGACCTTACCACAATCTCCATAGGCAAAACAGCATCATGTCCATAAGTCAGAGCAAAAGGAGTAGTCCCTACACTGGTCCTTTTGGTGGTTCGATATGCCCATAACACATTTAAAAGTAAGCTTGGCCATTCTTCTGGATTTCTATCAACCATTCTTTGAATACCTCTTTTGATAATCTTATTGGTTGATTCTGCTTGGCCATTTGATTGAGCATAATAAGGAGTAGAATTAATTAGAGAAACCCCATGGGTAGCTGCAAAAGCTTTTACTGCTCTTCCTTCAAAAATGGATCCATTATCCACTGTTATAGTTTCTGGAGATCCAAATCTATAAATAATGCCTTTGATAAATTCCATGACTTGTTCTTGAGACACGCTCTCAAAGGCTTGAGCTTCAACCCATTTAGTAAAGTAATCAGTGGCTACTAGAATGAATCTATCTCCTTTTCTAGAAGCAGGATATATCATACCAATCATATCCATTGCCCATCCTCTGAATGGCCAAGGTTTAACTACGTATTGTAATTCAGTAACTGGCAATCGTTTAAGAGGCCCTGTCTTTTGACAAGCTTGGCAACCCTTTGCATAATCAATACAATCCTTAAGAATAGAAGGCCAATAATATTCATACCTTCGAATTAGCCATCTCATCTTAATTCCTGCTTGATGAGCACCACAGATACCTTCATGGACTTCTGCCATAATTTTAAATGCATCGACTTTGTTCAAACATTTGAGTAAAAGTCCATCTGCTCCTCTTTTGAACAATTCTCCATTATACATGATATAATTAACAGATCTTAGTCTTGTTGCTTTATCTGTTTTAGCATCAGGTTTTGTCAAATAATCAATCAATGATTGTCTCCAGTCATTCGAACCAGGTGGAGTGGTGATTTCACATACTTCGAAATCAGTATACCTATCTTTAAGCATTGGTAAATATTTCCTTAAAGTCAATTGACAAAATTCTCTGTTTTCATCAGTGATACATTTAAATCCTGATGCTCTTTGAGCTACTGCGTCTGCTTCTCCATTAAAGAATCTTGGAACATAAGTAAAGGTAATCATATGAAATTGCTCAATTAACAACTTCACATATTGATGATAAGGTTTTAAACCACCACTATGGCAACCAAACTCTCCATTCACCTGATTTATAACTAATTGAGAATCTCCAAACACCTCAATTATGTCAACTTTTAAAGTAAGCAAAAGCTCTAATCCCATAATTAAGGCTTCATATTCTGCTTGGTTGTTTGTACATTCTCCTTCATTTATCTGAAATCCAAATTTGGTTTTCAAGCCTTGTGGAGATTCCAATACAATCCCAATCCCAGCCATTTGAGATGTTTTCGAACCATCGAACCACATTTTCCATGGCTTTATTGTCACTGTATCAACATCTGCTATTTCAGGAGTCTCAATTCCATTTGGATGATCAGCCAAGAAATTAGCCAAAGCTTGTCCCTTAATTGATTTCTGAGGAACATATTCTAGGTTAAATTCAATTAAGGACACAATCCATTTCCCAATTCTGCCACTAAGTACAGGTTGAGACAACATATACTTCATAACATCAGTCTGGGAAATTACATAGGTTACTCTAGGCATCATATAGTACCTGAGTTTCTTCGAAGCAAAAAACAAAGTTAAACATAATTTTTCTACTGCAGAATATCTACTTTCGCAATCATTAAGAAACCTACTTAAATAGTAGATAGCTTGTTCTTTGCCTTCTTCATTGTCTTGAGCCAACAGAACTCCTACTGAGTCATAATTTGCTGCTAAATACAACTTGACAGGCTTTCCTTTTGAAGGTGGAACAAGCACTGGTGGATTGATCAAGTACTCCTTGATGGCCTTGAAAGCATCATCATGCTCTTTTGTCCATTCGAAGTCTTCTCCATCCTTCAATTTCAGCAAAGAAGAAAAGACTTTAGTTTTTCCTGCAGTATTGGATATAAATCTTCGAAGAAAATTTAACTGACCAAGAAACTTTTGAAGTTCTTTCTTATTCGAAGGAGGTTTTACTTCAATAATAGCTTTAGCTTTATTGCTATCAACTTGAATACCTTTGCTGTGGACTAGATATCCTAAAAAGTTACCTGCTGTTACTCCAAAAGCACATTTAGCAGGATTCAACTTCAGTTGATAATGTTTCATCTTTGAAAAAGCTATTTTCAAATGTTCTACATGCTCATCAATAGATTTTGATTTGACAATAATGTCATCTATGTAACACTCTAGAAAACCCCCAACTATTTCATGGAAAATAGTGTTCATTGCTCTTTGATAAGTAGCACCAGCATTTTTCAGCCCAAAAGGCATTTTGACCCATTCGAAGGTCCCAAGATTGCCAGGGGCTCTAAATGCGGTTTTATGAACATCTTCTTCAGCTATACAAATTTGATTATACCCTGAATGTCCATCCATAATAGACATGATTTTATGGCCTGCAGAACTGTCCACCAGCATATCTACTACGGGCATTGGGTATTCATCCTTAGGGGTTGCAATATTTAGGTTTCTAAAATCAATGCAAACCCTAATCTTCCCATTTTTCTTGATAATAGGAACAATATTTGATTGCCATTCCACATATCTTGCTGTTCTAATAAAACCAGCATTTAAAAGATTTTGAATTTCCTTTTTAACCAATAAAATGGTTTCAGGAGACATTTTTCTTGGGAGTTGTTTGAAAGGTTTGAAATTAGATTTAATAGGCAATCTATGTTCAACCAAATCTCTATTCAAACCTGTCAATTCTTTATAGCTCCAAGCAAAGCACTCTTTGTTTTCTTTAAGCACTGTGATCAACCTTGCCTTCGAAGCAGCATCAAGCTCTCTGTTGATTTGAACAGTGTTTGGAACAATCCCTTCTCCCAATTCCACTTCTTCTAAAGGATCTTGGGAATCAACCTGACCAACAAAGGCCTTTTTGAATTCAAATGGCTTCAACCCCCAGTCAGATTTCTCAGCCAATAATTCTTCCCAATCATCTGTTTCCTGTAACTTCTGCTCTATTTCTAGAGCCATAAACTTAACTAAAGCCAATGAGTTGGCCTCTTCGAACTCTGTCTTGGACTCACATCCAAGCAGCCTCATCTGGTGAGTTGTCTGATTCATAATCAACTGCTTGTTTAAGCTTGGATTTTAACTCTGCCAATTCTCCAATTTCCAATACATTGGATGGAGGGGTGGCAAGTTGTGCAATTTCACTTAGAGGAATGATTTCGAGTTTATACATTTCAAACACTTTCGCACAATTTGCTGAAGTACTGAAAGGATGTGGGTCTGCTTTCACCTCTTCGACCCCCACTTCTTTCCCATTTTCGTACTTCACAATCATCAGGGTTTGGTGCATCGAAGATGGAATACAACCATTGACATGAATCCAATCCCTACCAAGCAAGGCATTGTACTTACTTGTGAATGTGTCCACCACAAAAAGGTCAGACGTTTCCACTTGGCCAACTTTCGGGCGTATAGAAACAATTCCTTTAGGACTTTTACTTTCACCAAGAAAGCCAAGACAATAGATGTGCTAGTTGGGATCAATCGAACCTTCTCTTTTCCCAACTTTTTCAAAGTCCTTGAAGGCGAGAATGTTTCTTCTTTGCACCATTATCAACCAAAACCTGTTTAACAAAATCCCATCGAATTCTCGCAGATGTACAAAGGCTTCAAATGGTGCCTCATATCACTTGAAGGTGATCTGAAAGGGTAAGAAAGATTAGCACAGTTCAAATCAACAATCAAAGGATACTTAGAATCATCTTCACTTTCTGGAACAAAAATTGCCCTTTCCTTTGATGTCACTTCTGGTTCTTCTACATCATTAACCATGATCGTAAAATCTTCCTCTTCTTCTTCCTTTTGAACCTTCGAAATCAAAATTCCCCAACCATCATTCCAACCATTGTCATACGAAAGATCATATTCTTCATCACTTGATACATCAATGACCTCCATAGGAGCAACTGTTGGATGTAATGCTCTTCGAACTGGTGAGCAGTCTGGTCCAAAAGGTCCAAAGTTAGCAAATGAAGGAGAAACCATATTAATCTGAACTTCAGGTAAAGTCCCAAACTGGATGGTCCTTTTTTCTTGCATTAGTAAGTCCGATTCTTCTTCTGTTATGCCCACTTTTTCAGAAGATTCTGCTGCAGAAATTTCCATGGGAGAGAATGTTTCAACAGGAGATGAATTTATGCCTCCACCTCCTTCCTGTTCCACTATCATGGCTTCTAATAAGCCAGATTGATAGCTTGCCAAGGAATTTGGTGAAGTTGGGCTATTCTGAGGCATGTCATTGTCCATCCTTGCAGCCAAACTTTCCAGTGTTTCTATTTCAGCTTGAGTAAACCCTCTTCGAAGAGATTCCTCAGAGTCTTCTCTTCGAAGTCTGTTAAATCTTGGGTTGACCTTATCATCCCCATTAGGATTTTCCTTAGAGGCATATTCTTCCATTTGGAAACTAGTATACCTCCTTTGCAATTTCCTCTTCTGAGTTCTTGTCAACATAGGAATCATTTGAGGTGTCTTGGTCTTTGGATCTCGAACCACTATCCATTGACCAGCAGGAGTATTTGGAGGCTTGACCATTTTGTTTCCAACCTTAGAAGGAGCTTTGTGTCCCTGGAAGAGTTCTGGTTTAATTTTCTTTAAAAACCAATCAGGAACCCCCTTTACCAAGGAAAATTGTTCACCTTGTCCTTCGTTTTCCTGGCCCATAGGGGCCTTCCAAAGTTAACCTTCTTCAAAGGAGGATAATCTCTCTTCGAAGTTGGTGGAACCGGGGCTAGAAGGTACATTTCTTTTAGAAACCAACCAAGGCTTCTCATTTCTTCCTTGACTTGGGCTTACCCAGTGGTCTTCTTTCATTATTTCGATCTAAGGCTTTTCTTTCCATCCTTTTTGGAAAGAAATCTACCCCCCGTCGATCCAAATCTTTAAAAACCAAATAATTGGCTCTGCATCCCATGCATAAACATTCCAAAAAGGAAGCTTCGAGCATAGGAAGATGAGACGCTTGAATCCCTTTTGAGACGAACTCTCGGTGTGTGTCTTGGCTTATTGTTTCGTAAGCCTCATTTCGAGTTGACCAACATTTGGCCTTCCTCTACCACTTTGCACGAATTCATTTCAACATGTACTTGTTTATTCTCGCACACTTCTCGAATGTTTTAGCCAATGATGTTGACACATTAGTGTTAGCGATTACTTCTTCAATCTTTGGAAATGGATCGATTATATCAATTCCCATAGCATTTTCTCGAAACATGATCCTTCCCTTTTTGATCTGTTTCTTGAACCCTATCACGGAAAACATTACAATTTTTAGTTGAATGAGTCCAAGAAGCATGCCATTTACGATAATTCTTCCTCTAATTTCTTCCAAAGTTGGAAGTCTAACATTATCGGAAGTTTGATAAACTTTTTCTTCAAAAGGTAATCAAAAATTTCATCTGCTTTGGAAACATCAAATGAATATACTTTACTAATGGCTTTCTTATTATTCCTTGGTGTTATAGAAGAATCCTTTCGAACCAAACAATCACACACACAAGGATCATGTTCAATAATTTCAGCAGCATCAATTTCATAAGTGGGCTCTTTGTAATAAGTAGAATAAGAAGAATTGTTCCTATCAACATCTTCTTCTAACAAAGATTCATATCTAGATGCTTTATAGGTTAAATCAACCAAGTCCCTAAATTCAGTAGAATCGAACTTCTTTCTAAGTTCTCTACTTAAGCCATCTTGTGCTATTCTAACAAATTCAATTTCTGGTAATTGAAGTTTGCATTTGTTTCTAGCCCTTTTAAACCTATTAATGAATTGGGCAGCCTTTTCATCAGGTTTTTGTTTTAGCCTTGCTAAATCACCATAGTGACTTCTTGAGCTCGATTAGGTAAACTGTGCATGGAATAATTCTTCCATCCTTTGCCAACTTGGAACCGACTGTGGTAAATTCGAATACCATTCGAAGGCGGTTCTGTCAAAGAATTAGAGAATAATTTCAACTTATCAAGCCATTATTACCTAATTCCTTACACGAGCAAGAAATCTAGCAATGTGTTCTCGTGGTTGATTGTTTCCCATCCCCATGAAACAATGTAAAATCAGAATTTTGAACCCCTAGGGACTTCGAATCGCCTATCTATCCATTCTCGGATAAGGTTTTCTATAAGCCCGAGTTTGCACCCCCGGTTTAGAGGTCCATAAGCTTCCCGCATAAGGCCCAATATTTCATCTCTAAGGGTGGGATTTCCTTTAAAATGCACATTTGAGTTAATGTGTGGTTCCCTATTCACATTTCTTGTCATGTGATCTTCTCGGAAAACCATCAAAAGAGTTTTCAAAAGGTTGAGGCCGTCTCTGTAATCTCCTTCTTGCCTTGTAAAAGGTTCGTAAAGGTGATTCGAATGCACTCTTCCCATTTCTCGTATTCCTGGACGTTTAGGAATTCCAAATTCTACATCAGGCCTCCTTGACCTTTCTCTTTCAATAAAATGATTTCTGTAGAATGACCATATCCTTCAAACCCATAGTCATTATTTTTATAACCTTTATCCTCATTTACACCATCAAAACTAGGTTCGAATGGGATATGAGTGGTTTGTTTGTATGTTTTCTTAGGCTTGGGGGCTTGAGAGTCATAAACCTTTGCGGTTCGTACCAAGATTCTCGTATTTCATCTACATTGATAGGTCATTTTCCAGTCTTGACTTAAATTTGCTTGTGCTAGCCTCTTCTTTGTCCTTCTCAAATGAAGGCGAGGATTATTTTTAAGTCCCGATGCTCTTCTAATTTTTGTAACATAAGCTTCGGTTTGAGCCGGTTCCTTAAATAAATGTAGCAATCATTTCAGCAAATTGGCTAGACAACACACTTCCTCCAATATCTGAATTCTTTGGGTCATCAATTTGCACTGTTCTATTGTTCCTAGTGTTCATACGAGAATTTTGGCCAATTCCAACATTTGTATCTTGACCAATACAAGTTTCCTGACCTATTTGGGGTCTTTCGACCTGTTCATTCTCTCTAGGATTAACGTTATTCTCATCCTCTGGCGTTTGGCCAATTTGAGAATCATCTGTTTGCTTCCTAAGTTTTGGAGCCATTCAACACTTTCAGGTGTCCCACCGGGCGTGCCAAAAAATGTTTACTGGTTCTTTTACTTCTTTATGATAAAATAATCATGTGCGAGCGTGCCAGAGAGAGTTTCAATCTCCTCCCTCAGATTAACTTTGGAAAAACCAAGTCTAATCAGGCGATTGTGTTTTATTGGTTCAACTACCTCAATTAAGAGGATTTTTCTTTATAAGTGAAGAAATGCAAACCAATAACTTAGGAAATTAAAGAAACAATAAAGAAACAAGGTACTTCGATTGATAAATCAAAGATAAACTTACTTCGAAATTGTCTTCAACTTCAAATACAAATGTAACAGAACTTCGAACTGGTGATTGTTACAAGAACAATCGAGAATGAGTGATTGTTTTATGAAAACAATCAAAATTATCCTAACTACTTTCTAATCTACTTCCTAATCTACTTCGAACTGAGTTCGAAATCCTAAACTACTTTGCCAATGAACAAACCAAGCATCATTTTTTGATAGCTGTTTGTTGAAGATTTGTTCGGGGCTTTTTTACTCTTCAATTTCTTCTATTTATAGACGCTGCTTGTAGTTTGAACTTCCCGCTCAATGAATTTGAACTTGGCTTGCTTCGAACTCTAACTTCTGCTCTTTGAGTTGGCAGTTTCTTCCTTTCCCCACGTCTGAATTTGAATTTCTTCAGATTCTTCCTCCTGAAGTCTTGATTTGAAATCTACATAACTGCCCAACTAATTCAAATGATCACATGTTAAAAGGATAACTGCTTTTCGAAAAATACTCCACGTACTCTAACTGCCAACAATTCCATTTTATAGATTTACACGTGGAGTTTATCTGTCTAGCAATTAATATCATGGCTTCGAAGTCAGTTTCTATTTCGTCCCTGACTCGTAACTGCCAATAACTGCTAATTTGATTTGAGAAACAATACGATATCGTATTAATTCAAGTCTTCTTCAATAATCCAGTGTATCTCTATTGACAAGTAATTGCCAACGTTTGGCATTTCTGACTACGTGTCAATCAACTATTGGATTTGTTAATTTTATATGTAAACAGGTACCCTATGAAAGTGCCTAAAACCCTAGGGTACCCGCCTATGAAAGTGCCTAAATCCTAGGGTACCCTATGAAAGTGCCTAAACCACTAAAACCCTATAATAGGAAAGTGCACTCTAAAACCTAAACGCTAGGGTACCCTTTGAAAGTGTCTAAATTCTAAAAAATAAAAATAAAAAAAATTCATGGACCTTAGACCTTGTAAAACTTTAACATGGACTAAATGCCCAATAAGTCTCCACTTCTGGACCCTAGAACAATTAACCGTTGAAAAAACTAGTTTTTTGGTTTTTTTGGTTGTCCTTGTTCAAATTTTTTTTGCATTGTTAGTTTTCGGTCGATTTGTTGTGGTTTCTTGGCTCCTCTCTACGAGAGAAAATCTAAAAAATATAAAATTATTAGTCAAACTTAAAATTTTGTGAATAAAGACGAAAAATAAACCAAAATGGTTTTTTTAGCCAAAGAACCCCTAATACTCTCGTCTCTTTCTCTCATCCTCCCCATTCCCCAGCATATGAATTTTTACTTTTGCTGATTCTCTCTCTCTCTCTCTCAGAAGTCCAAAATCAGAAAGAAAAAAAAAATGTTAACAACGCCATGATTAATACTGAGAAAAAAATGTTTTTTTTAAATTTTAAAAAAGGGGGTTTGAATCATTTTATAAGCCCAAAAATCACTAATAAATCAATTGAAGTTGAGTTCCACATTTTGAGTGGCGTTGTTAATTAAAAGTCTTTTTTTTTTTTTGGTTTGTCGTTATTTCATTTTTTTGGCTTTTGTTAATTTTGTGTTGAACAATCTTGTTCTTTTGGGTCACCTCAAACCGATTTTGGGACCATGTCTTCTTCTTTGCATTAATAGCCGCGTAATGAACCGGCAACTTAAGTATTGTGGCACGTCTCGACCAGAGAAATTGAAAAAAAATTAAAAATTATGACTATTATGGAGTAGTTTTTTATGACTAGTATGGAGTAGTTTCAGTTCAAAAAAAAAACTAGGTTTAAGTCATGAATTCTTTTTTATTTTTTCGATTCCGCTCGTCGAGACGAATCGATAATCACCAAAAGCTCCACGCAAAAACTAACAAACGCAAAAAAAAGATTGAATAAGGGCAAAATTAGTACTCCAAATTACTCCAGCTTTTAGCAACGTCACTAAAAACCAAAAACTCGGCTTGAGTGCCAAACGAGACTTTAGAACCGCAATTAGGGTTCGAGTAAATTTTGAGGGTAAGTGTGTGGTATCACAAACCAATAACAAATTCGCATATGCCGTGGTGGAGCCCACCATACACGCTTGGAAATGACATGAAAATGTAACTGGTACCCATCACACATCAGCGTAACTTTGGGGGATGGCCGTGGCCTTGAATCCACTTGAATCTCTCTTTATATTGTACGCATACTCTCCTTGTTTGTTAGGGTCTTCAACATTCCAACTGGGTTTTGATTGTTAGGGTTTCAACATTCAAGTGGGGCTTTCAAGTCCATATTAGCTTGTGGCGAGGACCCATCACTACTAGATCAGAGTTGATTATGTTTCCAGTGCGGATCTCGGCAATTCAAAAATATTTTGGACGATTCAGATTTGAGATAAAAAGGGAAATTTGGACCGTTCAAAACACTTTTCGACAACCGATATTAATACTCGGACACCACGTATGCGATATATATCCTATTTGCGCCCAAAATTCTCTTTTTCCAGGAAACCTGTTTGGAGAATCTCCTCAAATATTATCATGTGATCCTACTGTAACCATAACACTATCTCTTACAAGCCACGTCCTCCTATTACCAAATGTGACAAAAAGGAATACATGGGTCCCCCCTCTCTCTTGCTCAATGATTAATACTCTCTCCCTATCCGGATTTGGGGGAGTGTAGCAAGAGAGCTAATTACATGCGTGTAGTAAATTTACTCGGTCGTCTGATCGGTAATCAACGATATAGATAAATTTGAATTAAAATAAATATAAAAATATTTTATTAAAGTATAAGATGATCAGTCCATTGATCGCCGACGGAAGGCCGAGCCCCCTTACTACAAGGTCCCAGGTCAAACTCCCCTCCCCATTCGCCACGTACATAATTTTACTCGTCTTTTTTTAGTTCTGATTCACTTTCTCTCTCTTTCCCTCTCTCCAAAAAAGGAAAGACTTTTGAGGGATAGTCACCGGAGAAACCGAACGGGTTTTTGGGTTTTAGAGGTACTGTTAAATCTGCATTTAACACTTAATTAATATATTAGTTTTTTTAGCAATATCAGATTGAATTAATTTTTATCAGAAAATAAGAAAAAAAGTTTTAGAAAAATAAGCAGTTTGAATAATTTTTTGCCCAAAAAATCAGTAAATCGATGGAGGCTGAGGTGACGTTATCAAAAGGTATTTTTTGGTTTTGTCGTTATTTCAATTTTTTTTTTTTTTTATTCATGTTTGTTGATTGTGTGTTGAACAATTTTGTTCTTTTGGATCACCTCAAACCGGTTTCGTGACCGCATCTCCTTCTTCACATTAATAGCCGCGTAATGAACCGACAACCTAAGTAATGGTGGTAAGTCTCGATTAGAGGTATCAAGAAGAAAAAAAATTATGACAATCGTCTTCTTCTTCTTCTTCTTCATCTTTTTTTTTTGGTAAAGGACTACTAATATTTTAGCCAAAAAAAAAGGGAAATTTGGACCGTTCAAAACACTTTTCGACAACCGATATTAATACTCGGACACCACGTATGCGATATATATCCTATTTGCGCCCAAAATTCTCTTTTTCCAGGAAACCTGTTTGGAGAATCTCCTCAAATATTATCATGTGATCCTACTGTAACCATAACACTATCTCTTACAAGCCACGTCCTCCTATTACCAAATGTGACAAAAAGGAATACATGGGTCCCCCCTCTCTCTTGCTCAATGATTAATACTCTCTCCCTATCCGGATTTGGGGGAGTGTAGCAAGAGAGCTCATTACATGCGTGTAGTAAATTTACTCGGTCGTCTGATCGGTAATCAACGATATAGATAAATTTGAATTAAAATAAATATAAAAATATTTTATTAAAGTATAAGATGATCAGTCCATTGATCGCCGACGGAAGGCCGAGCCCCCTTACTACAAGGTCCCAGGTCAAACTCCCCTCCCCATTCGCCACGTACATAATTTTACTCGTCTTTTTTTAGTTCTGATTCACTTTCTCTCTCTTTCCCTCTCTCCAAAAAAGGAAAGACTTTTGAGGGATAGTCACCGGAGAAACCGAACGGGTTTTTGGGTTTTAGAGGTACTGTTAAATCTGCATTTAACACTTAATTAATATATTAGTTTTTTTAGCAATATCAGATTGAATTAATTTTTATCAGAAAATAAGAAAAAAAGTTTTAGAAAAATAAGCAGTTTGAATAATTTTTTGCCCAAAAAATCAGTAAATCGATGGAGGCTGAGGTGACGTTATCAAAAGGTATTTTTTGGTTTTGTCGTTATTTCAATTTTTTTTTTTTTTTATTCATGTTTGTTGATTGTGTGTTGAACAATTTTGTTCTTTTGGATCACCTCAAACCGGTTTCGTGACCGCATCTCCTTCTTCACATTAATAGCCGCGTAATGAACCGACAACCTAAGTAATGGTGGTAAGTCTCGATTAGAGGTATCAAGAAGAAAAAAAATTATGACAATCGTCTTCTTCTTCTTCTTCTTCTTCTTTTTTTTTTGGTAAAGGACTACTAATATTTTAGCCAAAAAAAAAGGGAAATTTGGACCGTTCAAAACACTTTTCGACAACCGATATTAATACTCGGACACCACGTATGCGATATATATCCTATTTGCGCCCAAAATTCTCTTTTTCCAGGAAACCTGTTTGGAGAATCTCCTCAAATATTATCATGTGATCCTACTGTAACCATAACACTATCTCTTACAAGCCACGTCCTCCTATTACCAAATGTGACAAAAAGGAATACATGGGTCCCCCCTCTCTCTTGCTCAATGATTAATACTCTCTCCCTATCCGGATTTGGGGGAGTGTAGCAAGAGAGCTAATTATATGCGTGTAGTAAATTTACTTGGTCGTCTGATCGGTAATCAACGATATAGATAAATTTGAATTAAAATAAATATAAAAATATTTTATTAAAGTATAAGATGATCAGTCCATTGATCGCCGACGGAAGGCCGAGCCCCCTTACTACAAGGTCCCGTGGTCAAACTCCCTCCCCATTCGCCACGTACATAATTTTACTCGTCTTTTTTAGTTCGATTCACTTTCTCTCTCTTTCCCTCTCTCCAAAAAAGGAAAGACTTTTGAGGGATAGTCACCGGAGAAACCGAACGGGTTTTTGGGTTTTAGAGGTAATTGTTAAATCTGCATTTAACACTTAATTAATATATTAGTTTTTTTAGCAATATCAGATTGAATTAATTTTTATCAGAAAATAAGAAAAAAAGTTTTAGAAAAATAAGCAGTTTGAATAATTTTTTGCCCAAAAAATCAGTAAATCGATGGAGGCTGAGGTGACGTTATCAAAAGGTATTTTTTGGTTTTGTCGTTATTTCAATTTTTTTTTTTTTTTATTCATGTTTGTTGATTGTGTGTTGAACAATTTTGTTCTTTTGGATCACCTCAAACCGGTTTCGTGACCGCATCTCCTTCTTCACATTAATAGCCGCGTAATGAACCGACAACCTAAGTAATGGTGGTAAGTCTCGATTAGAGGTATCAAGAAGAAAAAAAATTATGACAATCGTCTTCTTCTTCTTCTTCTTCATCTTTTTTTTTTGGTAAAGGACTACTAATATTTTAGCCAAAAAAAAAGGGAAATTTGGACCGTTCAAAACACTTTTCGACAACCGATATTAATACTCGGACACCACGTATGCGATATATATCCTATTTGCGCCCAAAATTCTCTTTTTCCAGGAAACCTGTTTGGAGAATCTCCTCAAATATTATCATGTGATCCTACTGTAACCATAACACTATCTCTTACAAGCCACGTCCTCCTATTACCAAATGTGACAAAAAGGAATACATGGGTCCCCCCTCTCTCTTGCTCAATGATTAATACTCTCTCCCTATCCGGATTTGGGGGAGTGTAGCAAGAGAGCTCATTACATGCGTGTAGTAAATTTACTCGGTCGTCTGATCGGTAATCAACGATATAGATAAATTTGAATTAAAATAAATATAAAAATATTTTGTTAAAGTATAAGATGATCAGTCCATTGATCGCCGACGGAAGGCCGAGCCCCCTTACTACAAGGTCCCAGGTCAAACTCCCCTCCCCATTCGCCACGTACATAATTTTACTCGTCTTTTTTTAGTTCTGATTCACTTTCTCTCTCTTTCCCTCTCTCCAAAAAAGGAAAGACTTTTGAGGGATAGTCACCGGAGAAACCGAACGGGTTTTTGGGTTTTAGAGGTACTGTTAAATCTGCATTTAACACTTAATTAATATATTAGTTTTTTTAGCAATATCAGATTGAATTAATTTTTATCAGAAAATAAGAAAAAAAGTTTTAGAAAAATAAGCAGTTTGAATAATTTTTTGCCCAAAAAATCAGTAAATCGATGGAGGCTGAGGTGACGTTATCAAAAGGTATTTTTTGGTTTTGTCGTTATTTCAATTTTTTTTTGTTTTTTATTCATGTTTGTTGATTGTGTGTTGAACAATTTTGTTCTTTTGGATCACCTCAAACCGGTTTCGTGACCGCATCTCCTTCTTCACATTAATAGCCGCGTAATGAACCGACAACCTAAGTAATGGTGGTAAGTCTCGATTAGAGGTATCAAGAAGAAAAAAAATTATGACAATCGTCTTCTTCTTCTTCTTCTTCTTCTTTTTTGGTAAAGGACTACTAATATTTTAGCCAAAAAAAAAAACTAGGTAGAAGTCATAAATTTCTGTTTCTTTTTTTGATTTCTCTCGTAAAGACGAATCAATAATCATCAAAAGCTCGAGGCAAAACTAACAAACGCAGAAAAAGTTTGAATAAGGCCAAAATTACTACTCCATATATACTCCAACTTTTAGCAACGTTACTAAAAACGAGAAACTCGGCTTGAGTGTCAAACAGGACTTTAGGAACACAATTAGGGGGGAACTGAATGTTGGGCCGATCACGGCTGTTCGTGGTCAGCCAATAACGGCTCAGATCACATTTTGTTCAAATAAATCTAAACAGCCGCTGCAGAATAGATCTACTTCATGCATGACCAACCACGGACGGCCATGATCGGCTCAACATTCATGCTTTCCAAGAAAGAACAACACCCCCCGTGTCCGGTCCGAGTAAATTTCGAGTGGAGCTACGTGGTATCACAATCCGTAACAAAATGAGCATGTGTAGTGGTAGAGCCCACCATACGCGCTTGGAAATGACATGAAAATGTAACTACCGATCACACATCAGAGTAACGTGAGCTCGGATCAATACACTGTAAGAAAAAGAAAAAAAAAACAAAGAATTGGTTTGTTGCACCACGTCACATGGTGCAACGGTTACAGTGAAATTCTTCCCCCCAACCCTCAAAACTTAAATACCAAGTTTTTCTTGGCAGTGGGTCTTGAACAACATTGGAGTGGGGTTTGTTCAACATTTGTGTGGGGTTTTCAAGTCCATAGTAGCTTGTGCCGAGGATCCGTCGTTACTAGAAGAAGGTTAGAGTTGATTATGTTTCCGATCGATTATCGCTTTATTAACTCCTACATTGTATTGTTTGCCTAGAAGAAATTAGACTTGATTTTCGTCTGTTCTTGAGTTGATTTTGGATTATGTTTCCGATCGATTATCGCTTTATTAATTCCTACATTGTATTGTTTGCCTAGAAGAAATTAGACTTGATTTTCGTCTGTTCTTGAGTTGATTTTGGACTCCTCTTTGTGGCTTCAACGTGATCTCTTTATGTATCGTCGAATGATTAACACACCAAACGTTGGATCAATTCTAGAATAGTTTTGTGTGTGTGTATATATATATATATATATATATATATATATACACCGGCGATCCTGTCAAGGATCCCGGATTTCCCGGACCGAAGCGTTTTGATGCTTTTCCCAATTGTTTTTGGGAAATCCGAGCCGTCCAATGTGTTCAAAAGGTGTTTTCCAAGGCCCACGCGGGAAATCTTCAAAAAAAAATACCGGGAAGGGCTTGATCCAAGCGGTTTTTCGCAAAAAACTGCATATTTACAGTTTTGCGAAAACCGCTTGGATCAAGCCCTTCCCGGTATTTTTTTTTGAAGATTTCCCGCGTGGGCCTTGGAAAACACCTTTTGAACACATTGGACGGCTCGGATCGTCAAAAAAATATCGGGAAGGTGGAGTCCCGGATCCGGGACTCCCGGACTAGATAAGGAGTGTATATATATATATATATATATATATATAGAGTCCACTTCCTATCCAAACCATAAATCCGGACCTACCGTCCGGACCTCATTGATCCCGATCGAATTTTGACGATCCGAACCGTTAGATGTGTTTAAAACGTGATTTTAAGGTCCAACGCGAAGATTTGGCAAAAAAAAATACCCGGAAGGGCTTGATCGGGGCAGTTTTTCACAAAAACGCTATAAAAACAGTTTTGTCTTCTTGGATCGATTCTCTTTCTTTGAGTATTATTCTTTAGTAGTGGTGTCGTTTGAAACATAGTTTAGTACTTGATTTCTTGGACCTTTTTTATGGTTATTTTACTCTTCTGACTTTTCTCGGATTCTGAATTTTTTTTAGTTGTTTTAGTTGCGAGATTTTGACCTATTTAGGAGGTAATTGACCTTTCAAAGACCTAATATTGTGTTTAAAAAAAAAAAACTAATAATGATAATTAATCTGTTGTGTGAACTACGTTTTTTTTTTTTGATCGGCTGTTGTGTGAACTTGTTGCAAAGCTTTGGCAACCATGATGGTTTTAACTTGGTTGGCGTCTAGTTACAAGTTTTGTTTCTTTTTGTTGGCTGTTTCTTCTCCTTTCCACTATTGTTGTCTTCACAAAAAGTTTAAAAAAAAAAAAGGGTGGTTATGGGGGAGCTTCAGTGTGTGCCCTTTGTTTGTGTACAGTCAGCTCAGTTCATCTTTGTGTGGTATTTTGGGTTGTGGCTTGTGTGACCTTCTGTTTTTACCTTTTCTTTTTCAATTATTTGATGGATTTTCTGCGCAACATATCCTGTCTTTGGGTATCTTGTGTTTTGATTTTTTTTTTTTGGGTAAACAAAAGTTGTTAGTAATTTGTTCTGACTATTGCGGTGGGATGATTCCGGTGGACTTAGATGCTTATTGTCCTCTAGTTTCCTTGTTTTCTTCCGAGTTTCTCCTTACGAGAGTCTATCTTCATGTTTTTAGATGTGTTCTGTGGCATTGGTGGTTGTTTTTAGAGCTTTGTGTCTTGGAAATACAGATGTCAAGTTATCTGCTTTAAAGATGTATCATATATGTAAGCATATTTAAATGCAGGCTAACTAATGATTTTACTAAAAGTGGTATATTTAAATGGGTTCCTCTAGTTTTTTAAACGATTGTTTGATCTCTCTGCCTTTTGCTTCCCGATTCAAGATCTCGTTTTGTTTCCTGGTCTTTGTCTCTTTCTTTTTTGATTGGAGAGAACAAGTACTCTGCTTTATGGTAGGGCTTTCCTTATGACACTGTAAGTTGAAGGTGTCTACAAAGCTGGAGAATATGCACTAGCAATAGGTTCAAAGATGATACGGAATATGCAGGATTAGGGAAAGGTTGCTTTCCTCCCACCACACACGCAAAAAAGAAGAATGTACAAAATTGTTGAAAGGAAAAAGATTCCATGTTTTAATGATCTGGTTTCTCAGAACCAGTTTCTCAATCTAAAAGGTTTCTTGAGCTTAGAATCTATTACAATCTAAGGGATCTGAATGACAATATCCTCATCCAATTAGTTCTGTTCGAGTGCTTCAACTTCTTAGTTCTATCAATTAATTTGCCTTTCAGTGTTTTAGGGCGTTTTATTTTCAGTAAATTGAGTAGTGAGACGTGGTTCCGTTTTATTTATATTCTAGTGCAGTGAATCTTCCATAAATTTCTGCGTAGAGATAGGCGATTGCGAGATTAATTATCTTATTTGACTGCGAATGAACACTCTCCTCGGCTGTTCAGTTTATTCAAGCTCCATATTGGTATCTTGATTATGACTTAGTTCTTTGAGGTGCAAATTTTGTATGTACATTGTTCTTAAGGGAGAGGTGTCTATTCTACATTTTATAGCTAGGGTACAGAGCTAATTTTTTATTTTCTGCATTTAATGGGTAACAACTAACAGGAGAATTGAGTTGAACTTTCTAATACTTCCATATAATATGGTAGGTCAATTTCCATTCAAAACAGTCACATAGGTCCTAAGTCCAATTTTTCTTTCGCGAACAGAGTCTCATGGATGAGGATGAATCAGCTGAGGAAAGAAGAGCGAGGTTCTGGGCTAATTCTGCTATACCCGAATCCCATTTCTGCAAACTGTGTGGAACGATGATGAAGTTCTACCCCACTCATGCACAGTGCCTCCTCTGCAAGATGGAAAGGCCAATTGAAGGTAAAGTCGTCTTGCCTTTTTTACTGCTGCTTGTTCCCTCAAAAGGGAAGTTCAATAAGCCCTTACTTTTATCTATTAACAAATTGTCCACTTTTCAGCGGGTGATTCTCGAGAAAGAACAATCTCGATCAGTGGACGGGTATGCCTTCAATTACTGGTCAAGTTTGTATTCTGATGTCAATATGCAGCATGCTTTTTTTTTTCCCCCTCCTAATCAGCCAAACATATTGAGGGGTTAAAGTTTGATGTATATGTGCATAACTTTTACTTTTTCTCCCTTGGGAACATTCCATGTGAGGGTTCTTGGGCAAAACGTGTAAATCACAAAAGAACTCTAGGCAAACTGTGCATGTCGTCTCCACATCGTGAAAATGTAAGTGCTCAATGCATCAACTTGATCTGTGGAGGTGACAAATGTCCTCAAATGTTTTCCCTTGCTTAGAAGAACGCGTTAGTTACTGGTCAAGATTTGTATTTTTCTATGAATATGAAAACGTATTGTACTCGTAGCTAAACATATTCAGTGTTTATACGTGAGCTTATACGTGCTTTCCCCCTTTCGCTCTACGGAAGCATCTAATCCAAAATTCGGCAATGCATATACACACCATGAGTACGTGCAACCACCAGTGTTAAAAGCTTGGTATACCTCCAAAAATCTTGAAAAGAATCAGTTGAAGCAAAAGACTTCTTAACTGGAAAAAACAGTACATGTCAATGTCTGTTTCTCCCACTTGTCTGTCGACAGCTCCTTTCAACGTGTGTTCGTCCCTTCTATTAGTGATGGATGAACGATTTCAACTTACTGAGGCAAGTGTTTATGCAAACTTTTGCAGGATATGAGGAGGAATTTGGGCATGGCGCCATCGGAATGTAGAACTTTGATATTCCCACTAGTGTTGTAATTAGCGAATTACAGTTGATATTCACACTAGTGTTATTAATTTGTGGTTCATTTATATGAAATTGATGGGGGTATTTTTTCCAAAACTTACAGCGGATGAGACTTATGACCAACGAATGCTGTTCGAAAGTTATAGGAACTGGCAGGTGAAAACCAAGGGGTCTGCTTCCAAGAAAGAAATTCAGAAAATCAGAGTGGAGGTGGAACGGCAAATGGATTACGTCAATCGACTCAATCCTATTCAGATACTCTCTACTGGTGATTGGGAGACGGTTCAGGAGATGATGGTTGATTTTAAGGAATACAAGCCAACTTTACTTGTATTCGGGGAGCTGATTGGAGAGAATACCCCGTGGACTGAAATCCGTGATTTTGCTTCGGCAAATGGCTGCCCCTTTAATCACTTGGAGCGTCGTTCCCCTTCACCTCCCCGCCACTTTGGTCAAGGGGAGCCCTATGACATTGGTCATTATATGCAGAATAATCTGCATTAGTAAGCTGAGTCTGTCTCATCCCCCTCCCCAGCATCTTCACTATCATCATCTTCAATTTACAGTGCTTCTGGTATTCCGTACTTGGTTTATTCACAACTACTTATAATTTGTAGGTTTTCGTTTGCACTTCGTACTTGGCTCACTTTAAGATTTGGAAGTTTTATATATATATATATGGCTAGCTTGTTATATCTTGTGGAATTCGCAATTCATGTGTTCGTTCAGTAGGTTATTTTTCACACAACATTTTTATAGCTCACGGATATAAAGATGAGGAATGGGGGGTCCCCCTCCCTTCTTACGACTCGGTTGGATCCTTAAGACTCGGCGGAGAAGGCCGCCTCCGCCAGGGCTTGATGGAGATTGGGTTTGGGTTTTGGGGTGTGGGAGTTCAAGTGCAAGCGTGCACTTCACGTGTTATTCTGTGAGTCCATGGAATCCTTGGAGGCGGCGGCGGTGCCGGTTATGGATAGGTGGTGGTGTTTGTGGTGCATGGAGGGAATAGGCCGAGGGGAAGGGACGGGATTAGGTTTCAGTGTACAATTTAAAAGTACACTTTAACGTACAAATATACTTTGAAAGTATACTTTTTTGTACAAGTAGGACCCACAAAAGTGCACTTTTTGTATCCTTTTTATAATGAGAAAAAGGTGGGACTCGCTTGCCACATGGGACTTGTGTGGTTTGTGGTGTGCCATTTTGTGTGCCTCTCAATGGGGTTGAACTCGTCAATCGTAGATTCAGAGCATCTCCAACAGGCTCAACAAATGGAGTCTGTTAGCTTTAATAGCTAGTCCAGAGCACTTTCTTCACTCCAACAGGCTCTCTATTCCACTAGCTATTTTACAGTTTTTCATTTCCACTAGCTACATGTAGCTAGCCGGCTCCCCTCGCCTCTCTTATTAGCCGAGTAGAGAGTAGTGTTGGAATGTGGTGTGAAAAAGTGAATAGGCAAAATAGAATTTGTACTTTTTTAATATTTTTGGCTCTCTACTCTGCCTAGCAGTGTTGGAGTTGCTCTTCACAACAAAAATCAACATGACTCCAACACACTCACATGGTGTGTGGAGCTCATACACACTTGAGTGTGAAGTGTGTGTGAGCTTCACACATTATGTGAGTGTGTTGAAAATATGTTAGAGCTCAGTTGTTGTACATTTATCATTTAAAAAAAATTATTTTTAAAAAAACATTCAAATTCTGTTTATGGTTCGATGTAAGCTTTTTTGCTCATTGCATTTTTGTGATAAATAATTGGGAAATATTAAATACTATCAACAACCACGAAGAAGGGAAAAGAATAGAATGCTTTGCATCTTTTATGACTTATCCAAAATAAAAGGATTTTGTCATAAAGATATGTATAAACACATAGTAATTATTTGTTGGTCAATGAAGTCTAAGTATGGTTAACTTATTGGTAATTGATATTTGTGTGGATATGGATCATCAGAAGTTTTTGGACTCGTAGAGGCATTTGGCAGTGTACTAAAATAAGAGAACAAGTCTAAGTTGAGGAGGACTCTGGTGGTATTGGTATTTCGTAACAACGCAGCTATGGGTATGCGTACTTGTGTACGCTATATGCACGCAATTCATCTCAATCGTCCATCTCAATCGACAGTCCAGATTTTAAATAAACTCTTTGCACGGATAGTTTATTTAAAATTTGGACCGTCGAAAAAGCTTTTGGACAGTTAAGATGCATTGTCCGTGCATATGCGTATTTGTAGCTTTTTTGATTTCGTAATCAGCATCATCATCGTAAAAGATCATATGGATGAAGTTCAGATCGAGATGGACTCTTTTAGACGCAGCGTAGCGTAATTAAGGATTGACGAGAACAAGGATAATCACAAACAATGATTGAACTATAAATACTCTCTCCTTGAAGAAAGGATAAGTGAAAAACTCCCAATTTTTCATTAATAAATGTGGTGCCAGGTTTCCTAGATGAACCCTTTGGTTAGTTGCTTCTCCACCGTAGGTGACAAACGTAGGTCTCTTAGGTAATCCAACAGTCTAGTAAGGATTTGGAGGAGAGAAGTACCAAAGAGAAGTAGAATGTATTTTTGTAAAGGTGAATTGTGTACCTTCTAGGGTTACTTCTCTTCCTTTATATAGACTTCTCCTGACTTGTGCTCCAAGTTTAGGGGCAAATCAGTCAAATGGCTTGGGTGACGTCATGACATGTCACAGGCCAAATCCGTTATCATTGCATGTAGTTGTCTCAAATCGCAGCTCGACGCGTGTCATAACGGCTCGGATGCCGTCATAATGACTTAGGGCAAGCTATTATATGCACATGGCCATCACGAGCCTGACACGACCTGTAACCACCTCGGATGACATCACACGTGACGTCAGGCACGAACCGTCTCCCATATTCGTTGCGAGTCACTTTGCGTTTACCCGGCTCGGGTGACTCATCCAAATCAGTGCCATCTCAAGAGTCGGGACTCATCTCGGGCCGCTCCTACGTAGATGTGGGTTTCGTTCCATTTGGGCTTTAAGCCTTCGGTCTTTGCCACCTTTGTTCCTCTTGACCGTAATATTTCGGCCCACTACAATAAATAAGGACTAAATTGGCCCACGGCTTTACACCTCAATTTATAATAGAAAAAGCCCTATGTACAAGGAAATAAACAAAAAATGCAATAAAAAATTAGAAACTAATTAGTCTTCCTAACCAAGCAAATATTAAAAGAAGACTGAATAAAATATAGTTAGGAAACTAGTTACTTCGGCATACTTAATTTCCTAATCGAAAGATTCCCGGCTAGATATATAAATCAAATATACTAATTTTCTTATGAAATACTAATTTCTAAATAAGAAACTAAATTTCATATATTTCTAGAGTATACAAAATCTTGGCCTTAAACATTCTCTCTCGCTTGAGAAAACTCGTCCTCGAGTTTCCAGAGTTTGTAATAGTTTAAACACCGAATCTTGTCTGTAACGCCTTGTACTTAAATTAAGCACCTTGAATTTGAACTCTAACAAAAATATCTTTAAAAACTAGAGCAATAATTTCCTTCCCAACTTACTCTAGGTACATGATCAATATATTCTTATTCGGGGTATCTTCAATAACATCCCCAAAAGGATAGATTGTACCGAATGTGTGATACAACTGGATGCCATTTTCATTCTCTTGTGAGTCGCTAGGAATGTTTGGTATTCAAAATGGTGATTAAATGATGATGTAATGAATTGGATGTGTTGACCTGAATGAGAGGTTGGGTACGTATCGTGTATGACGAATCGGTAGTAAGGAAATCTAATGGCTTGATTAGGCATAATTATCATATTGGGTTTTCACAAGACTTGAGTATCGTCAAATATTATCCTTGCTCATTTTTGTCTTGCATATTCATCTCATTGCACGTAGTAATAGTAGATACCCTAATAATTTCAAGTACGTATGCATGAAGCATAGTTTAGATCGCATGGAGTACTTGGATGTGGACTAAGGACATGACATGAAAAGTTATTTGCTCATCTTTTGTTTCATATTTTTTGAAAGATGAACTTGTAACTTTAATATTTCCTCTTTTGACTTTGTGAAGTTAGTAATTAATCTTGATACTTCAAACTTATGTATTTATCTTATCGGTACAGGTACCTGGTTGGCTCTTGATTATTCATGTATGTTTGACTTTGACTTGTGAGAAAGACTTGGATTTTGACTATAAATATGTTGACTATCTTTGAAAAGGTGTTATTATCTATATTTCAAATTTGAGGGCGTGATAGGGAAAATTTCAAAAAACCCTCCAAACTTTGACCTCAATGTCTCAAACACTAATGAGCACAAAATATTGACACAAAGTACCTCGGATATCATATGTTGTTAGTTTTAAAATGTGCTTAATTAGATAATATTATTATCTTCTTATTCATTTACATTCGAATAATTTATATTGCAAGAAAAGATAATAATTTTACTTAGTTTCAGCCGTTGAAATAAATTAAGAGTGATGTGGACCCGCAAATCAATATTGCCGAATTTAAAGGTGGAATTGACGAAGTTACTCTAAATAATGGGCTCACCGATGATGGAAAATAGAAAGATTATGGAAGGAGTATCTGGTTGGATCCATTCGATATCATTGATTGTTGGGAATTAGAATTTGATTTGGCATGAGTATGTGAGATTATGTCACGACCCAACCCGGAATGTTTGAAATCATGACCGGCCAGTGATTCAAAATCACCCTAGGCCTATATAAAAATCGCATTTTGTACACCTTTTCTAAAATAATCAAATTTAACAAATTGTAAAGCTAAATTATTGCATTTAACAAAATATAGTCAGAGCTGACCTAACGTGCTACAAGAATACATATTTAACCAATCAGCATTATATTACAATTAATCTTGTGGCCCGCAACTATTGGCACCACCAAAACAAATAGATAGGAGCACCTCAATTTTATTACCAATGAATCTGATTACACAACATAGTAGCAGCCACCATTAATCAACAACCACACATTATCCCTAAAGCCTGCTTTTACCCCCTGTGTCCTGAAATGGTTTCATAAAAACAAAACCATTCCAGTGAGCGTTACGATATACAAAGGTTCCATAATTAACATGGGAATAGTTTAACAAAAATTAACTTTAAATACAAGCTTTCAGGCTTGAGATTGGAAACCGTAAAATAATCAACAGTGCAGTTATTCATGCTCAAAACTGTCAACCCTCTGAAAACAATGCAGTTATTCAGCAAACTGCCAAAGCTCTGAAAACAATGCAGTTATTCAGCAAACTGCCAAAGCTCTAACATCTTTTATGGGTGGAACACCAACAATAATCTGGGGAGCGACCCCTCCATTGGGAAATGATATCAAGTCCATGGGATACCTGGCTATATCCCCTTCTTTGGGCGCCAAATCTCAACACCCAGATGTTTTACGAAAACGAACAATATAGTCCGTTCTCTTTTTCCTTTTCAATCGATCTCATGTTTATCTTTAAAATTTCATTTCCAAATTGTGCTTATTATGCACTATGATGCTTCCGTACAAGACATCTATTTTCAACGTATTTTATCGATCCAATTTGCAATTCATAATTCACAAAACATTTAAAAATAAGCTATGCAACCAATGTATATTCGTAACTCACCTTAGTAGCGTGAACCAAAGCACTACTGCGTGTACATAACTTAAAGACAGGCCCCGGAATCGAAAAGAGAGGAGGAGGAGGAATGAGTCGCCGAACCTTTGCCGAGATGGGTGTCAGCTGGGGTGGAAAAGGTGGCGGTGGAAATTTTCAGTGAGAAAGATAGAGGGAGACTGAAAGTTGAGAGGTTGAGGGAGGGATATAATAGAGTATTATAAAATTACAATTGATGCAAAGTATTTGCTGTGGAAAAATGTTGTGTCTAAAGGAGTATATGAAGAGAGCATCGAGAGACCAGATTTGACAAACTTAAGAGCCTGTTTGGATGCAGTAATTAACCCCTGACTAAATAGTCCCTCTTCCCCTCATCCCTCTTCTACGCCATATTCCACCATTTGGCAACAAAAAACTTCCCCTGCTTCGCTCATCTCCCTTCTCCGATAGTCAGGGACAACCCTGACTAAATAGAAGCAGGGGTGGTATCTATGTTTAGTCAGGCCAGTTGGGTGTTGGTTGAATTACTCTGGTACCCTCGATCTCCTTTTTACTTGTTTGTGGAGCCCTAAATCTAACAACGAAGAGAGAGAAAAAGGGGTGCGGCGATTGTGGCGACTGTGGGTTGAATCGATTATCACCCACACTCCGGCGAATTCGCGACCTTTTCCGGTGAAGCTACCCCTCATTTTCACACAGGTATGGCTCCGATTTCTGAATCCATGTATCTCCTTGCTCCGATTTCTGAATCTGTGTATCTCTGTTCTCTGTTTGTTTAAGTACCTACGTAAACCCTTCTTTTTTTTGCCTATTTTTGCATGTCGAATTTCATACATCTGAGATCCAACATTTATAAGTCTGTAAATAATTTTTATGGCCCTAGTTTTGGTATATTTGTTGCCCTATTTATTCCCTATCTGAGATCAGTTCCTTCATTGTTCCTTCACTGATTTGAGAAGGCCAACTATGCACACATAAAAAATTAAGTTAATAATAAGCATTGAAAATGAGAAATGATAGTTGGAATGATCTTGTATGATTCAAGATTCTAAATTTCAAGGATTATGTGGCTACTAAATTCGTAGTGACTTCTGCTGTAAATTGCGATTTGCGAAGGATTAACAGAACATAAGTTCCTTCATTGTTTCTGAAAAGGAAATTAGTACTGTTTTATAAGGATGAGTTTTGGTTAAATAATCCTACAAAGATTTAGTTGAGAAAGGAAAATCTGAGAAATGTAGGAGAGTAGATGTAGTTTTTGCTTCGGCCCGTAGTTTATATGCATATAAGTCAACGACCTGCCTTTTGGTAAAATTAAGATACCCGGGTTTGTTACTTGTTTTGAAAGAGTAGATGGATAGCACTTGTTGAGAAAAACATAGGTGAAACTTGTGACTGCTGTGGAACCCAATTGGGTCTTATGTGGTAATATGTGATGTTCCCAAATAACTAATGAATGAAATTAAATTTAGGATGGCAAGATTAAATAATTCACAGTTGACAAGAAGACAACAGGAAGAGGCATTTGTGGCATTACAGACTTTTATTACTGCTGCACTTGGTGTGTTTCGCCTCTACTTCTTCGTGACAAGTTTTTATAAGGAGGCTCGTCCACACTTGTCTCCGAATCCTGACTTTTACCAGAGTCAAATAATGAGAATCAACAAGCTAACAAGGGGTAATGAGGCTCATTGTCACGATCAATTGAGAGTCAATAGGCATACGTTCTTGAGGTTGTGCTACTGACAAGGGGTAGTGATGCATGCTACCTGCTACTGAGCCATCTTTGGTTGTGGGCAGTTTACTTGAACTGGGCAATGATGTATGCTAACCTGTTAATGAACCATCTTTGTTTGTTTTTTTAGTTTACTGCATTCTGATTGGGCGATGAATGAACCTGAGCCATGTGAAAGTCACCCATCTTGTGGCGATGATGATATTTTATTTCCGTAGAAGCATGCACACATATTTTTTAGGCGAGGCAACATTAGTTGGTCAATTACCAACTAATGATGCAGCCTATTGGTGCCACTTGTTAAATGTGGTCTTGAAAGACAATATCTGAGCCAAAATTACTGCCCAATATTCATATGTTTTATTGGTTCGTTGTATTGTAATGTGTTTTGGTGGAAACAAAATATGTGCTTCAAATGGGAACTTTGTTGCATGATAGCGCTACAGCGGCTGGAGCAAAGGTTGGAACTTCACCAAATTCCACGTTCGCCGAGAAATGTACCTGGGCTTTATTCGGGGCGGGCATCGCAATGTTGATCCAGTTTGTCGTCAAAGTCTGTACTTGACTTGTAAAAATATAATTATTATGTCAGTCATCCAATTTTGTTTTTTCGTTGTACTAGACATGTAATTTACTTTGTAGTTTTTTTGTAGACACGCACTTATAATTTAATTGAAGTACTTGATTCTCACTTGTGCTACGAAGTTTTGTACCACTTGAAAAATTGAAAAGGTAGTTAAACTATTTACAAAAAATACCACCTTACAAATTAAGTAATGAAATTTTAATTTTACAAATTAAGTAATGAAATTTTAACTAATGAATTAAATAATAATTAATCCATTCCTAGTACATGTTAATAAAAAAAACCCCAACATATTGTTCACATTTTTTCATTTTTTAATTAGGAATTAATATTATGTATTAATATTTATTACATAACCGAAATAATCAATTTATAACTTAAAAATAAAAATTTCGTTTTTTTATTAAAATAATAAATATAAATATGTATGACAACGTAAATATTAAATTTTAGGGAAATTTATTGAAATGGTCCCTCTAGTTTAACCCCGGTCTCGATTTCGTCCCCCACCTTTCAATTTCACTCTAACGACCCCTGTAGTTTCAATTTTGGTCGAATTGAGTCCAAAAGTTAACTTCCGTTAGTAAAGTTAACAGAAATCCCAATTTGGGGTTTTTTGAGGGGTAGAATAGACATTTTGCCCTCCCTCTTGCCCAATAACACACCCTATCTCCTCTTACCCATTTTTTACCCTCTGCAAATCTCAAAAAAAAAAAAAAAAATCACTAAAATTATAAAATTAAGAGACAAAAACAATTCACCAAAATTCACCCTAACGACTCATTCTAGGGTTGCAGTGTCTATATCTCTTCTTAGGTAGGCTGAGAATGAGCAAATGCCTAGTGTATGGATGATGGCATGCATGCAACACACATTTTAATGAATTTTTTTTTTAATTTTGGTGAATTTTTTTTGCCTCTCAATTTTATAATTTTGGTGAATTTTTTTTTTCCAGATTTGCAGAGGGTAAAAAATGTGTAGAAGGAGTTAGGGTTTGTTATTGGGCAAGAGGGAGGGCAAAATGTCTGTTCTACCCCTAAAAAAACCCAAATTGGGATTTCCGTTAACTTTACTAACGGAAGTTAACTTTTGGACTCAATTCGACCAAAATTGAAACTACAGGGGTCGTTAGAGTGAAATTGAAAGGTGGGGGATGAAATCGAGATTGGGGTTAAACTAGAGGGACCATTTCAATAAATTTCCCTAAATTTTATATAAAATGAATTATTATTGGCGTTTATATAAATATATAGATAGATATTCTAATATATGCAAGAACAAGGGCAACATTATCTTTTACCATCATTTTACATCATCCATCCTCCTTATCCTCCCATTTAATCATCCATCCAAACCATGGGCTATTTAATCCACCATTTTTAATCCCTCATCCAAAGCATGGGCTATTTAATCCCCCTGCTTAATTATCACATCAATGTGGGCCCACCCTTTTAATCACCCCTACTATTTTACCCCCCTTACTATTTAATCCCTCTCAAACTAATATGCTATCCAAACGAGGCGTAACTGCATAAAGTTACAATCCTATCTCATGCATGTATACATTACTCCTTGGCAACTTATCCTATACAAATAATTCAGACAAAGTAATAGATTTAATAGGTTAAGGGCTCCACCTCTGAATTATACATATATATATATATTTTTTTTTTGATTTACATAAAAAGGTGCTCCGCAATGGACCTGCCAATGGGGCACCAGTTGCCAGCCAGATTTAACCACAACCCAAGGAAGGGACCTGCCAATGGGGCACCAGTGGAGTGCCTCCTACCCCCGCCCACAGAGCCAGGAACGATTTTTTAACTCCTGGTACAGGCCCAGGAGTCGAACTCTGGACAACGGAGAGGGTGGCAGAGGCCTCCACCACTGGGCCATGCCCCCACTGGTGCCCCATTGAATTATACATATTGCTCAACTACAATTTTGACGAATAAATGACTCCACCAACGAAACTTTCTAAAAAAAATATCCTACCGACAGTGTATAAACGGGTCCTAATTAATGTCCAGGCTTTGTTTTCGAAAAAGCTATATAAATTTATTACTGACGATAAAATTTAATCTCAAATTAAACCGCCGAGTCAGAAATTTGAGGAGAATTTTAGGAACTAAAATTCGAATTCATATATATATAAAAAATCGGATTATCACAGATCATGATAAAAGATTTTATTGGTGGGCCGCCAACACTAGAATTGAGTTAGGAAAATAACTCACTTCCTTTTGAAGAGGAATTTCGGTGCAGCATATAGGCCTCGTTTGTTTGATCGGAGATAAATGAATGGGATATAAAATCCCTTGGGATATGGGTGGGATATGAAATCCTTGGGATATTGCTCAGGATATCAATGGATGGAGGAAATCAATATCCGGTGTTTGTGTTCAACGGGATATGGGTGGGATATGAACTTTTTTTTGTTGTTTTAGCCTTTGAAAAACCAAATCCCATCCAAATCCCCCATGGGATTTTATCTCCCACTGCCGTACGGGATAAAAATTGGTGGGGATATGAAATCCCACCCCATTTAGCAACAACAAGCAATGGAAAATGGGTCCCATCTCCAAACCTCTCATATCCCATCCCTCAAATCCCCTCTAACAAACAGGGCCATAAAGCCAACTAGAGGGTTGGCTTGACGGAGAGGACGGCGAGGACCGAACGGAAGGAAGGTGAATTTCCATAGGCTATCACAACGGGACACAGCAGCGACATCATTTTGGAGGTCCACGGCTGGAGCAAAGAAAATATTGTGAGCTTTATCAATTTCATGGATTCAAGTGAAATACTTGATATAATTTTAAGTTTTAACAATGCTAGGGTAAACTTTTAAACTAGTTTTGAGGATGAAACATCATAAATGTTATTAATTAATTTTATGCATGTGATTTTTGCTACGTGCGTTTATTGTTCATTGTTCTCGATTCCTTAATTAATATGCATGAAACTCGGATATGGATTCAATCATTATGAATGGGTTTTTTTCCATGATTTGATATCAGCATATTAATCGATTTGTTTGGTTCATTGAAGCTAATATTTAAGTACGGGGCATCCATTGTGATTTGTTCTCACGGATACATTGGATGATTTTGGCTTAAAATTCCGAAATAGAGGGGGAACATATTTTTGTAATAAATAAAAAGGGCTTATCATAATATTATCTACGATAGTTAAGATTAGCCTCTAAATCATTGTGTACAATTATAGGAAAAATCACTCATAAGATTAATCGATATATTTATGGGTATGAATTCCGAAACCATAGTTATTTTCTCAACCATTACTCTCCTCTCTTTTTTTGCGTGCTAGTTTAATTATTTGTTTTGCCACTATTTTATTTTATTTTTAGTTTCCAAATCAATCACAACTTTTTGCCAACTAGGTTAGGGTTTAATCAGTTTAAGTTTATTTGGTTTTCCTAACAAAAAAAAAAAAAGATCCTTGTGGGTTCGACCTCGCATTTGCATAACTATACTTCGATACGATTCGTGCGAGTACATTAAAATTTCACAACAAACACTCCCAAACTTCGCTTATTTCAATTAGGCTCCCAAACTACTTCTTCGTTATTCAATCGACCTCCCACTGTCCAAATCTGTCACATTGGCTCCGTTGAGTTAGGGATGGCAACAGGTAGGGTATGGATCGGGGGACCGTATTCCATACCCGACCTCCGATTAGAGGATATTTCAGCATCCCCGCCCCCATCCCCATTGGGGATATAAGATGAAGAACCAAATCCACCTCGCGATGGGGATTGGGGTTTCTCCGAATATACCCTTATCCAAACAGAAAATAAAAATTAAAGAAGTTAAGAATGAAATAAATTGATATTTATATTTAGAAATATAATCTTAATTGATATTCTATGAATATTAAGTGGTCTAGGATAGGTAGTAATTGATAAAATTTGCTAATTAAAGAGGTAATTGTTTACATATGTAACTATACTCAAGATTTATACGTATGTTCCTATTTATATGTATATATAATATGGTATATGTGGTATGTATAACCGGGTACGGAGAGGGTACGGGGCGGGTACAGGTATTTGGGGGTGGGGATTACAAAGGCCTTGTTCGTTTAGTAGTTTAGTTTTGGAAAAATGTGTAATGAGTGGAGAGAGATTGTGAACACCCCGCAGAGTGATGTCCACGAAAACGGTTTTGATTTAGAAAATGATTTGATTAGTTGAATGGAGTCGCCACCCGGGTTTGAGGACCGTACCCGAGAAACCAATTGAAAAATGACTCTTTTGCCCTTGAAGTGGAAAATGCTTTACCGGCCTCTCAAAATGAGATTTCTCGGGTGCGAGAGCTAGGTTACGCGAGGGGAAGGAATTTAAAGCACCCCTCACGCCCGGTATGATTACCGGTCTCTACAAAATGTTTGAAAAGTTTTTGAAAATATTGTTTAAGTGGACTTTAAACACAGATTCATCCGAAAGCACGACAAATGTATCAAAAAGATTAATGAGATATGAGTGAATGCTTGTGCAAAATGTTATGAGTGGATGATTCATGTACAAAAGATGCTAAAATTTCACTAAATGCCCTCAAACTGCATTAGGATGTCTCAGAAACTGATCACAAATGCCCAACACATCACACCTGGATTGCAATCTGGGCGCTTGGATTAGGTAGATCCAATCCAGGCGCTTGGAAATGGTCAATCCAGACGCCTGGATGGCCTTCCAGACAGAAATCTCAGAACTTCATTTCTCACAGCAAACACCAAATGCAATGCTTTTGACTAACTCACATGCACTTTAAAAGATGTATAACAACACAGTAATAGACATGAACGTTAAAGTTAACTCAAATGCATGATATGAGCTTAAAAGAAGCTTAATTTTGAATAATTTGATAATGAAATACACCAAATACTCATCAAAATGAAGATTAAAATATGAGACATAAGTACTTTAAACCACTGTATGCAAATGATGTACCATGAAATAGTTGAAAATGCAAGAAAAAGCAGATAGTATAATAAGAGAAAAGGGGATCCAGGCGCCTGCATGGAGTGAATCCAGGCGCCTGGACTCAATGCAGGCGCCTGGAAAGTGATGATCCAGGCGCCGAGATTGAATACTGATGCACAAAACAGATTTCTTTCTTGATGATTTTCAAACCTCTCGCAAGCCCTCTACTGGTATAGAAGACCAATGAGAACTTGATTGAGTTCCCCTCAGGGCCTTTTTGAACACTTTGGTAGATGAACTACCTTGAAAGACTTGATTGATGAACTTGGAACTAGTTTGAGTAATGTTTGGTGGTTGATTGAGCTAGGATTCTATTTTCTGGAAAAGTAAAGATCTGATTGCTTTGGTTTTTGATTAGGTTTGATGGTGGATGGTTGAAATAAGAAGATTTTGGTGATGAAAGATGAGGTTTTTTAGGCTAGAAGTTGGGTTTTTAGGCTAGAAATGAGTAGACCAAAGGGGGATGGATTGGGGATGGAATTTTTGGAAAATTTCCAGCAGCATAACAATTAGGAAAGGGGGTGGAGAGCTGATCTCTTTCAAGTGGAGAGGGGAGTGGGTATTTATAGGAAAAGGAAGGTTCAAAATGGGCCATTTGAACCCTTAGGGGTGAGGTTTAGGGGGGCACCATGGGTCATCATATCTCTCCCACTATTTCTAACAGATTTCTGCAGAAAATCCCCAAAGAATCCTCAAAAACGCTCCTCCCCACTCATTTGACCTTGGGGATCAAGTATCTGGAGTGAGTCCAGGCGCCCATATTGATCAAATTCAGGCGCCTGGATTCAATGTGGGCGCCTGGAATCATCCAATCCAGGCGCCTGGACCTGGAGACAGCACAAAATTCCAAACTTTGCGGGGCCATTCCGGGTGCTACTGAACTCCATTTTGCGCATGGTTTGAAGCGTTGGAAAGCTTGGCAAGTCTACTTTCTAACCCAAGTGGTTTGAACCCAAGATGATTTGTACATCAAAATATGTGACCATTTTACCCTCAGAAGGTCGGGAAAATAAGTTATTTTGGTAAAACGGGCACATCTCCCTCATTTCAAAGCGGATTGGGACATATTATATATCAAAAAAGAGAGTCTTGAATGTACTAGAAGGTGGTGCAAGATTGGGTTTATTTTGGAGGGATTAAGGAGGGGTTTCCAAGTTCACAATCAAGCCTCGCGTGCTCTTATCAGGCATTTTCATCATCGGGGATGCTAAGGATTTTCGTGGGTCAAAATTGGGGTGTCTACAGAGATAGAGAGAGAAATGAGTGTAATGATTACAAAATAAAACTAACACTAAACTAAAACTATGAAACGAACAAGGCCAAAATCATACCCGCTTCATACCCGAGCGGGTTTTCTTCATATCCTACCATACCCGCTACTATTGGGAAAAATTTTGAGTTATCTCCGCCTCCATATGGACGGGGGCGGGTATCCACTGGATATGGGGAAGTTGCCATCCCTACGTTGAGTGATGAATTGGACTAACTCCATTAACTTTGTCTTTCCCTCTAACAATCTCAGACCCATTTTCCCATCAAGATCCAAACACTACCCTCCACCACTCACCAGAACAACACCGTCCAAGAACCCCCTCGCCCCTAGCTCCTCCCCTTCCACCGCCACTTGGCCACCACATTGTCCAGATCGGCATCACCAATGTCTTCTCCGTCCCCGACGAGTTCAACCTTACCCTCCTCAACCACTTCATTGCCGAGCCAGGCCTCCACAACGTTGCCTACTGCAACAAACTCAACACCGTACGCCGACACTGTTGAACACCAAGATTCATATAGGTATGGAATGGAGTCTTCATATTCAAAGGTGTGGTCAACTGTAAGAGAAATGGCTCTGAGGAATTCCTTGTGGGTATTGAACCTAGCAAGTGATCTTGATCTCCTTAAACCTCCTCCTTCATTCAGAGCCATTGATTCAGTCATTCAAAGTCCATGAGTAGGGACTTAACAAGGGACCATCTTCAGAATCTTCCTCGAGCTTTCTTGAGCTTATGCTCTAGAAATTTTGCTAAGAATTGATGGGGTTCTCTTTATTTGTTCTGATAAGTGGCTAGACCCATCTTTATTGTCCAGAATCATAGAAGCACAATGAGAGAGGCACACTGTTGTTTCAATTTTGAATTTTGTTTTTTTAGGGGGTGACGAGCCACATGGTTGATTTAACGGCGCCGTTAGTCCAACTCAGCGATTTCTGTTTGAGAGTTGACCGACTTAGACGGTGAAGGGTTGATTGAATAACGGAGAAGTGGTTTGGTACTCTAATTAAAAATAAGTGAAGTTTGGGAGTGTTTGAGACATTGAGGTCACAGTTTGGGGGTGTTTTTGAATTTTTCCCTATCACAATGGGGGCATCATAGAAATTTTCACCACAGGGGGATTCATTTCCTGTGTGAAACCCCTCTTTATTGGGTCATCCACCAAGAGATTCGATTCGAATACCACCACCGCCTCCCCTTCTCCCTTTTTCTTCTCTACCAATAGGTCGCATCCGTTGCCCCTCCCTGAATTATGGCCGCCACCGCCCACATCCTCCATCTCATTCTCTCCGACCCTAGATCTAACGAACTATATCTCGTTATACTTGCTTGTTCTATGTTTTGATAGCTTCGCTGGCTGTAATATGGATATCGCGAGTCTCTCTCTCTCTATCTAGATCGGGGACGATGAAGAAACGGCGTTGAAGAGAATCCCATAGCTGCAGTGCAGCAACAGTTTATTATTTATCTTAATTTAATGAAAGTTTTACTGATTTAAGTATTTACTCCTACTAAATTACATAGATTTTGTGGAAGGCGCGACCTGAACAAGATTGCTGGAGTGAAGGTAATAATTTCCTCTTGTCATATCTACACACACACATACACACACTGTTTATAATGCTTGCTTCCTAGCTGCTATGCTTCGTTGTTGTCTTTTTTCTGATCCATTACGTCACTCTTTGAATTGAATTTTTGAACTGGTTACCCAATTTTCCTCAACCAACACTTACTTTTTCATCTTTTTCCATTTTCATGATTTTCCAGCTTATAATTCTATATAACTAGTATAGTGTAATAACTGTCAACGGGAAAGCAGTGGGCTTCACCTCTAATGTTTGCCGCAGAGGGTAATTTCAATTCAATATGTGCAGAGGGTAATTTCGATTCAATATGCAAGGCCTTAACGAACGGTTTTTTGTTTTGTTTGTTGTTTTTGCAGCTTATTATAAGTTATTTCGCAAGGACATTACGAAACTATTGTGTGATAGAAGATGGGGAAAGAAGTGGGGTTTCCCTCTAAATGTGCGCTGCAGAAGGTGATTTCGAACCTCTACATTTTGCCTTTCAGATTCCTTCGAGAAAGATTAATGGCTTACGTAGTAAATGTTGGGGTTTTGCTTCATTCCTTCCTGCATTATCTACTTTTCACATTTTCTTAGCCAAATAAATCTTTTCTTGAAGTTGCAATGTTTGTTTGATTCCTGATTAAGTTTTTTATTGCAAACTTTTGTCAGCGTTGCAAGAGAAACAATAAAGGGGAAGACTACATTTGTCGATTGCCGGATGAAATTCTTGTGATAATTCTCTCTGCCTTGTCAATGAGAGAAGTAGCCCAAACAAGCATCCTCTCAAGAAGATGGAGATATTTATGGACATTTTTTGCCGGCATTTTTGACTTTGATGGTTCAGAGACACTATTTCGATTCAAATGGAATGAAAAGTCGCTTAAACTTGAAAGGATGAGATTTGTAAGTTGGGTGAATCAAGTGTTACGATCGCATCAGGGTCCATCTGTGGACGAACTCAAGGTTTGTTTTGACTTGGATAACCAATATAAAGCCGCCATTGATGGTTGGATTGAGTTTGCTATGAGGAAGGAAATCAGAAAACTTGACTTGGATTTAAATGAGGACTACAGTGCTCTCCTTATACAACGCGAGTTCTACGCTTTTCCATCGCATCTGCTTAAGAATTTCACACTCGGTCTCCTAACAAATCTTCGTCTGTCATATGTATCTGTTACTGGAGAGGTTCTCGAGTACTTGTTATCTCATGTTCCGTTTCTTGGGGTGTTACGTGTGAGATGTTCACCAGGTCTGGTACGTTTTTGTGTCTCTGGCCCGGCACTGAAGCTGACGTATTTAGAGATAATCGACTGTAAAAACATGGAAAATCTTGATATTTCTGCAGAAAATCTTCTGTCATTTAAGTATGACGGGCCAAATATAGGGATTCCCTTTAAGCACGTACCTCGTCTTGTCGAGGTCTCATTTGGTATGAAGTTTTGCTTGCATGCAGTTAAGTTTCTTCGCAGGTTCTCAAGCTATTTCATGCAACTTGAGAGGCTTTCATTGTTCCTGAAGCCAGTGAGTTAATGCCCATGCTCTTTCACTCATGATTTTCCAGTTCTCTTTTTGCCTTTCCCTTCTATGGTTTATCAAACACTTGTCTTTGCTGTCTGTTTCTTCACTAGGGTAATGTTGTTCGGGCTCCATTTTCCCTAGATATTCCTGAATTAGGGAATCTTAAGTATTTGGAACTGAAGATCTCACTATACAATCGACAAAGCCTCCTTGCTTGCATTCCCCTTCTAGATGCGTCTCCCTTGTTGCAGGAATTTATACTGAAGGTGAATAATTTTACCTGTATAATTATGATTTAGAACCATGGGATATTTATTGTCTTGTTTTTTTGGGTAAATTATTTATTGTCTTGTTGATTTACTATAAAGTTGGCATTTTGACATCAAATTCACTTTTCCCCTTTTGAGTCCTTTAAACACATCAATATGCGCTCGTGGCTTGCCATGTCAAATAAAATCTTCGGTAATAACAGAAATGAAAGCATATTTTCTACTATGTTTTGAAGTTCATGGCAAAAGTTGGGTGTGGAATTTCCGGTTCCTGTTTACTCATTTAACCATGTATTCCTGTCATCAACATTGGCCTTACTTATGGACTTTTGTTGTTTTACGTTTCTGGTTGAATAAACTTGTAACCAGTATTTAGTACGTAATAGACCAGGGGTACTGATTTGGTAGCAAATTGGACATTTAGTTGTGGTTAATTCGAAAGCTTGATGTTTACTAGTGCCCTGAATTCTGTCGACCACTTGAGCCTCTTTTTCCCCTTTCGTAAAACCAACATCAAGGTTTACAACTTCTCTCCGCATACCCCTTGGCGCCACCTATACTAAGAACCAGATACACATTTGCAGAAGCAAAGAAATGGAACAAATTCTAAACAAAGTCCATAAGCTGAACAGAATCTATGGCTCGGAGATACTGGAAGATTATTCCTACCAAGCACAGCTGCCCGTTAGCTGTAGGGGCTTTAAACATTCTCCAAGAGCTTAGCATTGCTCTGATGACATTTTCAGCCTTAGCAATGACATTCTTGTAAAAAATTCTCAATTTTCACCATCCACAAGTGGTATGTGGACTATGCCAATGAAAGCTTAAACACTGAGAATTCAAGTGTTTGTGCACTATACTTTTGAACAACCCCGCCTCTTTCAGCCTCCAGATTCATAGAAAAATCTGATCCAGAAAGTACCTTAAAAGATGAGAAGAAAAACCAGTCAAAGAACAGATGGCTGTTGGATTCAGGGCTTTCATGACTCTGAATGCGAACAGATTCACTCATAACAAATTGTCAAATTCCCAAATTTCTGATTTTGGGAACCAATCATAAAAATTAGAAAAACGCAAACTATGCTACATGGACTTGCGTACAGTTATGGTGTGAAAGTGTGCGTCTAGGCGTCAGATTATTGAGCATATCACGCCTGAGTCATCATTGCATCAGATTGGTCCATCAGTCGCAAATCCTTCCTTTGCCCTGTGGACTAGCCGTAGCATAACCTGAGCTTGTTTAACTAATTTTGTTAGAATGTAATGCTACACGTGTCATTAGCTAGCTAGTTTGATTTGTTTTTCTATCTAGAGATATCTTAGGGTTATATATCCAGTAATGAGCTTTTATTCTGTATTGAGTGAGATTGAATCAATATGATTGAGAGAATCTGAGAATTCTACACAGATTCATCCAAAATATTCAAATTCTTTAGTATTTCTTATATGATAAATGATTGTTAGGAGGTGCCTTAGGGCGATTCATGCAGAATATATGGGCTCTGTTCAAATTTGAAGGGAGATTTGAGTTGCAAAATGTGTGAGCTAGGTGAGTGTCCTACTAAACATGGTGGACACATATCCCATACCCGTATCCACGTTGCTAGTGTCTAACGCGGTAATCTACAGTATTCTACACATTTAGAAAAGTACATGTGACGTATTGCAGTTTAGGAATGCAAAATTCTGCTTTATCAGTAAAAGAGCCCAGCTGGGTTCACCGTTCACCATTTATCTAACTTTGTCTCTTTGGATTTTATTCCAAAGACTTTGCACAATACACTGGACACATATGGGTTCATCATATGAAACTTTCATATATTTCCGATTGGAGTGTGATTTTGCCCTCACACTGATCGGTGGAAAAAGTGCGGAGTCCACCACAAACTAATCCCATTATTACCAATAAGTGAATTGATTCCATGGACCTCGCGCCTTTTCCACCAATCAAAGTGAGGGAAACTTTCACCCTTATTTAGTGATCAAACTTGTGACTCATGGTTCGAGATTTTTAAAGAACTTGTGAGTACGGATTTTGCCCAGAAAATTTACACAACATAGTGGACTCAGAGAAACATCACATAAAAATCGGGTATGATTAAGAACAGAACTAGGAAAAATTCGAAACAGTAGGTTTTTAGAAAAAATCCAACTCTGCACTTTTTTTTCCCAAACTCACTTTGAAATATTTAGAATTTGCTTTATCCAAATCGACCACCCGAGCAATTTTATCTTGCCACATTACCATTTCTATGATTGGAACCAAAACACCTAACTTTCCATCCATGCAAGTCGAAAACTTGCATAATGATCCAACTATATAAATTTACACATTGACCTGCAATCCACTCTAGCACCTTTACCATCAGCCGCAAGTTGCTATCAGAGACCGCCCTCCTCTGCCATGTCTACCCCCTGAGCGTTAAGTTGGCGAGACCATCATTTCAGATGGCCTATCTCTGCTTGTCCTTTGTCTTTGTATCTTATGTTTGTTTCTCTCTCTCTCTCTCTCTGCATGGTAAGCCAGAAACTTGTGTTAAATTCCCAATCATAATAGGTTTTGCTGGTGTGATCTTCGTACACCTTGTATAACCAATATCCCTAGCATTTCCTTATATTGATTAATCCCCTCCATGCTTTGAACTGCAATTCCTTCAAAAAAAAAAAAAAAAATTGCCCGTTTGGAAGCAAGATTGCTAATAAGCACAGATGTGGACACAAAACATGCACACGATTGGACACACACATGCGGACTCGTCAATTTTCCAAAATTCAGGGTCGGGATATGTTGAGGACATGTTAAGAGCAATTCCGGTGGTCGTGCCATTTTGGCACAAGCCATTCCCATAAACTGTCCATGAAAAAATGGCAATGTTGGTGCAATGGTTCATCGCCATTTGCAATGCCATTTTTTCCAGTAATTCCCCTTTATCCCACCATTGGACAAATGGGGTGCCATTTTTGGGTGAAAATGGACAAATGGGTGCACCCTTTATGAAAAATGGGAGGACAAATGGGTGCACCCATTTATGGCCGGGCAATGGGTGGCCATTGTGGTAGGGTTTTTAGCAATTTTGGCGATTTTTTGAGAATGGCTCATGCCATTTCCTCACCATTGGATGTGCTTTAAATGTATGAGTGCTCATTGATAAAACTCTAAGAAGCACGGACACGTCTATCAGCCTCACGTATCCGTGTCCGACACGTGTCGGATACGGACACAAAACCACACTCTCCGGACACTCTCACACATGCCGAAACATCTGTCTAATGTTTCTGTTACATTTGTTTTATGAGGACACGTGGTGGACATTGTAGACCAAGTAGGGGACACTGTTACCCGTGAATGACACATTAGGAGGTCAAAATATAATGTTTAAAACTTGGTCCAGAGTTCAAAATTTCCGCTGATGGCTAGTTCATGACTATTTACACAATAACTATTGCTTCTCATCTTCACAGCGGTTTATCTTCATTTAATATAAGGATGCTTTATTTTTCTTAATAAATTCATAAGATACCTCTGTAATGCAAAAATATAGATTTTATTTGGCGTGTTGCCAACGTGTCCATGTCCTAACTTTTGAAGAAATGACGTATTTGCGTGTCCGTGTCGTGTCTGTGTCCGTATCCGTGCTTCTTAGGATAAAACCAACACATTTTTCCTACCAAATTAGGGATGAAACCCAAAAACATTACGGACGTTATGAACAAAAACATTTTAACCCTTCCAAAGCTTTTAAAATGCGCTGGCCTTGTTCGGTTAACAAGTTTAGTTTTGTTTTGTTTAGTTTTGATGATGTAAGCAGGTGTAATAAGTGGAGAGAGATAGAGAGAGAAATGAGGAAAATGATGATGTAAGCAAACCAAAACAGGACCAAAACTCTAAAACGAACACAACCGCTATGATCTCCGGTGTCTGAATGAAAAGTCTGATAGGCAATGAATCGGATATAAATTTTGTCGGACACGGATACATGAGGTCGATAGACGTGCCCATGCTTCTTAGGCTTGAGATAACAACCAAACAAGACAACGACCTCCCTAAGATACCTATGAGAATATAATATGCACATGTAGGCTCCTCTGCTACGCTCGTTTGTTTGGATGAGTTGTTACCAGTGGCTGAGACAAGATTTTAGGTTACGAGGAGCACAATAAGCTAAAGAATGGTAATGGGGCACATTAAACTAAAGGGCCGTGGCAGGGCAAGAAATACATTATATGGGAAACTATTAACCACAACTTGAAATTTTATTTTACTTAATCAACAACAATGTGATATAACTAGGCTTAGCTATTCATTACTAGGCATAGAAGTCTCCCGTGTATGCTTTTACAAAAGTAGGGTGGACAAAGGAGGCGGCTCATCACTGCTCCTGGTTGTTGGGCACGGTAAGAAAGCTTTTTCCTGGGAATCTTAATAGAAAAGGAGTTCCTTCGTTGTTATCTGTTGAAAGAGAGAACTCAGTAAACAGGTAGCTGTCCCCGCCCCGGCATAGAGTGGAAAATCTCCGCGAACTTTTGCCAAAAGGTGGCCTTGCTTGATTTAGGTTTTCGCACTTGCGGAATTTTATAGGGCATATATCCGAGATTTCTTTTTCATATAGGGGGACTTAGCACAATTACCAAGAAAGTGAGGAGTGGAGAGTGAAGATGAATTATTATTATTTTTTCACCACCCTTCTACCATATAGTTGAAGATGAATTAAACTTCCATCCCCTGCACTCTCATAAGAGTTTTTGTTTTGGGTCCATTCCCAGGTTGGTTGCCGAACATCAACTTCGCCCGCACTGGAGGTATTCCTCTTTAATTTTAATTTATTTTCTATTCCGAATCATCAGTTACATGATTACATCACAAATCTTTAATGCGTAATTCATGAGTTTATTGGACTTTTTTTTAAAGTAGATTCTTATGAATGGCAGAGTCTAGCAACAAGGTTTAAAAGTCTGATGGAAAATAATACTACCAGGAAGTATCAATACCTGAAGGTGGTGGAATTGGTGGGGCGTGTAGGGTCTGCAGCTGTTGAGTTTGTCACGTTCGTGCTTGAGAATGTTGTGTCACTTGAGAAGCTTATTGTAAATCCTTGCTTATCATGGAGTGTACGAGTTTCATATGAGTATGAGGTCATGCACGTTGAGGAAGAAGAAATAGCAAAAGAGTATGCTAGGACGCTGGTAGAGGAACTACCGCCGGGGGCTGAATTTGTCATACGTTAATGCTAAATTACCGTGGACCGCAAAACACTCTAGTGTCTATTCATGGGGCATGTGAGATGCACCTTTTTTTTGGTGCTTGAGAATGTTGTCGCTTGAGAAGCTTATTGTAAATCCTTGCATATCATGGAAGCTACGAGTTTCTATGAGTATGAGGTCAGGCACGTTGAGGAAGAAGACTTAGCGAACAAAGCATGCAAGGAAGCTGGCAGCGGAACTAAACTACCTCTGGGGGGTTTAATTTGTGATACTTTATTGCCCTGCATGCAAGGTGCACCTTTTTTCAGCAAGTCCAGCACATATTCGAACCATTTAATTTTTGTGTTGGTGTGTTGCGTCATATTCGTATTCGTGTTAAAAAGTGGTTGACCCAAACCCTCTAACTTTGTGTCATGTTCGTATCGTGTTAACTGATCGTGATCGTAATTCTCACCCTTAAAGTAGGACTACTGTTTATATGCAACTAGTGGGAAATCTTATATCTTTTTAATTGATGTAAAATTACCACGTGCAACTATTGTTTATAGGTTTTTTTTTCTTTCGTAACAAAACAATATTTTGTAAATTCGCCCTCTAAAAAAAGAAAAGAAAAGGAGTGTTTGCATCAATTTGGAGAATCCAGAAACTAATCTTCTGAATGTTATTGAGCTCATATTCAATTGCATGGAAAGGATGAGAAAGAATGGAAAATTAACTTTCCCATTCAGTTGTCAAGAAAGGATGATAAATGACAAGTTAGTTTTCTCATGTTCAGCTATCAAGGAAAATAATAGGATCCTGGAAAATGTTTTTTCCACTAGGACCTACTTTCCCTTAAAACAGATCTTACAGAATATTTGGACTTTAGTGTCGCGGGAAAGTTCAACATTTATTCTAAATTTTTTTGCACCAACGTTATCTCTCACACCTTTATTTCCCTTATTTCATGCAATACTCTATTTTTTCTTTGTTTTCTGCTATAAATATAGGCACCATAGTCAATATATTGGTTTCATGGATATTAATCTTGTTATTAGTCTTTTGTTTTGTTTGTACCAACATATTAATCACTATTGGTTAACATTAGTTTTTTATCATTATCTTTAAGCATCCAAATAAGCCAGCCAGTGCCAACCAATCAGAGATCGACACGACAAAATCCTACTCCGGGTAGGAGTCTCCACACTCCATGCCTATATAAACAACCCACTCCTATAGCCTATAGGGGGCAAGTACGAGACTCTTGTTACAATTTATGCAAAGTTCACACCCCTTTCTTCCATGCAACATATACTGACTTAGGCATCGGAGGATCCTTGGTTGGCACTACACCGGTGTCCTTTAGTCTCATTTGTTTTGCAAGTCATCTGACGGGCCGCGCCTAAAACTACTTCATCACACACAATTAATATAAATTTTTATCAAACAAATTTGTCAAAATTCTATGATTCCAAAATACTACTAATAACTAACCTTTAGGATTTTTTAATTTTTTTTATCTTGATATAATAACCAGGGTTAAAATGCTCATTCTTATTTTCCAAAAAAATGCTAATCCTCTGCTCTAATTTCCTTTATTTTATTTTATTTTTGGACATGAATAATTGAATGAAACAATAGCATAGTGATGCAAGCTGAGCACTTAAATGCTATATGTAGCGGTCGGGGACACAGGGGCTCATCGACCTCGGCTGCGCCCCCCCCACCCCCAGCGAGGAAGTGGGGGTTCAGGGGACTACCCTCGCCTAGGCAATACGGAATGACCGAGGAAAGCTTCCCCCGGCGAGGAGAGGCTCGGCCGGACACTCCCCTCGGGAGCCCGCGGCGAGGAAGAGATCGAGCCGCCCTCGGGGGTCTTTTCCCGAGTGCCTCCCGGACCGAGTCGTTTGACCTCGGTGCCGGGGTGGGTCGCATCAGACGTCAATGGCTCGTTCGATGCACATCTGACAGTCTGAGCGACTCATCAATGGGCTCAACCACCGCCTGCATTGCATTTATGGCAAGCCACCAACCCTGCAGCCTATGCTTGTAGAGGGGGTGGGGGACTTGATTGATGGGAATATCGGTGATAGGTGACGACTTTGGGGAGCGGCTGAGGCGCCGCTTGAGGGACATACGTCAATCATGCATTCAATGCGATGGTAAGGACGGGGCGCGTGAGGCCCCCGAAGGGCGTGCAGGACACGCGCCTCCTTGCCTATAAATATGTCCCTCACCCCCTTCATACAGGGGGACTCTCACACGTTCCCTCTCTCTCGCTCTACATTTAACTCTCAGCTGCACTTTCTCTCTCTAGTTCTCCACTAAACTTCTCCCTTCGTTGCTGACTTAGCCATTGGAGTACCTTCCCGGACCACCACCGTCCGGGCTAGGTACTAACGTGGTCGTTCCCTTGTGCAGGTCCTCCTTCGGCGTACCCCAGGAGCTCCTGATCCCCTCTTCTCCGACGAGTCCCTAGGGATCCAGTGTGGTTCAGCCCAGCTCCTACCCCCTCCGTGCAGTGCCAACGGGCAAAGAGGTCATTCCGGTGAAGCGCCCCCCCACACTGTACATCCAACTCATGTACGTAGGTTCAAACCCGAAGAGTCTTATTTTCTTTTTCTTTTTTGGTAATTCGGAAATGCGTTACAAACTAAGCAAGAGTCACAAGCTGCATCAGAGGTGCAGGGTAGTTACAACCGAAGAGTCTTATTTTTGTGCATACCACAAGTTTGATTCTAGTAACAAAAAAGAAGAAATTTTTAAGGCTCCAATTTGTCTGCAATGTTGGAATATGTTGAGTGAGAAAATAAACCGCTCGACTCTTTTTTGTTTTGGTCATACAATATATAGAAGAATTTGTTTATTTTTTGTACTCCAACCTAACCACTTACAATTAATATCAAATTTCTTCTAATAGATTTTGAACTCACACCCTCATTGCACAATGTAATGCTGCACAACCACTATAACAATGGAATCGGGGACACTGTCATTCCCCAAATTATAGAGTTTTGGGGTATCGGGGGTATTGTTAAAGCTCCATTTGATATCGGATTGAAGGAGTATTTTTTTTTCTTTTTTCAGGAATCCATAAAAAAACCTTTTAAGAAAGATAAGTAGTTTGAATAATATTTTAAGCCCAAAAAATCAATAAATCAGTTGAGGCTGAGTTTATCATTTTTAGTGATGTTGTTAAAAGCCATTTTTCGATTTGGTCGTTATTTTAATATTTTTGCGTTCATCATTTTTAGGTTTTGGGGGCATTACTCTCCTTGTTTTAATTTTTTTGCGTTCGTTATTATTGCGTTGAACTCCTTGTTTGTTAGGGTCTTCAACATTCAAGTGGGTTTTGTTTGTTAGGGTTTCAGCATTCGAGTGGGGTTTTCACTGGTAGGTTAGAGTTGATTATGTTTCTAGCACGTATCTCAACCGGTCCGGATTTTTGAGAGAGAGAGAGAGAGGGAAGGGAGAAATTTAGACCGACCTTAAAACGCTTTTGAACGGCCAATATTGATGCTAGAACACCACGCATGCGCCTGTGTATCCAAATTTTGAGTGGCGTTGTTAAAAGTCTCTTCTTTTTTTTTTGGTTTGCCGTTTTTTTTTTTTTTTTGCTTTTGTTAATTTTGTGTTGAACAATCATGTTCTTTTGGGTCACCTCAAACCGATTTTGGGACCATGTCTTCTTCTTTGCATTAATAGCTGCGCAATGAACCGTCAACCTAAGTATTGTGGTACGTCTCGACTAGAGAAATTAAAAAAAAAAAAAAAAATTATGACTATTATGGAGTAGTTTTTTGGGGAAAGGATAGACAAAAAAAAAACTAGGTTTAAGTCAAATTCTTTTTTATTTTTTCGGTTCCGCTCGTCGAGACTAATCGATAATCACCAAAAACTCCACGCAAAACTAACAACCTCAAAAAAAAAAAAAAAGATTGAATAAGGGAAAAATTAGTACTCCAAATTACTCCAACTTTTAGCAATGTCACTAAAAACGAAAAAATTCGGCTTGAGTGCCAAACGAGACTTTAGAAACACAAATAGGGTTCGAGTAAATTTTGCGGGTAGCTGTGTGGTATCACAAACCAATAACATATTCACATGTGCCGTGGTGGAGCCCACCATACACACTTGGAAATGACATGAAAATGTAAACTACCCATCACACATCAGCGTAACTTTGAGGGTTGGCCGTGGCCTCGAATCCACCCGAATCTCTCTTTATATTGTATGCATACTAGGGCTGAACAAAAAAATTAAATAACTGAACCGAACCGGAGAACCAGACCGAACCGGTATATTTTTTCGATTTTTTAACTTAGCCAGTTCGGTTATGTTCTGAAGACTTCAAAATTTTAGGACAGGTTTTTTTAACTTAGCCGGTTTTTTTCTTGGACAGGTATAATTGAATGAAACAATGGTATAGTGATGCAAGCTGAGCACTTAAATACTATATATCCAGCTCATGTACGTAGGTACAAACCGAAGAGTCTTATTTTCGTGCATAGCACGAGTTTGATTCTAGTAACAAAAAAGAAGAAATTTTTAAGGCTCCAATTTGTCTGCAATGTTGGTAAACCATCCGAGTAGGGTTTTCACTGCTAGGTTAGAGTTGATCATGTTTCTAGTGCATATCTCGACCAGTCCGGATTTGAGAGAGAGAGAGAGAAGGGAGAAATTTAGACCGGCCAAAACATTTTTGAACGGCCGATATTGATGCTCGAACACCACGCATGCGCCTGTGTATCCAAAATTTTCTCTTTTCCACGAAGCCTGCTTTGAAAATCCTTTCAAAATATTGTCATGTGGATAATACTGGAATAACACAGCTCTCTTACAAGTCACGTCCTCCCATTACCAATTGTAACAAACAGGAATATGTAGGTCCCCCCCTCACTCTCTCCACAATTAATACTCTCTTGTCTCTTTCTCTCATCCTCCCCATTCCCCAGCATATGAATTTTTACTTTTGCTGATTCTCTCTCTCTCTCTCTCAGAAGTCCAAAATCAGAAAGAAAAAAAAAATGTTAACAACGCCATGATTAATACTGAGAAAAAAATGTTTTTTTTAAATTTTAAAAAAGGGGGTTTGAATCATTTTATAAGCCCAAAAATCACTAATAAATCAATTGAAGTTGAGTTCCACATTTTGAGTGGCGTTGTTAATTAAAAGTCTTTTTTTTTTTTTGGTTTGTCGTTATTTCATTTTTTTGGCTTTTGTTAATTTTGTGTTGAACAATCTTGTTCTTTTGGGTCACCTCAAACCGATTTTGGGACCATGTCTTCTTCTTTGCATTAATAGCCGCGTAATGAACCGGCAACTTAAGTATTGTGGCACGTCTCGACCAGAGAAATTGAAAAAAAATTAAAAATTATGACTATTATGGAGTAGTTTTTTATGACTAGTATGGAGTAGTTTCAGTTCAAAAAAAAAACTAGGTTTAAGTCATGAATTCTTTTTTATTTTTTCGATTCCGCTCGTCGAGACGAATCGATAATCACCAAAAGCTCCACGCAAAAACTAACAAACGCAAAAAAAAGATTGAATAAGGGCAAAATTAGTACTCCAAATTACTCCAGCTTTTAGCAACGTCACTAAAAACCAAAAACTCGGCTTGAGTGCCAAACGAGACTTTAGAACCGCAATTAGGGTTCGAGTAAATTTTGAGGGTAAGTGTGTGGTATCACAAACCAATAACAAATTCGCATATGCCGTGGTGGAGCCCACCATACACGCTTGGAAATGACATGAAAATGTAACTGGTACCCATCACACATCAGCGTAACTTTGGGGGATGGCCGTGGCCTTGAATCCACTTGAATCTCTCTTTATATTGTACGCATACTCTCCTTGTTTGTTAGGGTCTTCAACATTCCAACTGGGTTTTGATTGTTAGGGTTTCAACATTCAAGTGGGGCTTTCAAGTCCATATTAGCTTGTGGCGAGGACCCATCACTACTAGATCAGAGTTGATTATGTTTCCAGTGCGGATCTCGGCAATTCAAAAATATTTTGGACGATTCAGATTTGAGATAAAAAGGGAAATTTGGACCGTTCAAAACACTTTTCGACAACCGATATTAATACTCGGACACCACGTATGCGATATATATCCTATTTGCGCCCAAAATTCTCTTTTTCCAGGAAACCTGTTTGGAGAATCTCCTCAAATATTATCATGTGATCCTACTGTAACCATAACACTATCTCTTACAAGCCACGTCCTCCTATTACCAAATGTGACAAAAAGGAATACATGGGTCCCCCCTCTCTCTTGCTCAATGATTAATACTCTCTCCCTATCCGGATTTGGGGGAGTGTAGCAAGAGAGCTAATTACATGCGTGTAGTAAATTTACTCGGTCGTCTGATCGGTAATCAACGATATAGATAAATTTGAATTAAAATAAATATAAAAATATTTTATTAAAGTATAAGATGATCAGTCCATTGATCGCCGACGGAAGGCCGAGCCCCCTTACTACAAGGTCCCAGGTCAAACTCCCCTCCCCATTCGCCACGTACATAATTTTACTCGTCTTTTTTTAGTTCTGATTCACTTTCTCTCTCTTTCCCTCTCTCCAAAAAAGGAAAGACTTTTGAGGGATAGTCACCGGAGAAACCGAACGGGTTTTTGGGTTTTAGAGGTACTGTTAAATCTGCATTTAACACTTAATTAATATATTAGTTTTTTTAGCAATATCAGATTGAATTAATTTTTATCAGAAAATAAGAAAAAAAGTTTTAGAAAAATAAACAGTTTGAATAACTGGTTTCGTGACCGCATCTCCTTCTTCACATTAATAGCCGCGTAATGAACCGACAACCTAAGTAATGGTGGTAAGTCTCGATTAGAGGTATCAAGAAGAAAAAAAATTATGACAATTGTCTTCTTCTTCTTCTTCTTTTTTTTTTTTGGAAAAGGACTACTAATATTTTAGCCAAAAAAAAACTAGGTAGAAGTCATAAATTTCTATTTCTTTTTTTTATTTCTCCTCTGAAGACGAATCAATAATTATCAAAAGCTTGAGGCAAAACTAACAAACGCAGAAAAAGTTTGAATAAGGCCAAAATTACTACTCCATATATACTCCAACTTTTAGCAACGTTACTAAAAACGAGAAACTCAGCTTGAGTGCCAAACATGACTTTAGGAACACAATTAGGGGGAACTGGATGTTGGGCCGATCACCGCCGTTCGCGGTCAGTCAAGAACAGCTCAGATCACATTTTGTGTGGGAGCTTCAGTGTGTGCCCTTTGTTTGTGTACAGTCAGCTCAGTTCATCTTTGTGTGGTATTTTGGGTTGTGGCTTGTGTGACCTTCTGTTTTTACCTTTTCTTTTTCAATTATTTGATGGATTTTCTGCACAACATATCCTGTCTTTGGGTATCTTGTGTTTTGAAATTTTTTTTTTTTTTTTTGGGTAAACAAAAGTTGTTAGTAATTTGTTCTGACTATTGCGGTGGGATGATTCCGGTGGACTTAGATGCTTATTGTCCTCTAGTTTCCTTGTTTTCTTCCGAGTTTCTCCTTACGAGATGTCTATCTTCATGTTTTTAGATGTGTTCTGTGGCATTGGTGGTTGTTTTTAGAGCTTTGTGTCTTGGAAATACAGATGTCTAGTTATCTGCTTTAAAGATGTATCATATATGTAAGCATATTTAAATGCAGGCTAACTAATGATTTTACTAAAAGTGGTATATTTAAATGGGTTCCTCTAGTTTTTTAAACGATTGTTTGATCTCTCTGCCTTTTGCTTCCCGATTCAAGATCTCGTTTTGTTTCCTGGTCTTTGTCTCTTTCTTTTTTGATTGGAGAGAACAAGTACTCTGCTTTATGGTAGGGCTTTCCTTATGACACTGTAAGTTGAAGGTGTCTACAAAGCTGGAGAATATGCACTAGCAATAGGTGCAAAGATGATACTAAATATGCAGGATTAGGGAAAAAGATTCCATGTTTTAGTTGAAGGTGTCAGTTTCTTCTCTAGGGTAATGTTGTTCAGGCTCCATTTTCCCTAGATATTCCTGAATTAGGGAATCTCAAGTATTTGGAACTGAAGATCTCACTATACAATCGACAAAGCCTCCTTGCTTGCATTCCCCTACTAGATGCGTCTCCCTTGTTGCAGGAATTTATACTGAAGGTGAATAATTTTACCTGTATAATTATGATTTAGAACCATGGGATACTTATTGTCTTGTTGATTTACTATAAAGTTGGCATTTTGACATCAAATTCACTTTTCCCCTTTTGAGTCCTTTAAACACATCAATATGCGCTCTGGGCTTGCCATGTCGAATAAAATCTTCGGTAATAACAGAAATGAAAGCATCTTTTCTACTATGTTTTGAAGTTCATGGCAAAAGTTGGGTGTGGAATTTCCGGTTCCTGTTTACTCATTTAACCATGTATTCCGGAGAGAATAACTATTGTTGTCATCAACATTCGCCTTAGTTATGGACTTTTGTTGTTTTACATTTCTGGTTGAATAAACTTTTGTATTTAGTACGTAATAGACCAGAGGTACTGATTTGGTGGCAGGTTGGACATGCAGTTCAGGTTAATTTGAAAGCTTGATGTTTACTAGTGCCCTGAATTCAGTCGACCACTTGAGCCTCTTTTTCCCCTTTCGTAAAACCAACATCAAGGTTTACAACTACTCCCCACTTACCCCTTGGCGCCACATATATTAAGAACCAAAGAAATGGAACAAATTCTAAACAAAGTCCATAAGCTGACCAGAATCTAAGGCTCGGAGACACTGGAAGATTATTCCTACCAAGCACAGCTGCCCGTTAGCTTAGCATTGCTCTGATGACATTCTCCAAGAGCTTAGCATTGCTCTGATGACATTTTCAGCCTTAGCAATAGCATTCTTGTAAAAAAATTTCAATTTTCACTATCCACAAGTGGTATGTGGACTATGCCAATTAAAGCTTAAACACCGAGAATTCAAGTGTTCGTGCACTGCACTTTTGAACAACCCCGCCTCTTTCAGCCTCCAGAGTCATAGAAAAATCTGATCCAGAAAGTACCTTAAAAGATGAGAAAAACCAGTCAAAGAATAGATGGTTGTTGGATTCAGGGCTTTGATGACTCTGGATGCAAACTGATTCACTCGTAACAAATTGTCAAATTCCCAAATTTCTAATTTTGGGAACCAATCATAAAAATTAGAAAAACACAAACTATGCTACATGGACTTGCGTACAGTTAACGGGCAGCTGAGCATATGACGCTTGAGTCATCATTGCATAAGATTGGTCCATCAGGCGCAAATCATTCCTTTGCCCTGTAGACTATCCGTAGCATAACCTGAGCTTGTTTAACTAATTCTGTTAGAATGTAATGCTACGCATGTGTCATTAGCTAGCTAGTTAGATTTGTTTTTCTATCTAGAGATATCTTAGGGTTATATATCCAGTAATGTGCTTTTATTCTGTATTGAGTGAGATTGAATCAATACGATTGAGAGAATTTGAGAATTCTACAGATTCATCCAAAATATTCAAATTCTTTAGTATTTCTTGTATGATAAATGATTGTTAGGAGGTGTCTTAGGCGATTCATACAGAATATATGGGTTCTGTTCAAAGTTCAAGGGAGATTTGAATTGCAAAATGTGTGAGCCAGATGAGTGTCCTACTAAACATGGTGGACACATATCCCATACCCGTATCCACGTTGCTAGTGTCTAACAGGGTAATATACAGTATTCTACACATTTAGAAAAGTCCATGTGATTGTGACATATTGCAGTTTAGGAATGCAAAATTCTGCTTTATCAGTAAAAGAACCCAGCTGGGTTCACCGTTCACCATTATCTAAACTTTGTCTCTTTGGATTTTATTCCGAAGATTTTGCAAATACACTAGACACATATGGGTTCATCATATGAAACTGTCATATATTTCTCAGCGTGGTAAGCCAGAAACTTGTGTTAAATCCCAATCATAATAGGTTTTGCTACTGTGATCTTCATACACCTTGTATAACCAATATCCCTAGCATTTCCTTATATCGATTAATCCCCTGCATGCTTTGAACAGCAATTCCTTCAAAAAAAAAAAAATTGCCAATTGTAATTGGAAGCAAGATCACTAAAAGGCACAGATGTGGACACAAAACATGCACACGATTGGACACAAACATGCGGACTCGTCAATTTTCCAGAATAGGGTAGGAATACGTTGAGGACATGTTGAGAGCGATTCCGGTGGTTGTACCATTTTGGCACAAGCCATTCCCATAAACTGTCCATGAATAGTGCCATTTGGTCAATATGGCAATGTTGGTGCAATGGTTCAATGCCATTTTTTCTAGTAATTCCCCTTGTATCTCAAATCGGACACGTGTAAGATTGAGGGAGGATTTGGTGGTTGTTATGGTGATGTGGCAAAAATGGGGTGCCATTTTTGGGTGAAAATGGCTCGACAAATGGGTGCACCTAGTTATGGCCGGGCAAGGGTGGCCATTGTGGTAGGGTTTTTAGCAATTTTGGCCATTTTTTTAGAATGGCTCATGCCATTTCCTCACCATTGGACGTCCTTTAAATGTATGAGTGCTCATTGATAAAACTCTAAGAAGCACGGACATGTCTATCAGCCTCACGTATCCTGTCCGATACGTGTCGGATATGGACACAAAACTACTCTCTGTGGACACTCTCAAACACGCCTAAACATGTTTCTAATATTTCTGTTACATTTTTTTTATGACGACACGTGGTGGACACTGTAGACCAAGTTGGGGACACTGTTAGAACCCGTGAATGACACATTAGGAGGTCAAAATATAATGTTTAAAACTTGGTCCAGAGTTCAAAATTTCCGCTGATGGTTAGTTCATGACCATTTAGATAATAACTATTGCTTCTCATCTTCATGACGGTTTATCTTCATTTGATACAAGGATGTTTTTATTTTTCATAATAAATTCATAAGATACCTCTGTAATGCAAAAATATAGATTTTATTTGGCGTGTTGCCAACGTGTCCGTGTCCTAACTTTTGAAGAAATGACGTATCTGCGTGTCCGTGTCATGTCTGTGTCCGTGTACCGCATCCATATCCGTGCTTCTTAGGATAAAACCAACACATTTTTCCTACCAAATTAGGGATAAAACCCAAAAACATTACGGATGTTATGAACAAAGACATTTTAACCCTTCCAAAGCTTTTAAAATGCACTATGACCTCCCGTGTCTGAATGAAAATTCTGATAGGAAATGAATCGGATATAAATTTTGGCAATCAGAGGATGTCGGACGCGGATACATGAGGAGCTAGCACAATGAGCTAAGATATCAATGAGAATATAATATTGCACATGTCGGTTCTTCTGCTATGCTTGTTTGTTTGGATGAGTTGTTACCAGTGGCTGAGCCAAGATTTTAGGTTACGAGGAGCACAATAAGCTAAAGAATGGTAATGGGGCACATTAAACTAAAGGGCCGCCGCAGGGCGAGAAATACATTATATGGGAAACTATTAACCACAACTTGAAATTTTATTTTACTTAATCAGCGACAATTTGATATTACTAGGCTTAGCTATTCATTACTAGGCATAGAAGTCTCCCATGTATGCTTTTACAAAAGTAGGGGTGGACAAAGGACGCGGCTCATCAGTCATCACTGCTCCTGGTTGTTGGGCATGGTAAGAAAGCTTTTTCCTGGGAATCTTAATAGAGAAGGAGTTCCTTCGTTGTTGTCTGTTGAAAGAGATCTCTCAGTAAACAGGTAGCTGTTCCCGCCCTGGCATTGATTGATTTAGGTTTTTGCACTTGCGGAATTTTATAGGGCATATATTAGAGATTTCTTTTTCATATAGGGGGATTTAGCACAATTACCATGAAAGTGAGGAGTGGAGAGTGAAGAGGAATAATTATTATTTTTTCACGACCCTTCTACCATATAGTTGAAGATGAATTAAACTTCCATCCCCTGCACTCTCACAAGAGTTTTCGTTTTGGGTCCATTACCAGGTTGGTTGCCGAACATCAACTTCCCCCGCACTGGAGGTATTCGTCTTTAATTCTAATTTATTTTCTATTCCGAATCATCAGTTACATGATGACATGATTACATCACAAATCTTTAATGCGTAATTCATGAGTTTATTCGACTTTTTTTTTTTTGAAGTAGATTCTTATGAATGGCAGAGTCTAGCAACAAGGATTAAAAGTCTGATGGAAAATAATACTACCAGGAAGTATCAATACCTGAAGGTGGTGGAATTGGTGGGGCGTGTAGGGTCTGCAACTGTTGAGTTTGTCACGTTTGTGCATGAGAATGTTGTGTCACTTGAGAAGCTTATTGTAAATCCTTGCTTATCATGGGGTGTACGAGTTTCATATGAGTATGAGGTCATGCACGTTGAGGAAGAAGAAATAGCAAAAGAGTATGCTAGGACGCTCGCAGAGGAACTACCTCCAGGGGTTGAATTTGTCATACGTTAATGCTAAATTACCGTGGACTGCGAAACACAGTCTAGTGTCTATTCATGGGGCATGTGAAATGCACCTCCTTTTGTGCTAAAGAATGTTGTGTCGCTTGAGAAGCTTATTGTAAATCCTTGCGTATCATGGAAGCTACGAGTTTCATATGAGTATGAGGTCAGGCACGTTGAGGAAGAAGAATTAGAGAACAGAGCATGCAAGGAAGCTGGCACCGGCTACCTCCGGGGTTGAATTTGTGATACTTTAGTGCCCTGCATGCAAGGTACACCTTTTTTTCAGAGTTCAACACATGTTCGAACCATTTAATTTTTTTGTTGGTGTGTCGCGTCATATTTGTATTCGTGTTAAAAGCGGTTGATCCAAACCCTCTAACTTCATGTCATGTTCGTATCTTGTTAACTAATCGTGATCGTAATTCTCACCCTTTGAGTAGGACTACTGTTTATACGGGATCCGGATCCTGTATGAGGATTTCCCTGTAAGGATCATTTGAGGCTTTTCTTGTGGGAGTGACAACACATTGTTGAGAGGATCCAACGGTGGTGAACATTGCACTCCTGTTTTTAGATCCAAATGACGTCGTTTGGAAGGAAAAAAAGAAAACGGAGAGATAATGGTCTCTCCTGTCAAACAAACACAGAGAAATCAAGGAAATACCAAACCCAGAACCCAAAATCCAAGTCCAAGAAACAGACATTGATGACTCTCTGTTTCTTCATTCACACCCCAGCCCATCATACGGATGTATTTCTAAAATGGAGGTTAGCTATGAACTCACAGATTGAGACATAGTTTGGGTTCTTGTTTAATATTGTTTCCACTTTCTCTCTCTACAATTCCAGCTCTACTCGTCTCTCTCTTAATCCCAATTTTGAGTTTTCATTTATTTAGATTTGTTCTCTGCAGTTCAATCCAAGGTCATGAACAAAACCCTCAATCTCTAGTACGAGGGAAAAGATAGATTTTTAATTTGGATTAGCAAAAATTAGGGCCCGATTTTGAAGATTCAATTGCTTAGCAACTCTGTTAAGTTTCATACTGAAGCAGCTCTAATTTTTGCCAAATATTGATGCAAATCTCTTATTACCAGTTTGAGGATTTGGGTCTGAGAGTGAAGGTGAGGTTTTTGGTCTGAGTGCAGAGAGACGAGTAAGGGGATACTGTCAGGAAGTTTTCCGTTTTCTCTCCGTTTTCTTTTTTCCTTTCTATACGACATCGTTTGGATCTTAAAACAGGAGTGCTATGTTCACCACCGTTGGATCCTCTCAACAATGTGTTGTCACTCCCACAAGAAAATCCTCATACGATCCTTACAGGTAAATCCTCATAGAGGATCCGGATCCGTTTATATGTGACTAGTGGGAAATTGTATCTCTCTTTAATTGATGTAAATCACCACGTGCAACTATTGTTTGTAGGTTTTTTTTTTCTTTCGTAACAAAACAATATTTTGTAAATTCACCCTCTAAAAAAGGAAAAGAAAAGGAGTGTTTGCATCAATTTGGAGAATTCAGAAAATAATCTCCTGAATGTTATTGAGCTCATGTTCAAATGCATGGAAAGAATGAGAAATGATGGAAAAAGCAACAAATATCGATCGGAAAACAAGCAAGCAACAGAAATCTTGTAAGCAATTAAGTTAGCTTATTCGTTGGACATAAGCAAAAGGTAATTATTTAGATTAATAACTAGTACATATCATCACCCGCGATATCTGACTATGTGTGAATCAGAAACATAATATGTCCTCGGCACCAGTAATCTAGAAGCCCAACATTCAAGCTTATCATAAGTAGGGATCAAAGGTTGACCGCAGATGAGACTTTGGCAATACTTGCATCCAGGATGATGAGTACCAAGTTGGTACAATTTTGTGCTCGGCTGATGAGGAGAAACATTTCCTGGAATGATATTTCCGAATGGATAGATTTGACGGGATACATTTTCTTCATAGTCTGATTGGGAACTCGTCTGTTCTTGTTCTTCATTGCATAGCAAGCGAACTCCAACCTCCTTTACTTGCATAAATTCCCCTCCAGCCACTGAAACATTGAGTTCATCACCAGCTTCCAATAAATGTTCTCCAAACTTCCAATAACTTAACCACATCATATCCTCTCCATCTTCTCCAACTCCAAAGACCCGTGGGCTATAGCTCCAAATCAAACCCTTTGTTTTATTACTTACTACAATATGTGTACCATTTATCCAGTCGAGTACTTCACCGGACCACTCATACACAAAGCAAACACTCAAGCCTCGTACTCTTGAATTAAGATTTGAAGGCACAATAAAATACACCGAGGATCCTAGATTGTTAATACAGAACCATAGTGGAACCTTGCTTCCAGGAATATAAGTGTCGAATATATGTGTTCCATGACATCCCTGTACCAAATAAAGAAGATTAAACCATTACTCACCCAAACACGAAGAGAGAGAGAGAGAGAGAGAGAGAGAGAGAGAGAGAGAGAGAGAGAGAGAGAGAGAGAGAGAGAGAGAGAACTGAAGGGGAAGCTTATGTCGCAGTAAGGGCCCCACAAGCTTTACATATGCGTCTTCCATGGATCGCCAGTTTGACAACCCCAAACTTCTACTAATCTCAGCTGGAACATTTTCTATGGGTTCCAATTTGAATATGCCAATGGTCTTACCTACATGGTCGTTGCATGTATCGAAATAACAAATAGTTGTTGGACCATGAAAGATTTGAGCCGTCATTTCCTCGACCAATGTAGCCGACGGAATTCGGAAATATTGTAGATTGGGGAGCCGGTCGAGTTTCCGAAGGTTGGAACAGTAATCTAAGTGAAGGGTCTCAAGCGCAGTAAGACCTCTGATGAAATCAGGGAGGCTGGAAATTGGATTACCGCTCAGCTCTATATTCTTCAATGAGCATAAGTTGCTAAGATCTCCGGAAAAAGCATCGTCTGAAAGATTACAATGCTCAATACTTAGTTCTACCAAGGATCGTGGAAATGAAGCCAATGAAAATTTTGGACTTTTTCTTGGCTTCAACAACCAAGGCCAGATGAAAGATCGCATTGGCCAGATGAAAGATCGCATTGCGTTCACCTCCCCAATGGTAGAGGGAGATTGATTTGAGGCAAATCCACTTGCCTTGAGTATAGTTAGAGATTCCATATTTCCCATGTTTGTTGGGAATTCCTCGAGATTTGAGCAACCATAGATGATAAGCGTTTCCAAATGTTTTAGCATACCGATGCTTCTGGGAAGCTTCCTCAGATTTTTACAATCATTCAGATTTAACAAAACAAGTTTCTCGAGGCATCCAATGGATTCATGAAGCTCAACCAAACTTGTGCAATTTTCAAGCAACAGACTCTCGAGATTGGGCATTTGGGAAAAGTCCGGAGTTTTGGCAAGGTTAGGGGAATGACTTAGATTGAGGATCTTTAAAAACTCTAGAAACTGCAAAAGAAGAAGTCAAAAAGAAGTGGTTGTCAGCCATTAATTCAGTTTGCAATAAAATATGAAAGGAGGAAAAAAAAAAATACCTTGGTTCCTTCCCATAGATATTTTAAGCTGCTATGAAGCATTTCAAGAACAACAAGGCTCTCCAAAGGAAAATCACTAGGTATGGACTTCAACGGAAATTCACGCCAGCACAACCATCTTAATCCTTTCGTAAGCATTTCGTAGGGTCCACTAATATATACATGATTGATCTGCAGAATTTTTAGTTTGTGCATTCTTCTAAATGCATTAGCGTGCAAAACTACTTGATTCAAAATTTCTGGACAAGTGGCTTCAAGCCAAGAGGAGAAGATGCTGAAACCATATCTTTTAGGGGAACATCCCAAGTTTGTACTTGCATACTTATCTTTCTTCAACAAACACATATCGAGTTTAAGCCCTTCTACTCTGCTTGTGCCCTGACATAAAAGAAAAAGGGAAAGGGGAGGACATGTGGTGGGAAGACTAATTAGTAAAAAACATCTCTAGAAAAATCCGTAAAAAAAAAAGAAAAAGAAAATACATGAAGAGCAAATTCAAATCTTACAGTGTCGTGTCTCAAAACATTAAAGGCATCCTTATGATTCCAGAGGATTCTCCGTTCACCTGGTTCGGTTGAATCTTGGTTGACAATTTCTCTTGCTGTTTCTTGAAGCAAATGGTGCATCACTATGTTATTACTTTCATCAATGGATATAAGACATCTGTCCACGAGGTTTTGAATACCAACCATTGTGTAAAATTCACAGCCATCTAAGATCGTAACTGCATAGTTCTTATCACTTCCAACAAAAAAACAAGCAAGATGGAGGAATAGATTTTTGTCGTGCACGTCTTGCAAAGAATCGTAGCTTATTCTGAGTTTTTCAACGACTTCACCAACGGGAAATGTTTCCAATTTGTATAATTGACTTTTCCATACATTTAAGGATTTCCCTGATAAGGAAGAGCCCAAAACTTTAAGTGCTAATGGAAGCCCTCCACAATAGTGTGCCACTCTTTTTGAGACCTCTTCATAATCATTGTTGGGACAACATTTTCCGAACGCATGCCAGCTAAACAACTCTAAGGATTCCTCGTCACCCAGATTTTCAAGCCTATGCACCTTGAAGAATTCATTATCCCTTAGTAACTGCTCACGTCTCGTGGTTATGATGATTTTACTCCCTGAAGAAAGCCGATCCCGTACTCCAAGTATTGCCTCTAAGTGGTCACGTTTATCCACATCGTCAAGAACTAGAAAAACTCTTTTGCTATGTATGGCATCTTTAATCTTAGATGTTCCTTCAGCAACACTACTTAGATTTACTTTTCTTGTCTTCAAAATGTCTGAAAGAACTTGTCTTTGCAAACGAAGTAAACCATCTTGTCCTTGCAAACTTTCTCTTACATTTTCAAGAAAACTGCTAGATTCAAATCTTGAGAAGTAGAAATTATACAAAAATTTTGCAATGGTTGTCTTTCCCATCCCACCCATTCCACAAATTGCAACTATGCCGACATTAGTTGACTCATCTTCTAACCAAAGTTGAATGTTTTTGACTCGTGAAGGTATTCCAACCAGGTGGGGATCCATGTCCAAGGTTGCCCGACTTATTTTGTCTCCAACCACATTTATAATTTTCTGGATAAACCTTGCCTCGTGGCTGAACAATTGTGATGTAGCGGAAAAGAAAAAAAACACAATAAGAATACATAAGTGAATGACACAAACCATATTCTTTTTTTTTTTTGGCATGAACCAAGAAACCACACATCTCCACCCTATAACTAACAAAAAATAGCATCTAATTATGACTACTGAAACTATTAGATAAGTATGAAATTAAAAAGGGGTGCAAGTTATGCCTAACTAAATAGGCAAGCCACGAGAAACTTACCCATCAGCTTGAGTTTTTAAATTCATCCCGGCCAGGTCTGCAACATCTCTGAGTGCAACCCTCCATGCTTCTACCTTGTTCTTCAGATCCTCCTTTTGTTTTCCTTTTTCTGATTTGAGTTTCTTTTCATGCTTTACGAATGCTTCTTTAAAACTTCCGTTTTGCTTCCTCACTTCAGATGGATCCACATCATAGAAGACAGGTAGAACTGCATGTCCATAAGTCTTACGTTTGAGGATCATCACAAGCTCGTCGAGGCACCAAGTCGACGATGCATAGCTCTTTGAGAAGACAATTATAGACATCCTCGACTCTCGGATTGCTTTCTCCAATTCAGACTTGATATCTTCTCCTCTTTCTAATCCATCATCATCTCTGAAGGTGCGAAATCCGGCACGGTCCAAAGCTGTATAGAGATGGTCAGTAAAAGCCTTACGAGTGTCTTCACCTCTGAAGCTCAAGAACACCTGATAAGGGAATCGAGAAGTGGAAGAGGAGGCTTCTTGGGATTTCATGGCAGACACTGAACAGAGTTCAAGAGAAGACTTAATCATCAAGCACTAAGAGACCACTGCATAAATGTAGAGGAGATGCCACTAAAAAAATATGCTTTCTTTCTTTCTTTCTTTTGGGTAAACGACAAATATGCTTTCTTTTTCTTATGGTGTTTCCGAGAAGCTGTAGGAAGGCAGTGAATGCACAGCTAAATGGTGTAGGAAAGTGAGGTTGATTCTAACGTTGAGAGCGTGTATATAGTAGGTTACTGGAAATTCTCTATTTATTGGTATTTTTGTCTTTTGAACAGAAATGGAGTATTCTTTCCACATCAGATGAAAATCTACGGTTTCCTCAACCCATTTTCATTTTAGGCTTCACTTTATTGCAGTTATCAAAACTGTTCATTTTGTACGGCGCAGATAATAGTATAGCCAAGCATGTCAAAAATCAAGTTGACCAAACATCGGAATATTGAAATTTTAAATTCGGTTTAAAAATCATGGACAGTTCAAACTTCAAAATTATTGACAAAATCAGATCATCAATTTTATAAACCAAAATTTAAATTTTTATATACTTATCGATATTCGATCAACCTGATTTTTTGTGTGGATATACGAATCAAACTTTACTCACCCTTTCCTCTTAATTTATTCATACTCTCTCTCTCTCTCTCTCTCCTATAATTGAATCTGATCAAAAGTAAAGAAAGCATAATCTAAACTTCTTTAACTAATTCTGTTAGAATGTAATGCTACGCATGTGACATTAGCTGGCTGCTCTCTCTCTCTCTCTCCCCCTATAATTGAATCTGATCAAAAAAATTAAAGAAACCATAATCTAATTATGTTAGAATGTAATGCTACCCATGTGACATTAGCTGGCTTCTCTCTCTCTCTCTCTCTCTCTCTCTCTCTACGCATGTGACATTAGCTGGCTTCTCTCTCCCTCCCCCCCTATAATTGAATCTGGTCAAAAGTAAAGAAAGCATAATCTAAACTTCTTTAACAAATTCTGTTAGAATGTGACATTAGCTGGCTTGTTAGATTTGTTAAGTCTATCTGGAAATATTTTAGTTAGGGCCATATATCCAGTAACGGGCTTCAATTCTGTATTGAGAGAATCTGAGAATTCTACAAGATTCACCCTAAACATTCATATTCTTTGGTATTTCTTATATCAGAAATGGTGGTTAGGGCCATTCAGGCATAATATATGAGTTCTGTTCAAAGTTCAGGGGAAATTTGAATTGCACAATGTGTGAGCTAAGGTGAGTGTCAACTAAACATGTCGGACACAAATCCCATACCCGTATCCGCGTGTCTAGTGTCTAACACAGTAATCTACACATTTAGAAAAGTCCATGTGACGTATTGCTAGGAATGCAAAATTCTGATGTATATCAATAAACTAGTTGGGTTCACCGTTCCCCATTTATCTAAACGTTTTCACTTTGGATTTCATTCCGAAGATATTGCACAATACACCAGACACATTGGGTTCTTCATATGAAAATTTCATATATTTCTGATTGGGATTTACCTTTAAAATTCAAGAATCACAACTATATATTACAAGTTTCAGGTTTGATATCCAAACAGAGTAACTCATGTTTGATAAAAAGACGAAAGTATGTGACAATTTTTATGACTGAGGGTAAGTGCCGAAGGCCCAAACTCAGTTTCTTTGTCCCATCCTGCATCATAAGATTGACTTTGGTGGGCTTTGGATTTGCCAAGTTGGTGGTTAGCGTGATTTAGGAAATCACAGATTTTTCTTTGGATGAGAATGACATGAAGAAAAGTAAGTTTTGGACTATGTGGAGACTTGCCGTTCGCTGGGATCAAAAGCTTGACTTTTGTTAAATAAAGATATGCTGGAAATAAATGAATGGTTATCAGGAAGATGGGATGGCCAACTGATGTCCATTTCTTTATCCTTTGTCAATGTAATCTGCATAAATACGAAGGGGAATTAGAGGTCAGATAAGAATTAAGGGAAAGAGAGAATTGGGAGAGTACGAAAGAGAAAAAAAGAAAGAAAAGAGCTAGTCCATTTGAGTTGGTCTGGGTTTGGGTATTTTTTTCTTCTTGTTGTAATCCCTCCATCTATTGGAACTCTCATTTGGTTGTGGAGTAGGCAGTGGGACCGAACCACGTTAATTCTTTGTGTTCTCATTTTTCGTTGTGTGTGCTTATATTTGAGTGGGACCGAAATTCCCAACAAGTAGATCTTTTTTGCCAAAGTGAAAACTATAGTCAAATGTTGTCTTTCTCAAATACACTAGCACCAGCCTCAAGCCCCAGCCCACGTGAGGCTAAGAGTTCTATTTTTATTTGTTTTCCTAGACGATAGGATGTTAGGAGTTAGTTGTTAGTGGTTACAGTTGGAGTCAAGCACTTTCTCTGTAACAACTCGAACTCATGAACTCTCCCTTACGAGGGTGAGTTACAAACCAACCACACTAGGTGTGGTGTTCGGGTTGTGAGATTACTTGAGTAAAACTTTTTTTTGGAAGTGTGGGTGCAATGATTGCCACCTGCCCCACGATACCTCCGCCACGGCCACTAGCAGTATCGAATGTCATTTTCTATGGCTAGATCAATTCGCCTCATAGATCTTCATTGTTGTTATTCCAAGCAGACGCAAAAACACAAATTCTTTCATTTCTTGGAAAGGAGCTTAATGACAAGCATAAACAAAGATACACATACCTAGTTTTCGTGAGACCAAAAAGAGTGCCACTATCTTCAGATATGCCAAGCATTGAATACATAAATGTAGCAAAGAGTATATGGTCACAAGTCTCATAATATGCATTTTACTAAAGCCATTGTGAAGATAATCATAAGAAGGCAGGACAACTATCAGAGAATTGCAAGCATACTCTCAACTGATTGCTAGGGGGAGAAAAGGATGGAGGAAGAATCTATTGCAACAATGGCCAGTGGAATTTTTTTTGCAGTAAATCTTCGTCCAGAGGATGAATTAGTCTTAAAGGAAATGATTGAAGACGAATTGCAAGCATACTCTCAAATGGCTATGAAATGAGAGGAAACCTATTGAGAGGAAAAGGATATTTTGAATATTTGCTGGAGGGTTGCGGCAGGCTTTGGGTGTGGTAAGGGTTGAAGTCGGTCGGATTGTTGGCTTATAGGGGCTGATCTTAGTGGGGCTTTTGTTGATTGGCGGTGCTTTTTTGGTTTTGGCTTCTTTGGGAGTTTTCATTTTGGCAGCTATTTTGTAGTTTCTTGTTTTGGCTGTTTCCTTTTCCTTCTTTTTCTTTCTTTCAACCTCGGTTGGATGTCCAATCCCCCTCTCCCTTCTCGATGTACCCTTATCGAGTTTCTTTTATAAATCTTCTTTTTTGATTAAAAAAAAAAACTATCGGAGAATGAGCACAAAATATAATCTCCTAAATATATGGAGCAAATAAAAAAACTGCATTCGATGTTAATCTGAAAAATTATCAAGAGAAGTGAGAACCGTACCCTAGTGCAAGGGTAAGGGTAAATGGTGCAAGAAAATGCAGAACAAATGTTTAACAGAGTGAGAGGCGCAAGCCGCGCAACTCGGTGTATGCAACAGCAATGTCATTTTTCTCTCCAAGGCCATGTTTTCTTATGCCCAAGGATCAAATCCAATCACACAAACGCACAGAATCACACAAAGACATATATACTCATGTAGTTCTCTGAAATCGGGTACATCCACGGAGGTAACGATTTCGGGATGATTTACAATTAGAAAACCTCAATACCTCTGATTTCTGCACCACTCTCTTACACCCAATAGGTAAGAGTGGGTTTACACTTCAAGGTATATTCTAGATGGGAAAACAACTTTTAAGGTTATATCTATTTTCTAAAAAAGAAAGACCACTTTCCACCTCTCGTAAGCTGGTTCAAACCTTAAAAATATCATCTCACAAGGCAACAACAGGATCTACTTTGACAAAGTTTGTTAGGTACAAGGAAAAAAGGAAAGGAGAAGGACAGAGATGTGTTCGAGAATAACTAAATTAGCCTGAATCCTAGTACCTAATAAACTTTGTTGATACCTCGGTATTCAGTCCAATACACAGCCTAATCCGGGAATCATTTCCACTGTCCAATAGCAGAGGCCCCAATTAAAGTCAAAGCTCGCAAAACTGACTTAACGATGGAATTAATAGCACGAAGTGCCAGTCTCTAATAAATTGAACAGTCCGATGGACTCACTTCCAACCACAAGAACATGAAAAATCAAAACCAAATAAACTGAAGCATAATACCAAGAAGAACTATGTATAGGCTATAGACCTGTGTGAATAGGCCAAACAACATAGCAAAGCCACCAAGGAAGCACAAAAATAACAGAAGACGGAAAAAATTGAAAGAAAAAGAGTTTGATAAAACAAGGCATCTGGGTCGGCTTACACGCACTTCGACTGCTTTTTACAGACCCATTCCTTTGTCCACCGACGGGGCACATTCAAGCCCAAATAAACCCTGTAAGTATTGGTCCCCAAAGAGTTGATTGCACCGAGGAGGTTGGGAACTAGCTAGGAATGAGTAAACCCCTAGACCCATACCTTAACCACCTAGTCAACCCCTTGGGATTGTTTGATTGTGATGTCACAAATTACACAGCGGGCTGTTTGTTTGATGGGACTACCAGTGAAAGAGATGTATAATTTTCCTGGATAAAGTATCTCACAATATAGGTGGAATTGAAATAATAATATTTCACCCTCTTGGTATTGTATGTTTTGCACTTTGTGAGATTATATATGCAATGCTTATGTAATTAGAGTCATAAATATTTCGACCTGATATTTAGTCACCTTGGATATATACTTTAATATAATACTCATATTCGGTCAAACAAACGGGCCAGACAATATGGTTAACTTTTAAAGGTTCGGGACCCTGTAAACGCAAATCACAGCCGTCGAGCTTGGCAATCAATGGTCTAGATTTGTAGACGAGTTTTGACCGGTAAGAAAGTGGTAACCGGTCAAAAATTGTCTACAAATCTAGACCATTAAAAACACTTTTGGACGATCACGATGGGGACTACAATCCTGTAGCGATTTGGGGCGTTACGGGGCCCCCAGATTCCAACTTTCAAGGTACATTCCCGATAGCACGACTAACTTTCTGTTACGGAAAAATCACTGATTATAGAAAAATTCTTAGAAAGAGAAACAATATAGAAGATAGGGTTAAAAAATTGGCCTGTGTAATTGAGAGAGGCACGTCGAAGACGCTATCCTAAAGTCGTTATGCGCTCCCTCCGTACAGGTTCTAACGATCGCAAACGACCCCAAGATACAACCCAAAACTCACAGGTATCTAGCACAATGCACAGATGCACTAGATGGATTTGCCAAGTTTGTATCTATTGCCCAAAAGTAGTAGAATATAGAACAAGAAGAGAGAGACGTTGTATGTGGGGAAGAGAGAGAGAAAGAAAAGTGACGTTATATTTTGGGTGTTAAGGAGTTCAAGAATTTATAAACTCCTGGTGTCTATTCACAAATTGACACACCTATTCATTTTAAACTAGACACCCATTGGTTTAAACCTCATACCCCTTGGTGTGCACATGTTAAAAAAAGTTTTGAAGCTTCTAAAATTAATTAAATTTCCAACACTTTCGAGGTTAATTCCACTACTCAGAAAGAAAGATCACTTTCCAGCTCTCATGTGCTGGTCCAAACCCTAAGATATCATCCCACTTAGGCACCAGCATCAACAGAATCTATATTCAGTAACTGCCAACTGGTACAACTCCTCCAACAAATTCTTTGATATATGCTCCTAACAAGGAACAGGACAGAAACATGTAAGAGAAGAAACAAACCTGAATCCCGAATATCTAAAAAAACATTTTTGATAACTCAGTATCTAGTTCATAGACCGACTAGTCCAGGTAACATTTCCATTGTTCTTTAGCGAGGAGCTAGCCCATTTAAAGTACAACTTTGGTATGGGATGGCCCAACACAGCAATTGATGGTACGCGGTTGAGTAGTTGTCCCCAATAACTTAACACTTGATGGACCCCATGCTGCTTCATTTCCTACCAGAAGACCTCAAAAAACCAAAAGGAAAAAAAAAGAAAAACAAAATACTGAAGCATAATACCGAGGAGAACAATATAAAGACCACTTGAGAATAAACTCAGTCATACTCTATGTTACATGGTCTCAGATACAAGTATAGTCCGAGTGCCAATTCATCTAAAATTCATATCAAAGTCTAGGGGATATGCTAAATATTGTCTATACCTTTTTATTTTCTCAAATAAATAGTGTTGAAAAAGTGCCGTAAGGAATATCGTGCAAAAAAATTAGGGGTTGTATGCATTTTCGGACAATTTGAATTCCTGTTACGACCGTAGGCCATAGTCTGTCTGTATTAGCAAATCTCACGACAAAACACACATTTACGTGTATCCCTATTATCGAGTTGTACTTTTTATTTTTATTGTTTTTAGATGCGTCTGTTTAGGATTGTGGAAGGAAATCAATTGTTAATGTTCTAGTGTGTCTATGCTTCGATGTAATCCAAGGTTATAGAGTGTTTTGAGCTAAATACATCGGTCCAAGCAAAGTGCTCAAGCACTTTTATTTCACACATCCAGCAAGTGGGCTGTCAGCAAGTTGCTCGAGCAACCTTCATTGTGCTCGAGCAGTCAGATCAGCAGCTTATTAAAGCCAACAACTAGGGTTTGAAAAACAGATCTTCAGCAGCCGATTTTTTACATTAAGAAGCAAGGAGAGAGACAAGGCTACGTTTTGCATCTTTGTGGTATGGTTTGGAGTTCTTGCATGAAGTTTTGAGCAACCAAATCAAATACTCCAAGATCTTATTCAACCTTTGATTCAATCGTTCTTCCGGTGGATTTCTGGAAGTATCTCGGAAGGCTTGAGGATTCAAGGCTTGCGGCAATCAAACACTTGGTGCGATGAACGTGGATTCGGCAATTGGGTCTTGGGTCAATTGAGAGGATTTTCAATTGTAAGTATAGGTCGATTGTAATCGCACAACGTTATTTTTAGTGTTTTGATTCCTTCCCGTGGTTTTTACCCTATTCGGGGTTTTCCACGTATATCGCGTGTTTATCGTTTCTTCGTTTATTTTTAATTCCTATTATTGCTTGATTATTCGACTGCTAGCAAAATAGGATTTTTCAATTGGTATCAGAGCGGGTCGCTTGTTATATTAGGGTTTATTCCTAGAGTGGATCCTCAGTTAAGATGAACACGCACACAAACATGTATCATTTATCTAGTCGTGTACCGATTTTGGATAGTGAGAATTTTGATTATTGGAAATCCAGAATAAAAGCTGTTATGAGATAGCAGACGAAGAAATTTGGAAGTCGTGTGTTAATGGTTATACGTACCCTACTGTTACAGTGAATAATCAAGCAGTACCCAAACCTAGTTCCGAGTTATCTGTCGCAGAAAAGGCACAATTACAAGCAAATAATAGAGCCTTGGATATTTTATTTAGTGCAGTGGATGTGAATGAACACCGTAAGATAGCCAACTGTGAAATAGCAAAGGAAGCATGGGATATTTTAGTCACTTGTCATGAGGGTACTGATGTTGTCAAACAATCCAAATTGCAAAGGCTTACAACCGAATTTGAGGTTATTAGAATGCAAGAAGATGAAACATTTAATCAATTCTACTCTAAATTGATCTCTATTGTTAATAGTTGCGAAACCCTTGGTGAACCTATCCCTCCTTTTAGAGTTATTAAGAAAATTTTGAGATCCTTGCCAGAACGTTTTAAAACAAAAGTCACTATGCTTGAGGGCAAACGTAAACTCAAAGAAAAATATGTTGAAGAAGTGGTAGGTCTCCTCCAGACTTATGAAGCTGATATGATACAACCTGAGTCTCAGAAAATAAATTCTAAACCTTCGGCTAAGCCGATTGCTTTTTCTAGTTCTCAAAGTGAAAATAGAGATTCAGGAAGTGATAATGATTATGACCTAGAAGCAATGAGTTTATTTACAGAAAATTTTAAAAAGTTTTTCAAGAAGAAAGCCATTGGTAATGATTTTAGTAACAAAAAGTCTAATATAAAAGAAAAACATGAGGGTTCTTCTGGAAAAAGGAAAACAAGGGTTAAAAGATCTCTTGAAGGGCCAAAGTGTTATGAGTGTCAAGGGTATGGTCACTTAGCGCATGAATGTATTAAAAAATTAAAGAAAAAGACTAATTTTAAGGCCAATATAACTTGGGATGACGACAGTGAATCTGACAATTCTGAGGAAGACCATGTAGATAACACAAACTTTATCGCTTTTGGGGCGTCTTTACAATCAAACTTTAGTGAGCAGGAATCCTCTGATGAGAGTGAGGAAGAAGAAAGTGATGAGGTTTTGAGTTTTGATGAGTTGAAAGAGTCTTATGATATGCTTTATAAAGAGAGTGTGAAGATTAGTGAGACTAATTTGAAATTAGCTGAAAAATATAAAAATTCGAACATAGAATTAATGATAGTTAAAAAGCAAGTTGAAGAGCTACAAGGGTCATTGAGCAGTGTCACTACTGAGAAAGAAAAGCTACATAATGAGGTTGAGAGTCTTCGAGAAAAGAACAAGGTCTTAACTGATTTAAACACCACCTCGGAAGGGAAAATAAAAATGTTAAATATTGAAATTGACAATGCTAATATTCTATTTGAGCGGTTAAATACAGGGTCCAAGATACTGGATGACATTCTCAGCATACAAAGACCGGCAAGTGACAAAACAGGGCTTGGATTTTATGAAGCTTCATCCTCAAAAGTACTCGAAGGTAAGGCAAATGACTTGCAATAAAAAAAGGTAATATCGAAATTCCACACTATAAATACTGTTGATGATGTGATTGAAAAGGCTCATGATGTTAAAAGGGGTAATTATGTTAGATTCATTCCTACATGCCATTATTGCCAAGTAAAAGGTCATATTAGACCTAATTGTTTCAAACTTCACGGCTACCCCTGTGTTGATCATAATCATGTTTGTCTCAGTAAAAGTGTCTCCAAGCATCACAACACTCATAAACCTTTGGTTAATCACGTGAACTATGATAATGATAGAAACATGAAAGTGAGAATCTCAAGACCTACGTACTTTTGAACCTAACAATCAAATTAAGACATCTCAAGTCAGGACTCAATCCATATGGGTCAAGAAGTGTGATTTGCATTGTTTTGTTACTCAAACGGCGTTAAATGCTAGAAACTCTCACATGTGGAATTTTAATCGTGATTGCTCATATCATATGTCTGGTGATAAGTTTGGTCGGGGTATGCCTCGTTGATTAAGTCTCTTTGGAGTGCCTTAGTAGTGTTTTGGTTATTTTATTTCTTTAATGTATTTTTTTTGTGTCGATGCTTTTAATTTTGCTCATAATAAAAAAAATACAAAAACATTCATATATGAAAAAATTTGGGCTTAGCATGCTTTTTGAGGATGAGTAGTCAGCCATGAGACTCACACAAATGCACATCTTCGGGAATGCATGCACAAGTTTTGTTAACTCCACTTATGAGATGCATTAGGTAATTCGTTGTAGCATACCTTATGACTCTGTGATCACCACCCCTGCACGTCAAGGTTAGTAAGATTACATAGAGAGGAAAGTGAATTCTCATGCACCTGGTTATATCTTGTCCTTTCTCTCGGCGATTGACCATTTTTTTGGAATAATTTTTTGGATACAATGGCTCATTAAGTGCAGCTAAAAAGAAACAAAGAGAGAGAGTGAGAGCGAGAGAGAGAGAGAGTGAGAGAGAGAGAGAGAGAGAGAGAGAGAGAGAGAGAGAGAGAAAAAAAAAAAAAAAGGAGTACCGATGAAAAAACAAAAGTATCTGTATTTATGCTTATCCGGGCGTTCATTGAGTAACCGGACAATCGGGGTGAGGTACTCTCCCTCTGAGTGTTCGCGTCAAAAGATGGATAGACTTTGTGAAAGCATTCGTGATTGGACCATTCGCTTAGTAACCGGGCATTGGGTATGGGGTACTCTTACTCCCAATATTCGCGTCAAACAGCAATGGGGTAAAAGCGAAAATACGACTATGAAATTCTATCAAATATTAATTGTTAAGCTGAGGGGGAGTTGTTTATTTTCGATGGCACAAATTTTGTATCGATGAGTGCCTGGTTTGACTTCATGAGGGGGAGAGTGCTTGATAGTCCAAGGATCCATGAGAATTTTTGACTACTCGGATAATAGTCCTAATTTTTTCCTATGACGTGTCACACACGCACCTTGTCACAGATTCATAGTGCATGCTGCAACTTATCCCCAAAATTCACTCATGATGGGTTTAATACAAATTTACTCATGCATTGCTCAATCTTGTGATATTGTATGAGTCTCATTTTTTTACTGCTTATTCTTCGGACAACTGTGCTGCGTTGCATCAAAAAAAAAAATTGGATATCATCTTGCATTATTTTTACTACTTATGTATTACTTTCTTCTTTGGGCTGTTGGTCCCCCATTAGGGCTCTCTTCTAATTATTGCATCTTCATCCTTTGATCGTGGCTTGCGGTTTTCCATATTCGGTTAGTTCTTTCTTTTTTATTTTTCATTCTTAGAACGTTTTGGTTCAATGGGTTTCAATGGATTTGTTCTAAATTTTGTGCGTCTGTCGAACAATGCTCATTTGTTTAGTTATATGGTTGTCGTATGTGGCGTTTGGCATTGTGGTTAGTTGGTATTTTTGGATAGTGGTTTGATGCTTATGAATTTCTGACAGTTGAGTTTTGGCAATTTAAATACTGGTTTAGCTCTCTCATATTTGTGCTCTCTTATTGTTCTTTCTATTCTCATCTAGCACTTTGTTTCTGGCTTATATTCACTGTTTATTTTTACTACCTTTGTCCTTCCGTGACAAAAAGGGGGAGATGTTTTCTGCCATGTGTTTTTCTAGTGTTTGTTTTGCAGCTTTGCAAGTGATCACATTCTGTTAGGGGATAGGTATCTTCAATGTTAGTGTGTTTTGTCATGGAAGTGCCAAAGGGGGAGATTGTTAGGACCGTAGGCCATAGTCTGTCTGTATTGGCAAATCTCACGACAAAACACACATTTACGTGTATCCCTATTATCGAGTTGTACTTTTTATTTTTATTGTTTTTAGATGCGTCTATTTAGGATTGTGGAAGGAAATCAATTGTTAATGTTCTAGTGTGTCTATGCTTCGATGTAATCCAAGGTTATAGAGTGTTTTGAGCTAAATACATCGGTCCAAGCAAAGTGCTCAAGCACTTTTATTTCACACGTCCAGCAAGTGGGCTGTCAGCAAGTTGCTCGAGCAACCTTCATTGTGCTCGAGCAGTCAGATCAGCAGCTTATAAAAGCCAACAGCTAGGGTTTGAAAAACAGATCTTCAGCAGCCGATTTTTGACATTAAGAAGCAAGGAGAGAGACAAGCCTACGTTTTGCATCTTTGTGGTATGGCTTGGAGTTCTTGCATGAAGTTTTGAGCAACCAAATCAAATACTCCAAGATCTTATTCAACCTTTGATTCAATCGTTCTTCCGGTCGATTTCTGGAAGTATCTCGGAAGGCTTGAGGATTCAAGGCTTGCGGCAATCAAACACTTGGTGCGATGAACGTGGATTCGGCAATCGGGTCTTGGGTCAATTGAGAGGATTTTCAATTGTAAGTATAGGTCGATTGTAATCGCACAACGTTATTTTTAGTGTTTTGATTCCTTCCCGTGGTTTTTACCCTATTCGGGGTTTTCCACGTATATCGCGTGTTTATCGTTTCTTCGTTTATTTTTAATTCCTATTATTGCTTGATTATTCGACTGCTAGCAAAATAGGATTTTTCAATTCCAAATACTCTTGTTCGGTGTATGTCCATTTAAATATGTCGGACAACGATCCCACACCCATAATTGAGTTTCAGATAGCGGTATTTTATGCATTTAGGAGGATCAGTATAACATAGGTCATACCTTCATATATAGCTCCTATAAAAGTACTAGGAAGATTGAGGTGAGGAAGCACTTCTCACATTGGAAACATATGATGTGATTAAGCAAAAGAGCAAAGATGGAAACACCATATATTTTAGCCATACCTTATCTTGTACAAAAAGATTCTTATGATTCCATCTTATGAGATTTGAATACTTTTGATTTCATCCTGTAAATAGATAATCCCAAAGAGCTTTCTCATCCAAAACGTTGTCACTGGAACCCATCGGAGGAAACGACTCAACAACCTTGGTGTAGGACTCTGATTCATACCAGTATTGATACCACAAAATCGTTCTCGAAGACCCATGTTTAATACTTTTTTGTTTTTCAGGTTTGAGCAATTAGTATTTTTCTTTCTTGGTTTTGTTGAGTTACAGATTTGTATTAAAAGATTTGTGGGTTTTGATTGAAGATTTGTGGATTTTGTGGAAGTTAATGGTGGTGGTGTTTTTTTTACTCAATGGTCGTTTAATATTATTATTTTTTTCCAGATTCAAGGCAGGTGTTTTTCTTTGTTTCTTTGATACAGTTCATACAGTAATTATGGTTTATTGATTTACTATTTTAGTGATTTGATACAGTAAAAGTGGTAAATCAATAAACCATGTTCACTGTATGAAATAAACGACACATGAATATGGTTTATTGATTTTCTATATTGGGTGATTTAATATAATAAAAGATGTTTTATTGTTTTACCACTTCGTTGATTCGGCAAAATAAAAATGATAAATCCACACATGATTCAACCATGTGTTTCATGTGGTTTTATGGTGAATTAATCGACTATGTTTTTCATGATTTTGGCTTGGGTTGTGGTTTTATGGTGCATTAATCTATCATATGTTTCATGGTTTTTTTGTTGGTTTTTTTGTGATGTATTAATCTACCATGTTTTAATGGTTTTTTTTGTATATGCAATCTAACTTTTTATGTTTGGACTACATATAAACCGTGTTCACATGTTTCATCACCCGTGTTTTTAGGTCAAAATGTCATTATTATTTGTTTTTAATTTTGTTTTGAGATTTTAGGTGTGAGAAGATTAGGAGAGATAGAATTATAAGATTAGGAAATAGAAAGATTTTTCAAGATAGGGGAGAGAGAGAGAGAGAGAGAGAGAGAGAGAGAGAGAGAGAGAGAGAGAGAGAGAGAGAGAGAGAGAGAGAGAGAGAGATAAATTAGGATAGATTAGGAGAGAGAAATATTAGGAAAATTAGGAGAGAGAATTATTAGGAAAATCAAGGAAGAAATATTAAGAAAATTAGAACAGAGAAAGGGTGTTTTGGGGTTTATTTGAATTTCAGGATGGAATCATAAATATTCAAATCTCATAGGATGAAATCATAATGATCTTTTTTGTACAGGATGCCTAATTAACTCTCCCTTATTATAATCTAATGTTTACTATACTGTTTCGCAATCAATGTGGTAAAGTAATAAATTATGTTCTTTTGTAAAATAATCTCCATATTTTAATACCTAAAGCTTTATTACAGCTCAGTTCGACATGGATTATTGATTTACCATGATTTAGGGTATAAAACATGTTTACATGGATTATTGATTTATCATGGTTTATTAGTGGGAAATTATGATTTATTAATTTCGAATGTTTAATGTACAGTTTAATGGTCAATATAGTATCGTAATAGTCATGTTCTTTTATTGATTTACCATAGATTTGTCAAATTTCTGAAGGATGATTGCCATGCAATGCGTGCTGATATTATTCACGTATTTCTGAATAATGAGTTGCACTCGTGGACCTCTTGGCAACATATGGATGATGCCGAAAACAAGGAGCCAAATACAGAACAAGCAATTGGAGGTGGTGAAGAATCCAGAAAACCATCACGCACCTGTAAGAAGAAATGAATGTTCGTGGTTCAGAGGAACGTAGATCCTGGTTGACTATTTGGATAGTTTCATTGAATTTTTTGGAGTGACAATTATGTTTAATTGGGTATTGTGTGTTTGATGAATTGTGTTAGTGGGACCTGATCATGTTCGATGTGTTAATTACTGAGACCTATTACACAGTGACTTTATTTGTTTGTGATCATATCAGTTTGTTTGAGTGGAAGATTTTTATGCATGGGATCATGAGTTGGTACAGGGAACATGCCACACTAATTTACCATGTTTACATGGTGTATTAACTTATCAATTGCGTGAAGAACATGGTACACTTTTTGACACCCACAAATTGCTTGAAGAATTGATTGATTCCAATTGATAGATCGAAATGGGCTTGAAGTATATGGGTTCTTTGCTTAGGACTATAGATTTTGAAATTCAAAATCACCTCTCGACCCCTTCCCCTTGGCAGGCGATTACCAGCAAAAAGGGTTGGAACATTCCTCATCTATATCCTCAAACTCCTCTAGAGCGATAGGGTTAACTGTACACCAGCGAGGTTGGTATGCAACTTCAAGAACCATGACGTGTCGTAAGCAATTTTCTAGTCATTGCATACTTTCCCTGTCCGTGCTTCTCGATTAGCGTCATCTCATTCATAAATTTTTGCAAGATTGGTTGTCTGAACACCTCAACCTCCAGCTAGGGGTGTAAATGAGCCGGGCTAAGTCAAGCATTGAAAGTGTTCGAGCTCGGCTCGTTAAGTAAACAAGCTGAAAAATCAAGCTCGAGCTTGGCTCGGTCATAAACGAGCCGAGCCAAGGTAATTTAGTTAATGAGCCTCCTTAAACGAGCCGAGCCTATACAATCGAGCAAATCGCGCCGAGGCTTACAACTCAATTTATAAAGAAAAAGCCATACATATTAGGAAATAAAGAAAAATGAAAGAAGAAAATTAGAAACTAACTATTCTACTTGACTAAACAAATATTAAAAGGAAACCAAGTAAATTTTAATTGTGACTAATTACTCCAGGATATTTAAATTCTTAAATGCAAGATTCCTAGCAAGATATATAAAATCAAATATCCTAATTTCGTAATAAAATGTATTAATTTCAAAATAAGAAACCTAGAAATATCATGGAGATGTGTTTTTATTTTGTTTTGTTTGATGATTATTTTGCTTTATTGCCACCTGGGCATGGGGAAACTTAAAACTCAAGTGGGTACCGAAATCTAAAACAATTGGCTTTGGTGGCGTAAATTTTTTAAGCGGAGGGTAAGAGGGTAATTTAATGGCGTGAGTTTATGTCGCATAAAATTTCTGGAAAAAATGGGGTAAAATTGGTGTATCTTGCCCTCTCTGGACCTTGCATTACAAAAAATGGGGCAAGTTGCCCTTTTATAACAGTGAATTCATTTACCAATCTTCTCTGGATTTGGAAGAAATGGGGCAAGTTTTCTTTTCCTTTTTGTTTGTTCAGACACCGTTGGCTATATTGAGCAGATAATATAATCGTATTTGTTCGAGTTCATGTTCGTGTTCGTTATAAAACTTTGTTCAATATGAGTTTGAAAAGTAAACAAATCAAGCTCAAACATTTTATTGAAGCTTGTTAAGTTTTTCAAACCGAGCTTAAACAAGTTACAAACTACTCGGCTCGTTTGAGCAATGATGTTTAAAAAAATTAAGTTACTTGTCAACGGCAAGATTAAAGCTCGTTTAAGACTGACTTATCTTATGAACAAAATAAAACTTTCAACGTATTTTTGAAACTCGTTAAAATTCCAAATTAAGATAATAAGATTGAACAAATAATAATAGATTGGCGCGTTTGGTTCTCTTTTTTATATGTTTGCTTGGCAACCAGCCCACACTCCACATGGTCACGGGCTTCATATACCTGCGACCTTCAGCTGTCGACCAAACCCATTTTGGGCCATAAAAGGCCTCGGGCTAGTATGGCTGCTACGGCATAGGAATGTGGACCAATTAATGACCAAGTAGCCATACTATGGCATAGTAATATGGACCTGTTATTCTGTGGTCTTGGGACACCGCCACGTGGTGTCCCGATACCTTTATTCACCATACATCCTTGTGGGGTTTATTACAATGCGTGGTGGATTAATGTGTTGGGGGACAAATGGCGGTTCCCCAAGAATGGGTGTTGGCTTAATCATTTTCTAAACCTTCCACTATAAATAGAGGTCTTAGCTTTCAGTTTCATTCATTCAGAAATCAAGATAAAAAACCATTCTAAAGAGTGATAATCTTGTTGGTCTCGAATGCCAACTCTTGTTGGTCTCGATTGTCGTTTTGTGCATTCGCAACCTGTTCGTGAGTGATATACGGATGGGTCGGTTTGATTGCAGATGGTCGGATTTGACGGATCAAAGAAGGATTAAAGGCGGATTGAGCGGATTGAACCCGAACCGAAACGAAACGAACCGCATCCGCCAAAATAAAAATATTAGGATCCGCATCATCCGTAACATACCTCGGGTAGGTTCGCGAACGGTTCGATTTGGGCAGATTGAGCGGATTGGGCGATCCGTTGGGCAGCCTTAAAGTTCACTCTATATCTTGGGTTCGGTTATTCTTTGTTTTATTTAATTTTATAACATGGTATCAGCACAACTCTAGCCGGCTGAGATACAGATATATGAAGTAATTATATTGTTCTTGATGAATATTCATCCGCTTAATGGTTTCCACCTTCTCCTGCTATTCCATTCTTTTACTATTCACAGACTAGTACAATATGGAAAATAATTATTTTCACCTTCCCATTCTATTTTATTTGTGGTAAAGAAAGGGTTGATAATAATACCTCCTACCTATTAATACTTAACCTCTTCATGCCTAAAGTTTTTTGTTTGTCATTCCTAATCTATTACATGGGGAGGGGGAATACTAGAAATACTTAACCTCTTCATGCCTAAAGTAATTTTTTTTTTTGGTCATTCGTCATTATTGGCTTATTGAGTTACCTTGCAATATCGTTCGGATTAAAAAATAATGTACTTCCGCCCATAATTTTTATTTTTTTTTTGGCACCAAAGTTGTGCTTTTTTTATGCCTTTGTAATTGTATTTTTTAATACAATTATTTGAGAGTTAAATAAAATTATGTTTTATAGCTTATTTGTTGACAAGTGTAATAAATTAATAAGTTTGTATTTAATATTTAAATAACGCTTAAAATTTAAATTGGGCATGCATAAGGGCAAATTTGTCTTTTGACAGTTTTTTACATTCTTATATCACCGTATTACCAAAATCATCCAAATGAAACACTACTTAATCCCCCGTCACATCAATGTGGGGCGACCCTCCATACATATTACCCTCTACTGTCTTATTCCCTTCATATATAATACCTCTAAAAATAATATCTCATCCAATCGGGCCGTTAGTTTAGATTAAGCATCTTGAATTTGAACTCTAACAAAAAAATCTTTAAAAACTAGAGCAATAATTTCCTTCCCAACTTGCTCTAGGTACACGGTCAATATATTCTTCAATAAAATCGCCAAAAGGATATATTGTACCGAATGTGTGATATAACTGGATGCCATTTTCATTCTCTTTGTGAGCCGACAGTGAGCATCACGGATCCACCTTAAGGCCCCGTTTAGTTGTTAAGAAAAGATGAGAAAGGGTGAAAATGTTAGCTTTCTCACATATTTTTTAGTGTTCAGTTACCAGAAAATTAAAATGATAGGATCATGGAAATTGATTTTCCCACCATGACTTACTTTCCCTTAAAACAGGTCTTACAAAATATATGAGATTTAGTGTCGCGGGAAAGTTCTATCCTCCCTTCATTCTCAAGTTTTTTCCGCCAACGTTCTCCTTCACTCCTTTACGTTCTCCTTCACTCCTTTATTTCTCTTATTTCATACAATTCTCCATTTTTTCTTTGTTTTTTGCTATAAATGAAGGCAACATAATCAATATATTAGTTTTACGAATGTGTGTTTTTAATATTATCATCAGTCTTTTGTTTATTTGTACCAACCAATTAATAACCGCTGGTTAAAATTGGTTTTATTTTATCTTATCTATTTATCTTTTAAGCGTCCAAATAAGCTGGCCATTTGATTTTTTTTATTCAATTTTTTAATTGCATTTGTAAGTTTGCGTCAAATTTTTGTTGATTATTTGTTTGTCTAGACGAGAGAAATCAAAAAAGAAAAAATTATGATCAAAACTCAAAATTCTTTAAGTAAAGACAAAAATATGTATTAAAAAATTTTTTTGGCTTATTTTTATCTCTACTAAAAAAATTGAATTTCGATCATTATTTTTTTATTTTTTTTATTTCTTTCGTCCGGACGAACTAATAATCCACAAAAATTTGATGCGAAACAAATAGATATGAAAAAATTGAATAGAAACCCAAAAAAAAAAGTCAACTAGCTTAATAAATAAGATTCTTGTAAGTTTCTTTTCTTGGCAAATGAACCACTAAATTTTAGTTTTCCTACATAATTCCTTTGTCAAATGAACACTCACAGGAAAATAAATTTTCTTTTCCTTCACTTCACTTCAATTCAATTTTCCAAGGAATTACTTTCCTATACAACATTCTTGACAACTGAACGGAAAGGTCCAAGTATTTTCAGCATTTTCAAAAGAATCATCATATTTGGGAGGTGAATCCCAATCGATTTCTAATTCTAGTAATAGACAAGTATTTGTGGTAAAAAGTATTTCACTGCGGCTCAAAGTTGAAATTAATTTGCATGAAAAATTGCTTGACAAATAAGAATCTCTAAAGTGGTAAATAGATTGAAAATCAAACTCACCTCCATGTGATTTTTTTGACAGCAGATTTTCTATGATTCAAGGTCGCGATATAATTAAGGGGTAAAAAGAAAGAATGCATGTGGCTCTTTAGTTTTTTTTCCATGAAAGAATCTTCTCCTTTTCTTGCTTCTGCGTGCTAAATTTGAGTTGCTGCCACCAAGCTGAAGCCCTCCCTCTGAATTTGGTCGATACAAGAGGCACCCTCCTTTTCTCAGAAACCTCATTGAAATTCAAGACTCCATCGATAACATTCATCAAGTTGAACTCTTTCGGTGTCAGATCTCCCTGAAACTTGGTGAAGTCAATCTTCATACTGGATTCCCAATAATGAGAATCATAGTTGTGATCCACCACCTATCGACCCCTTCCCCTTGGCAGGCGATTACCAGCAAAAGGGTTGGAACATTCGTCATTTGTACCCTCAAACTCCTCAAGAGCAGTAGGGTTAACCGGACACCGGCGAGGTTGGTATGCAACTTCAAGAACCTTCAGGCGTCGTAAGCCATTTTCTAGTCATTGCATACATTCCCTATTCGTGCTTCTCAATTAGCGTTATCTCATTTATAAATTTACGCAAGAGTGGTTGTTTGAACACTTCGACCTATAGCTAGGGGTGTAAACGAGCTGAGCTGAGCTAAGTCAAGCCTTGCAATGTTCGAGCTTGACTCATTAAGTAAACATACCGAAAAATTGAGCTCGAGCTCGGCTCAGTCATAAATGAGCTGAGGTAGGATATTTTACTTAAAGAGCCTCCTTAAACAACCGGAGCCTATACAATTGAAATCAAGCCGAGCTTTTGCGCGCCGAGCCGAGCTTTAACTAAACGAGCCTGAAAATCAAGCTCAAGCTCGGCTCGATTACTTAATGTGTCGAGCCGAGCTGAGCTGGTTGCAAGCAGCTCGGTTCCTTTGCAGCCCTGGCTCCAACATCTCCTCACGCCATAGTCAGGGAATGAACTTGCGCTCTAATACCAACTGGTGCTGCGATAAACCTCCTTTTACAAAACTATTTGCAACAAAAATCACGAATAAATTTTGAGCAAGAGGTACCCCATCTATGAACAAACAGTATTGAGTAAATACTCAATTTTTCATTAATCAATAACCAAGCAAATTGCCCCTGGGCTTACAACTCAATCTATAATAGAAAAAGCCAGACGTACTAGGAAATAAAGAAAAATGAAAGACGAAAATTAGAAACTAACTATTCTTCTTGACTAAGCAAATATTAAAAGGAAACCAAGTAAATTATAATTGTGAAACTAATTACTCCAGGAAATTGAAAGGGCAAATGACCCAAACATGGTACTAGGGGAAAAATATGACCAAAACATGGACATGGTTTCACAAATGACCAAAGTATGGTAAGGAAAACAAAAATTCCACATACATGGGAACTTATGAGTGAACTGACCTAAATATCCCCTATTCTAATTTTTTTTCCTCAAATCAAGCCAACCCTTTCTCCATCCAACAGGAATCTGCTGGAAACGAGAGTCTCGAACTGCGGCGGCGACGAGGAAGAATGCGGCGAGTACCCGTCGGAGGAGTGGAAGAATCCGGCGACGAGGAAGAATCCGGATGTAGGGCCACGGTTGTCGACGGGAGCGGCCAACAGGTCGAGAAAGATAGCCGATTTCGGGAGGTGCAATTACGGCCATCGATAGCGCGACTGACGACAACAACTCGCTGTGACGGTTATTCAGAAAGGAGATACAACCGGAAGTGGCTGAATCCTCTTATTACAATAGGTTGCTGGTATCACTATTTCAGTAAGAACCTGAACTCAAAAAGATTTGAACAGGATGATTTTCTTGTACTTAAGAGAGGTTAATCGTTCCATTATGTTGTAAACAGTTGTGGATGAGTTATTTTGGGTTTTATCCAAATAATCCAACCATGTTACTTGGGACTCTGTTGAAATTGTAAACAGTTGTAGAAGGAAATCGAACAACGAAGTTGGTAAAACATTGACATGGGTTCTGCACCCCATGTGTTCGATGAAATGCTTGTGAGAAGAGTGGGACTTAAACATAACTTCCTTGGGGATTTCACCAGAGAAACCATTGTCCCAAGGTCTTCCTGTGGTCTCTCTGTCAAATTGGTCAGGTGTAACAAGTTTCAAGTGTCTAGTTCAGGTGCTATATTGTTGTCAAAGGGTGCCATTTTTTTACATGTAAGATGCACAATTTGTTAATACAAGGAGCAAATGTTGTTTTCCTGATACAAAAAGTGGGATTGAGAAAGAACATTGGCAACCCAATGGTCCTTATTCCAGTGCAATATTATTGTCATGCACAATTGGGTAAGCTTAACAAGTTTTGATAAAAGTTTAAGATTGATTTGTTCATGTAAAAATTAAATCTTGGACAAGTTCAGCAAACATAGGATCAAAATCGAGTAGCTTAATTTGTTTATAAGTGCCAACAGTGAATATGTCCGGTGCTTGTTTATTTCATACACAGTGCATGACAATGGAATGTGGAGCGGATGGACTTGTATGCATGGTTCATGCCATCTAAGAGCCCAAGGAAATGAGAAATAAAATTTATGGGAAGAATAGTCAGGTGCTTGTGGTTTCATACACAGTGCACGTCAGTGTTATATAAAGAGCATGTTTTGTTCTTGCTCGGAGCAAGTTTTTCAGTGTCAGTGACAGTACATTGTTTTTCATGTTATAAAAAGAGTGCAAAGGTCACCCCATTGACAATGGAACGTCGAACGGATGGACTTGTATGCATGTTTCATGCCATCTAAGAACCCAAGGAAATGAGAAATAAAATTTATGGGAAGAATAGTCAGGTGCTTGTGGTTTCATACACAGTGCACGTCAGTGTTATATAAAGAGCATGTTTTGTTCTTGCTCGGAGCAAGTTTTTTCGGTGATTGTTTTTCATGTTATAAAAAGAGTGCAAAGGTCACCCCATTGACAATGGAACGTTTGGACTTTTGCATGTTTCATAAAAAGAAAAAGGTCACCCCATTGACAATGGGAACGTCGAAAGAATAGGATGGACTTGTATGCATGTTTTTTCATGCCATCTAAGAACCCAAGGAAATGAAAATAAAATTTATGGGAAGAATAGAAATAATGGGATGGACTTGTTGCATGTTTCATGCCATCTAAGAACAAGGAAATGAAAATAAAATTTATGGGAAGAATAGTGTGCTTGTTTTTTACAGTTGCGTCAGTGTTATAAAAAGCATGTTTTGTTCTTGCTCGGAGCAAGTTTTTCAGTGTCAGTGACAGTACATTGTTTTTCATGTTATAAAAAGAGTGCAAATGTCACCCCATTGACAATGGAATGTCGAACGGATGGACTTGTATGCATGTTTCATGCCATCTAAGAACCCAAGGAAATGAGAAATAAAATTTCTGGGAAGAATAGTCAGGTGCTTGTGGTTTCATACACAGTGCACGTCAGTGTTATATAAAGAGCATGTTTTGTTCTTGCTCGGAGCAAGTTTGTTAGATTGTGGACGTAAGGTGTCAATTTACGGGGAGGGGAAATTATTGGGGATTTTTTTACCTGGGGGTATTTCTGTCAGTCGAAATGTTGGTACCATGTATGTGGAATTATTTTTTCCCTTCTCATGTTATTGGTCATTTTGAAAAAGCTTCCCATGTAATTGGTATTATTTGTTTTAAAACCCATTTTCTGGTCATTTTCCCAAATTGTTGAAATTCTTAAATGGAAGATTCCTAGCAAGATATATAAATCAAATATCCTAATTTCCTAATAAAATGTATTAATTTCAAAATAAGAAACTAAAATTCATATAGTATTTCTTAAAACTATTGGAGGATCCAATTCCTCTGTGTTTACTAGTGTTATCCCAGCAGAATCGATTCAATACCACCACCGCCTCCCCTTCTCCCTTTTTCTTCTCTACCACTAGGTCGCATCCGTTGCCCCTCCCTGAATAATGGCCGCAACCGCCCACATCCTCCATCTCATTCTCTCCGACCCTAAATCTAACGAACTATATCTCGTTATACTTGCTTGTTCTCAGTTTTTGATAGCTTCGCTGGCTGTAATTTCGATATCGCGAGTCTCTCTCTATCTAGGTCGGGGACGATGAAGAAAAGGCGTTGAAGTGAATCCCATAGCTGCACTGCAGCAGCAGTTTATTATTTATCTTAATTTAATGAAAGATTTACTGATTTAAGTATTTACTCCTACTAAATTACATAGATTTTGTGGAAGGCGCGACCTGAACAAGATTGCTGGACTGAAGGTAATCATTTCCTCTTGTCATATCTACACACACATACACACACTGTTTATAATGCTTGCTTCCTAGCTGCTATGCTTCGTTGTTGTCTTTTTTCTGATCCATTACTTTTTCATCTTTTTCCATTTTCATGATTTTCCAGCTTATAATTCTATATAACTAGTATAGTGTAATAACTGTCAAGGGGAAAGCAGTGGGCTTCACCTCTAATGTTCGCTGCAGAGGGTAATTTCGATTCAATATGCAAGGCCTTAACGAACGGTTTTTTGTTTTTGCAGCTTATTATAAGTTATTTCGCAAGGACATTACGAAACTATTGTGTGATAGACTAAGATGGGGAAAGAAATGGGGTTTCCCTCTAAATGTGCGCTGCAGAAGGTGATTTCGAACCTCTACATTTTGCCTTTCAGATTCCTTCGAGAAAGATTAATGGCTTACGTAGTAAATGTTGGGGTTTTGCTTAATTCCTTCCTGCATTATATACTTTTCACATTTTCTTAGCCAAATAAATCTTTTCTTGAAGTTGCAATGTTTGTTTGATTCCTGATTAAGTTTTTTATTGCAAACTTTTGTCAGCGTTGCAAGAGAAACGATAAAGGGGAAGACTACATTTGTCGATTGCCGGATGAAATTCTTGTGATAATTCTCTCTGCCTTGTCAATGAGAGAAGTAGCCCAAACAAGCATCCTCTCAAGAAGATGGAGATATTTATGGACATTTTTTGCTGGCATTTTTGACTTTGATGGTTCAGAGACACTATTTCGATTCAAATGGAATGAAAAGTCGCTGAAACTTGAAAGGATGAGATTTGTAAGTTGGGTGAATCAAGTGTTACGATCGCATCAGGGTCCATCTGTGGACGAACTCAAGGTTTGTTTTGACTTGGATAACCACTATAAAGCCGCCATTGATGGTTGGATTGAGTTTGCTATGAGGAAGGAAATCAGAAAACTTGAGTTGGATTTAAATGAGGACTACAGTGCTCTCCTTATACAACGGGAGTTCTACGCTTTTCCATCGCATCTGCTTAAGAATTTCACACTCGGTCTCCTAACAAATCTTCGGCTGTCATATGTATCTGTGACTGGAGAGGTTCTCGAGTACTTGTTATCTCATGTTCCGTTTCTTAGGGTGTTACGTGTGAGATGTTCACCAGGTCTGGTACGTTTTTGTGTCTCTGGGCCGGCACTGAAGTTAACGTATTTAGAGATAATTGACTGTAAGAACATGGAAAATCTTGACATTTCTGCAGAAAATCTCCAGTCATTTAAGTATGATGGGCCCAATATAGGGATTCCCTTTAAGCACGTGCCTCGTCTTGTCGAGGTATCATTTGGTATGAAGTTTTGCTTGCATGCAGTTAAGTTTCTTCGCAGGTTCTCAAGCTATTTCATGCAACTTGAGAGGCTTTCATTGTTCCTGAAGCCAGTGAGTTAATGCCATGCTCTTTCACTCATGATTTTCCATTTCTCTTTTTGCCTTTCCCTTCTATGGTTTATCAAACACTTGTCTTTGCTGTCTGTTTCTTCACTAGGGTAATGTTGTTTGGGCTCCATTTTCCCTAGACATTCCTGAATTAGGGAATCTTAAGTATTTGGAACTGAAGATCTCACTATACAATCGACAAAGCCTCCTTGCTTGCATTCCCCTTCTAGATGCGTCTCCCTTGTTGCAGGAATTTATACTGAAGGTGAATAATTTTACCTGTATAATTATGATTTAGAACCATGGGATATTTATTGTCTCGTTGATTTACTATAAAGTTGGCATTTTGACATCAAATTCACTTTTCCCCTTTTGAGTCCTTTAAACACATCAATATGCGCTCGTGGCTTGCCATGTCGAATAAAATCTTCGCTAATAACAGAAATGAAAGCATCTTTTGGATGTGGAATTTCCGGTTCCTGTTTACTCATTTAACCTTGTATTCCTGTCATCAACATTGGCTTACTTATGGACTTTTGTTGTTTTACGTTTCTGGTTGAATAAACTTGTAACCAGTATTTAGTACGTAATAGACCAGGGGTACTGATTTGGTAGCGAATTGGACATTTAGTTGAGGTTAATTCGGAAGCTTGATGTTTACTAGTGCCCTGAATTCTGTCGACCACTTGAGCCTCTTTTTCCCCTTTCGTAAAACCAACATCAAGGTTTACAACTACTCTCCGCATACCCCTTGGCGCCACCTATACTAAGAACCAGATACACATTTGCAGAAGCAAAGAAATGGAACAAATTCTAAACAAAGTCCATAAGCTGAACAGAATATATGGCTCGGAGATACTGGAGGATTATTCCTACCAAGCACAGCTGCCCGTTAGCTGTAGGGCCTTTAAACATTCTCCAAGAGCTTAGCATTGCTCTGATGACATTTTCCGCCTTAGCAATAACATTCTTGTAAAAAATTCTCAATTTTCACCATCCACAAGTGGTATGTGGACTATGCCAATGAAAGCTTAAACACTGAGAATTCAAGTGTTTGTGCACTGCACTATTGAACAACCCCGCCTCTTTCAGCCTCCAGATTCATAGAAAAATCTGATCCAGAAAGTACCTTAAAAGATGAGAAGAAAAACCAGTCAAAGAACAGATGGCTGTTGGATTCAGGGCTTTCATGGTTCTGAATGGGAACAGATTCACTCATAACAAATTGTCAAATTCCCAAATTTCTGATTTTGGGAACCTTATCATAAAAATTAGAAAAACACAAACTATGCTACATGGACTTTTGTACAGTTATGGTGTGAAAGTGTGCGTCTAGGCGTCAGATTATTGAGCATATCACGCTTGAGTCATCATTGCATCAGATTGGTCCATCAGTCGCAAATCCTTCCTTTGCCCTGTGGACTAGCCGTAGCATAACCTGAGCTTGTTTAACTAATTTTGTTAGAATGTAATGCTACACGTGTCATTAGCTAGCTAGTTTGATTTGTTTTTCTATCTAGAGATATCTTAGGGTTATATATCCAGTAATGGGCTTTTATTCTGTATTGAGTGAGATTGAATCAATATGATTGAGAGAATCTGAGAATTCTACACAGATTCATTCAAAATATTCAAATTCTTTAGTATTTCTTATATGATAAATGATTGTTAGGAGGTGCCTTAGGGCGATTCATGCAGAGTATATGGGCTCTGTTCAAAGTTCAAGGAAGATTTGAATTGCAAAATGTGTGAGGTAGGTGAATGTCCTACTAAACATGGTGGACACATATCCCATACCCGTATCCATGTTGCTAGTGTCTAATGCGGTAATCTACAATATTCTACACATTTAGAAAAGTACATGTGACGTATTGCAGTTTAGGAATGCAAAATTCTGCTTTATCAGTAAACGAGCCCATCTGGGTTCACCGTTCACCATTTATCTAACTTTGTCTCTTTGGATTTTATTCCGAAGACTTTGCACAATACACTAGACACATATGGGTTCATCATATGAAACTTTCATATATTTCCGATTGGAGTGTGATTTTGCCCTCACACTGATCGGTGGAAAAAGTGCGGAGTCCACCACAAACTAATCCCATTATTACCAATAAGTGAATTGATTCCATGGACCTCGCGCCTTTTCCACCAATCAAAGTGAGGGTAACTTTCACCCTTATTAGTGATCACACTTGTAACTCATGGTTCGAGATTTTTAAAGAACTTGTGAGTACGGATTTTGCCCAGAAAATTTACACAACATAGTGGACTCAGAGAAACATCACATAAAAATCGGGTATGATTAAGAACAGAACTAGGAAAAATTCAAAACAGTAGGTTTTTAGAAAAAAATCCAACTCTGCACTTTTTTTCCCCACACTCACATTGAAATATTTAGAATTTGCTTTATCCAAATCGACCACCCGAGCAATTTTATCTCGCCACATTACCATTTCTATGATTGGAACCAAAACACCTAACTTTCCATCCATGCTAGTCGAAAACTTGCATAATGATCCAACTATATAAATTTACACATTGACCTGCAATCCACTCTAGCACCTTTACCATCAGCCGCAAGTTTCCATCGGAGACCGACCTCCTCAGCCATGTCCACCCCCTGAGCGTTAAGTTGGCGAGACCATCATTTCAAATGGCCTATCTCTGCTTGTCCTTTGTCTTTGTATCTTATGTTTGTTTGTCTCTTTCTCTCTCTCAGCATGGTAAGCCAGAAACTTGTGTTAAATTCCCAATCATAATAGGTTTTGCTGGTGTGATCTTCGTACACCTTGTATAACCAATATCCCTAGCATTTCCTTATATTGATTGATCCCCTCCATGCTTTGAACTGCAATTCCTTCAAAAAAAAAAAAAAATTGCCCGTTTGGAAGCAAGATTACTAAGAAGCACAGATGTGGACACAAAACATGCACACGATTGGACACACACATGCGGACTCATCAATTTTCCAAAATTCAGGGTCGGGATATGTTGAGGAAATGTTAAGAGCAATTCCGGTGGTCGTGCCATTTTGGCACAAGCCATTCCCATAAACTGTCCATGAAAAAATGGCAATGTTGGTGCAATGGTTTATCGCCATTTACAATGCCATTTTTTCCAGTAATTCCCCTTTATCCCACCATTGGACAAATGGGGTGCCATTTTTGGGTGAAAATGGACAAATGGGTGCACCCTTTATGAAAAATGGCAGGACAAATGGGTGCACCCATTTATGGCCGGGCAATGGGTGGCCATTGTGGTAGGGTTTTTAGCAATTTTGGCGATTTTTTGAGAATGGCTCATGCCATTTCCTCACCATTGGATGTGCTTTAAATGTATGAGTGCTCATTGATAAAACTCTAAGAAGCACAAACACGTCTATCAGCCTCACGTATCCGTGTCCGACACGTGTCGGATACGGACACAAAACCACACTCTCCGGACACTCTCACACATGCCTAAACATGTGTCTAATATTTCTGTTACATTTGTTTTATGAGGACACGCGGTGGACATTGTAGACCAAGTAGGGGACACTGTTACCCGTGAATGACACATTAGGAGGTCAAAATATAATGTTTAAAACTTGGTCCAGAGTTCAAAATTTCCGCTGATGGCTAGTTCATGACTATTTACACAATAACTATTGCTTCTCATCTTCACAACGGTTTATCTTCATTTAATATAAGGATGTTCTATTTTTCTTAATAAATTCATAAGATACCTCTGTAATGCAAAAATATAGATTTTATTTGGCGTGTTGCCAACGTGTCCATGTCCTAACTTTTGAAGAAATGACGTATCTGCGTGTTCGTGTCGTGTCTGTGTCCGTGTACCGTGTCCGTATCCGTGCTTCTTAGGATAAAACCAACACATTTTTCCTACCAAATTAGGGATAAAACCCAAAAACATTACGGACGTTATGAACAAAAACATTTTAACCCTTCCAAAGCTTTTAAAATGCGCTATGATCTCCGGTGTCTGAATGAAAAGTCTGATAGGCAATGAATCGGATATAAATTTTGTCGGACACGGATACATGAGGTTGATAGACGTGCCCATGCTTCTTAGGCTTGAGATAACAACCAAACAAGACAACGACCTCCCTAAGATACCTATGAGAATATAATATGCACATGTAGGCTCCTCTGGTACGCTCGTTTGTTTGGATGAGTTGTTACCAGTGGCTGAGACAAGATTTTAGGGTACGAGGAGCACAATAAGCTAAAGAATGGTATGGGGCACATTAAACTAAAGGGCCGTGGCAGGGCGAGAAATACATCATATGGGAAACTATTAACCACAACTTGAAATTTTATGTTACTTAATCAACAACAATGTGATATAACTAGGCTTAGCTATTCATTACTAGGCAAAGAAGTCTCCCGTCTATGCTTTTACAAAAGTAGGGGTGGACAAAGGAGGCGGCTCATCAGTCATCACTGCTCCTGGTTGTTGGGCACGGTAAGAAAGCTTTTTCCTGGGAATCTTAATAGAAAAGGAGTTCCTTCGTTGTTATCTGTTGAAAGAGAGAACTCAGTAAACAGGTAGCTGTCCCCGCCCCGGCATAGAGTGGAAAATCTCCGCGAACTTTTGCCAAAAGGTGGCCTTGCTTGATTTAGGTTTTCGCACTTGCGGAATTTTATAGGGCATATATCCGAGATTTCTTTTTCATATAGGGGGACTTAGCACAATTACCAAGAAAGTGAGGAGTGGAGAGTGAAGATGAATTATTATTTTTTTTTCACCACCCTTCTACCATATAGTTGAAGATGAATTAAACTTCCATCCCCTGCACTCTCATAAGAGTTTTTGTTTTGGGTCCATTCCCAGGTTGGTTGCCGAACATCAACTTCGCCCGCACTGGAGGTATTCCTCTTTAATTCTAATTTATTTTCTATTCCGAATCATCAGTTACATGATTACATCACAAATCTTTAATGCGTAATTCATGAGTTTATTTGACTTTTTTTTAAAGTAGATTCTTATGAATGGCAGAGTCTAGCAACAAGGTTTAAAAGTCTGATGGAAAATAATACTACCAGGAAGTAACAATACCTGAAGGTGGTGGAATTGGTGGGGCGTGTAGGGTCTGCAGCTGTTGAATTTGTCACGTTTGTTCTTGAGAATGTTGTGTCACTTGAGAAGCTTATTGTAAATCCTTGCTTATCATGGAGTGTACGAGTTTCATATGAGTATGAGGTCATGCACGTCGAGGAAGAAGAAATAGCAAAAGAGTATGCTAGGACGCTGGCAGAGGAACTACCTCCGGGGGTTGAATTTGTCATACGTTAATGCTAAATTACCGTGGACCGCAAAACACTCTCTAGTGTCTATTCATGGGGCATGTGAGATGCACCTTTTTTTTGTGCTTGAGAATGTTGTGTCGCTTGAGAAGCTTATTGTAAATCCTTGCATATCCAGCACATATTCGCTTGAGAAGCTTATTGTAAATCCTTGCTTATTGGAAGCTACGAGTTTCAAATGAGTATGAGGTCAGGCACGTTGAGGAAGAAGAATTAGCGAACAAAGCATGCAAGGAAGCTGGCAGCGGAACTAAACTACCTCTGGGGGGTTGAATTTGTGATACTTTAGTGCCCTGCATGCAAGGTGCACCTTTTTTCAGCAAGTCCAGCACATATTCGAACCATTTAATTTTTGTGTTGGTGTGTCGTGTCATATTCGTATTCGTATTCGTGTTAAAAGTGGTTGACCCAATCCCTCTAACTTCGTCTCATGTTCGTATCGTGTTAATGAATCGTGCTCGGAATTCTCAACCTTAAGTAGGACTACTGTTTATATGCAACTAGTGGGAAATCGTATTTCTCTTTAGTTGATGTAAAACTACTGTTTATAGGTTTTTTCTTTCGTAACAGAACAATATTTCGTAAATTCACTCTCTAAAAAAAAAGATAAAGAAAAGGAGTGTTTTCATCAATTTGGAGAATTCAAATGCATGGAAAGGATGGAAAAATCAACAAATATTGGAAAACAAGCAAGCAGCAGAAATCTTGTAAGCAATTAAGTTAGCATAAGCAAAAGGTAATTATTTTGATTAATAACTAATACATATCCTCACCCACGATATCTGACCATGTGTGAATCAGAAACATAATATGTCCTCGGCACCAGTAATTTAGAAGCCCAACATTCAAGCTTATCATGAGGATTAGTAGGGATCAAAGGTTGACTGCACATGAGACTCTGGCAGTACTCGCATTTATTAGAATGTGTACCAAGTTGGTACAATTTTGTGCTCGGCTGATGTGGAGAAACATTTCCTGAAACAATATTTCCGAATGGATAGATTTGACGGGATACATTTTCTTCATAGTCTGATTGGGAACTCATCTCTTCTTGTTCTTCATCGTATAGCAAGTGGACTCCAACCTCCTTTACTTTCATAAATTCCCCTCCTGCCACTGAAACATTGAGTTCATCACCAGCTTCCAATAAATGTTTTCCAAACTTCCAATAACTTAACCACATCATATCCTCTCCATCTTCTCCAACTCCAAAGACCCATGGGACATAGCTCCAAATCAAACCCTTTGTTTTATTACTTACGACAATATGTGCACCATTTCTCCAGTCGAGTAGAGCACAGTCGAGTAGAGCACTGGACCACTCATACACAGAACAAACACTCAAGCCTCGTACTCTTGAATTAAGATTTGAAGGCACAATAAAATACACTGAGGATCCTAGATTGTTAATACAAAACCATAGCGGAACCTTGCTACCAGGACGATAAGTGTCAAATATATGTGTTCCATGACATCCCTGTACCAAATAAAGAAAATTAAACCATCACACACACACACACACACACAGAGAGAGAGAGAGAGAGAGAGAGAGAGAGAGAGAGAGAGAGAGAGAGAGAGAGAGAGAGAGAGAGAGAGAGAGAGAGAGAGAACCTGGAGGGGAAGCTTCTGTTTTTGTAAGGGCCACGGCTTTAACGCTAGCTTTACATATGCGTCTTCCATGGATCGCCAGTTTGACAACCCCAAACTTCTACTAATCTCAGCTGGAACATTTCCTATGGGTTCCAATTTGAACATGCCAATGGTCTTACCTACATGGTCGCATTTATCCAAATAACAAGTAGTTGTTGGACCATGAAAGATTTGAAATGTTATTTCCTCGACCAATATTTTATCCCACGAAATTCCATAATTGTGTAGATTAGGGAGCTGGTTGAGTTTCCGGAGGTTGGAACATTCATATAAGTGAAGGGACTCAAGCCCAGTAAGACCTCTGATGAAATCTGGGACGTTGGAAATTGGATTACCACTCAGATTTACATACTTCAATGAGCATAAGTTGCTAAGATCTCCGAAAAAAGCATCGTCTGAAAGATTACAACGCTGAAGACTTAGTTTTACCAAGGATCGTGGTAATGAAGCCAATGAGATTTCTGGACTTTTTCTTGGCTTCAACAACCAAGTCCAGATGAAAGATCGCATTGCGTTCACCTCCCCAGTGGTAGAGGGAGATTGATTCCAAGCAATTCCACCTGCCTTGAGTATAGTTAGAGAATCCTTATTTGCCATGTTGGTTGGAAATTCCTCGAGATTTGAGCAACCAAAGATGATAAGCGTTTTCAAACATTTTAGCATATTGATGCTTCTGGGAAGCTTCCTTAGATTTTTACAATCATTCAGATCTAACAAAACAAGTTTCTCGAGGCATCCAATGGATTCATGAAGCTCAACCAAACTTGTGCAATTTTCAAGCAACAGACTCTCGAGATTGGGCATTTGGGAAAAGTCTGGAGTTTTGGTAAGGTTAGGGGAATGACTTAGATTGAGGATCTTTAAAAACTCTAGAAACTACAAAAGAAGAAGTCAAAAGGAAGTGGTTGTCAGCCATTAATTCAGTGTCCAATAAAATTTGAAAGGGAGAAAAAAAAAACCAACATACCTTGGTTCCTTCCCATACGCATTTTAAGCTGCTATAAAGCATTTCAAGAACAACAAGGCTCTCCAAAGGGAAATCACTAGGTATGGACTTAAACGGAAATTTACGCCAGCGCAACCATCTTAATCCTTTCGTAAGCATTTTGTAGGGTCCACTAATGTATACATGATTGAGCTGCAGAATTTTTAGTTTGTGCATTCTTCTAAATGCATCGGCCTCCAAAACTACTTGATCCGAAATTTCTGGAGGCCAAGAGGAGAAGATGCTGAAACCGTATCTATTAGGGGGATAGCCAAAGTTTGCATACTTATCTTCCTTCAACAAACACATATTGAGTTTAAGCCCTTCTACTCTGCTTGTGCCCTGACATAACAGAAAAAGGGAAACAAGAGGACATGTGGTGGGAAGACTAATTAGTAAAAAACACCTCTAGAAAAATCTGTACCAAAAAAAAAATTACGAAGAGCAAATTTAAATCTTACAGTGTGGTGTCTCAAAACATTAAAGGCATCCTTATGATTCCAGAGGATTCTACGTTCACCTGGTTCGGTTGAATCTTGGTTGACAATTTCTCTTGCTGTTTCTTGAAGCAAATGATGCATCACTATGTTATTACTTTTGTCAATGGATATAAGACATCTGTCCACGAGGTTTTGAATACCAACCATTGTGTAAAATTCACAGCTGTCTAAGATCGTAACTGCATAGTTCTTATTGCTTCCAACAAAAAAACAAGCAAGATGGAGGAATAGATTTTTGTCGTGCACGTCTTGCAAAGAATCATAGCTTATTCTGAGTTTTTCAACGACTTCACCAACGGGAAATGTTTCCAATTTGTCTAATTGACTTTTCCATACATTTAAGGATTGCGCTGATAAGGAAGAGCTCAGAACTTTAAGTGCTAATGGAAGCCCTCCACAGTAGCCTGCCACTCTTTTTGAGACCTCTTCATAATCATTGTCGGGACAACATTTTCCGAACGCATGCCAGCAAAAGAGCTCTAAGGATTCCTTGTTACTCAGATTTTGAAGCCTATGCACCTCGGAGAATTCATTAGCCCTTAGTAACCGCTCATGTCTCGTGGTTATGATGATTTTACTCCCTGGAGAAAGCCTATCCCGTAGTCCAAGTATTGCATCTAATTGGTCACGTTTATCGATATCATCAAGTACTAGAAAAACTCTTTTGCTATGTATGGCATCTTTAATCTTAGATGTTCCTTCTTCAACACTATTTAGATTTACGTTTCTTGTCTTCAAAATGTCTGAAAGAAGTTGTCTTTGCAAACGAAGTAAACCACATTGTCCTTGTGAACTTTCTCTTACATTTTCAAGAAAACTGCTAGATTCAAATCTTGAAAAGTAGAAATTATACAAAAATTTTGCGACGGTTGTCTTTCCCATCCCGCCCATTCCACAAATTGCAACTATGCCGACATTAGTTGACTCATCTTCTAACCAAAGTTGAATGTTTTTGACTCGTGAAGGTATTCCAATCAGGTGGGGATCCATGTCCAAGGTTGCCCGACTTACTTTGTCTCCAACCACATTTATAATTTTCTGGATAAACCTTGCCTCGTGGCTGAACAATTGTGATGCAAATGGAAAAGAAAAAAACACAGTAAGAATACATAAGTGAATGGCACAAACATGTTCCTTTTTCTTTTTCTTTTTTTTGCATGAAACAAGAAACCACACAACTCCACCCTATAACTAACAAAAAATAGCATCTAATTATGACTACTGAAACTATTAGATAAGTATGAAATGAAAAGGGGTGCAAGTTATGCCTAACTAAATAGGCAAGCCACGAGAAACATACCCATCAGCTTGAGTTTTTAAATTCATCCCGGCCAGATCTGCAACATCTCTGAGTGCAGCCCTCCATGCTCCTACCTTGTTCTTCAGTTCCTCCTTTTGTTTTCCTTTTTCTGATTTGAGTTTCTTTTCATGCTTTGCAAATGCTTCTTTAAAACTTCCGATTTGCTTCCTCACTTCGGATGGATCCACATCATAGAAGACAGGTAGAACTGCATGTCCATATGTCTTACGCTTGAGGATCATCACAAGCTCGTCGAGGCACCAAGTCGATGATGCATAGCTCTTTGAGAAGATAATTATAGACATCCTCGACTCTCGGATTGCTTTCTCCAGTTCAGACTTGATATCTTCTCCTCTTTCTAATCCATCATCATCTCTGAAGGTGCGAAATCCGGAACGGTCCAAAGCTGTATAGAGGTGGTCAGTAAAAGCCTTACGAGTGTCTTCGCCTCTGAAGCTCAAGAACACGTGATAAGGGAATCGAGAAGTGGAAGAGGAGGCTTCTTGGGATTTCATGGCAGACACTGAACAGAGTTCAAGAGAAGACTTAGTCGTCAAGCACTAAGAGACCACTGCACAGCTAAATGGGATAGGAAAGTGAGGTTGGTTGTGACATGACCCCACCCACCAAATTCGCCTCTCTCATAAGTTTTCTACCATGCCAGACAATCTAAGTGAAATGTACAAAAGCAGGACCAACCAAACCAATGAGTTCTCAGATTATTGTTTTTCGATAGGCAGACTCCAATGAAGCAAAGTAAGACCATGCCTGCAGCCCTGCTACACATCGCACACAAAGAAGCCATAAATGTGGTATGCATAAGCAAGATCCCTAACATGCCAATTTGACTCAATTACTTCTGAGAAACTGCCACGAATTAGGGCCTAAAAATAAACGATATATAACAAATTCCCATATTTCTGATTTTGGGAACCAATCATAAAAATTAGGAAAACACTAACTATGCTATACAGGTATGGGGTGAAAGTGTGCGTCTAGGCGCCAGATTCTTGTGCATATCCATCAGGGGCAAATCCATCCTCTGCCCTGTGGACTAGCTGTAGCATAACCTAATTAAGCTTCTTGAACTAACTCTGTTAGAATGTAATGCTACGCATGTGACATTAGCTAGTTAGATAAATTTGAATTGTATAATGTGTGAGCTAAGGCGAGTTTCCAACTAAACATGTCGGACACAAATCCCATACCCGTATCTGCGTGTCTAGTGTCTACCACGGTAATCTACACATTTAGAAAAGGAGAATAAGTTATTTCCTCCGGCGGTGGAAACACATGTTAATCACAGCGGCCCGTGTGATTGTGTATTGTGTATACAATCATACGTACACAATCACACGGACCGCTGTGATTGATTTGGAGAAAACATTTGTTTCAGCCGGCGGTGGAAATAATGTTTTCTCAAGAAAAGTCCATATAACGTATTGCTAGAAATGCAAAATTCTGCTTTATCAGTAAAAGAACTAGCTGGGTTCACCGTTCGCCATTTATCTAAACGTTCTCTCTTCGGATTTCATTCCGAAGATTTTGTACAATACACCAGACAGATGGGTTCTTCATATGAAACTTTCATATATTTCTGATTGGGATTCAACTTTAAAATTCAACCACAACTATAAAATACAAGTTTCAAGTTGCCAGTGTCTCATGTGCGGTCAACCTTTGATCCCTACTAATCCTTATGATAAGTGTGAATGTTGGGATTTTGTATCACTGGCGCCGAGGACATATCATGTTTCTGATTCACACATAGTCAGATATCGTGAGTGATGATATGTACTAGTTATTAATACTTATTAAAAAAAAAAAAATACAAGTTTCAGGTTTGACATCCAAACAGAGCAACTCATGTTTTGAGATTTTTAAAGAACTCGAGGGTAGAGATTTTGGCCTGAAAATTTTACACAGTATAGTAGACTCATAGAAACGTCACATAAAAATCGGAGATGGTTAAGAACTAGGAAAAATTCATAACAGTAGGGTTTAAAAGAAAAAATTCAACTCTGCACCTTTTTTTGTCTGTTGATGATTCGTGTTCCAGTTGTGGGTCTGCAAAGGAATCGATTGAGCATCAATTTTTTGTCTATGACTCGGCTGTGGCGTGCTTCAAGATTGGGTGTGGCGTTCTTCAAGGTTGGGTACCGAGGTGGAAGGTCAAAGCGGTTGGAGCAGCAGACTTAGGCTCCGTTTGGAAATTAGGGAAAGAAAGAGAAGAGAAAATAATTCAGAAGGAAATTAGAGAGAAAATTGAAGAGAAAATGGAAGAAAAGTTAAATAGGAATTTGATTATTTTCTTTTTCTCTTCTTTAACAACCAAACAAAGGAAGAGAAATTTTTTAAATCTACCCTTCATTTTCATTTCTTTCCCCAACAACCAATCAGAGCCTACTCTGAGGTCAATCCTTGGAATAGTGGTTGGGAGGGCAGCGGTGGCTTTAGAGAAATTTGTAATTGGGTATTCAGAAATTAGCAGTTAATGTCATGGATACAAAATTGTTAGTACATTTATACCATCGGCGATGAGAGAGGAGCCAAAAACATTGTTCTCTTTCTCAAATTTTTTCCCTTCAGATTCTTTAGTTATGAGTGTAAGCTTTGTTCGAGCTAATGAATTAGGTGTTTAGTGGCAAGTGCTCTTCCCTTTATTTTTCTTGAATTAATGTTCTGTTGTTCTCTCTCTTCCTCTGCTTTCATTTTTTTGTTTAGGTAGTTTATTCATTTTAGGCAAGATGTTCAACTATTTTCCCTCAAAACTATTAGGATTGAGTGTTCAAAAAATGGCTAAACCAAAATTAATACTACATAATTTTTAAGAGTGTTCAATTGACCACCTTGTCATAAGTGTAGAGCCGCCTTGGGAGAGGGGGCTTCAATTTAACTTGTACTTCAGTGGGGGCCTAGTGACGGAGTCCGCAACGTGGTGGAAGTGTGGGTGCAATGACTGCCACCAGCTCCACCATACCTCCTCCACGGCCACCGGCAGTATCCAACGTCATTGTCTATGACTAGATCAATGCCTCATGGATCTTCATTGTTGTTATTCCAAGCAGACGCAAAAACACAAATTCTTTCATCTCTCGAAAAGTAGCTAAATGACACGCATAAACAAACATCCACATACCTAATTTTTGTGAGACCAAAAAGTGTGCCACTCTCTTCAGATATACCAAGCACAGAATCAATAAAGACACAAATACTTGTGCAGTTCTCCGAAATCGAGTACATCCATGGAGGCAACAATTTCGGGATGATTTACAATTAGTAAACTTCACTACCTCTGATTTCTGCACCACTCTCTGACACCCAAAAGGTAAGAAGGGGGTTTACAATTCAAGGTATATTATAGATGGGGAAAACAACTTTTAAGGTTAAGTTTAGTTGCTAAAAAAGAAAGACACCACTTTCCACCTCTCATGAGCTGGTCCAAACCTTAAAAATATCATATCTCTAGGCACCAACAGAATCTACTTTTACTGCTCACCTGCCAATAGGGATGGGCATGGGGACGGATCGGGGCCGGAGACTACTATCTCCACCCCCAATCCCCAAACTCCTTACTCATATCCATCCCCTATCCAATCTCCAACGGGGATTTATTTTTATCCTTCATCCCCGCTCCAAATGGGGAACGGGGATCTCCACGGGGATTTCGGGGATCCAATCATTTTCCCTAGAGTAACAAGTAAATAGTTATAGAAGCCCAATTACAAATAATTTTCCCTAAAATCCAATCACTGGGCAACCCCTGGGCGTGTAAAACTTCATGTGTTTGTAGAACGACATAAAGAGTGCAAAAAAGTAGAAATTATGAAGAGTTTTTATGTATATTCATGACATTAATTAAAATTGATTAAATGCAACATGGGTTGTCTAGTGGATAGCATGCATAATTGTTTCAAAGGAAAAGAGACTACAAGTCTACAACTCACTGTTGATATGCCCAGGAAACAGAATATGATAGCAGCAAATGATAAGTATTCAAAGAACTGAATTTCAACAAGATACCAACAACTAAGGTAGCATTAGGTAACGGCGTAACGGAAATTCCTAAATGACGCCTGCACTTCACCCCAAGAATAACTCCACGCACTCGCATTTCTATTTATCTGTGATACAAAAAAACAATACGTAGATTTAAACCCTAGAATAATAATTACAGTGAGACCCATGTGTTTGGAGAAATTTTGGTGTAACCCCATATATTAGGAGAAAATTCAGTGAGACCCCAAAGTTTCATAATTCATGAATAGACCCCTATATTTCGGGGATTCGGGGACGGGGCGGAGCGGATTCGGAGCGGATTCGGGGCGGGGACATGCCTATCTCCACCCTCTATCCAATCCCCAAACATTTTCAAAAAAAATCCCCATATCCTATCCAATCTCCAAACAAATCTCCATATTGTCAATCCGTTCGGATCGGATTCGGACGGGGCGGATGAAATGGCCAACCCTACCTACCAACTGATATAGTCTAATACACTAATAAGTTCTTTGACATATTCTCCTAACAAGGAAGAAAGAAAAGGAAAATAACAGAAATATGTACGAGAATAACTAAATTAACCTGAATCCTACTACCTAATAAAGTTTTTTAATATCTCGGTATTCAGTTGCCTAATCCGGGGATCATTTCCACCGTCCAATAGAAGAGGCCCGAGTAAAGTCAAAGCCCGCATGAACTGATTTAATGATGAAACTAGTTTATGGGCCTGTGTGAGGCCTTTCACTCATAGCAGAGTTGAAATAGTAGTACAATGACCCGTAGCAGAGTTACCCATATGTATCTGGGTTACTTTGTGAGATTATATATGCAATGTGTATGTAATCAGAGTCATAAATATTTCGACCAAACACCTAATATTTAGTCACCTTGGATATATAGTGTAATACAATACTCATATTCGGTCAAACAAACGGGCCAGACAGTATGACTTTAACTTTCTAAGGTACATTAATTCCCGATAGCACAACTAATGCAACTCCACTGACAAATTCTTTGATATATTCTCCTAACAAGGAACAGGATAGAAACATGTACGAGAAGAAACGACTCAACAACCATGGTGTTGGACTCAAATTTGTACCAGTATTGATACCACAAAATCATTATCGAAGACCCACTTTAATTCTTTTTTATTTTTCAGGTTTGAGCAATTTGTACTTTTCTTTCTTAGTTTTGTTGAGTTACAGATTTGTATTAAAAGATTTGTGGGTTTTGATCGAAGATTTGTGGATTTTGTGTAAGGTACCGAAAGAAAAAAAATTTGATAAAAAGACGGGAGTATGTGGCAATTTTTATGACTGAGGCCCAAACTCAGTTTCTTCGTCCCATCCTGCATCATAACAGTTTACATGCATATGGAAGGAGAGAGGAAAAAAAAAAAAAACAGAACATCAGTAGTGTTGGCTTCACCCACATGAGATAATATCCTTTGGCGGGCTTTGAATTTGCCAAGTTGTGGTTGGCGTGATTTCTCTTTGGATGAGAATGACATGAAGAAAAGGAAGTTTTGGACTACGTGGAGACTTGCCTTTTGCTGGGATCAAAAGCTTGACTTTTGTTAAATAAAGATGTGCTTGAAATAAATGAATGGTTATCTGCAGGAAGATGGCCAACTGATGTCCATTTCTTTATCCTTTGTCTATGTAATCTGTATAAATACCAAGGGGTATTAGATCGAGGTCAGATAAGAATTAAGCGAAAGAGAAAACTAAAAAAAAAAAAAAGAGTCAGTCCATTTGAGTTGGTCTGGGTTTGGGTATTTTTTTTCTTCTTGTTGTAATCCCTCAATCTATTAATTGGAACTCTCATCTCATTTGGTTGTGGAGTATACAGTGGGGCCGAACCACGTTAATTCTTTGTGTTCTCATTTTTCGTTGTGTGTGCTTCATATTTTACGGGGTTACTTTTATTTGAGTGGGACCGAAATTCCCAACAAGTAGATCGTTTTTGCCAAAATGAAAACTATAGTCAAATGTTGTCTGTCTCAAATACACTAGCACCAGCCTCAAGCCCCAGCCCACGTGAGGCTAAGAGTTCTATTTTTATTTGTTTTGCTAGATGATAGGATGTTAGGAGGTAAACAAATGTTGTCTGTCTCAAATACACTAGCACCAGCCTCGAGCACTTTTTGCGTAACGACTCAAACTCATGACCTCTCCCTTACGAGGGTGAGTTACAAACCAACCACTCTAGGTGTGGTGTTCGGGCTGTGAGATTACTTGAGTAAAACTTTTTTTGTGGAAGTGTGGGTGCAATGATTGCCACCTGCCCCACGATACCTCTGACATGGCCACCGGCAGTATCCAATGTCATTTTCTATGGCTAGATCAATTAGCCTCGTGGATCTTCATTGTTGTTATTCCAAGCAAAAGCAAAAAAAATTTCATTTCTTGGAAAGTAGCTTAAATGACAAGCATAAACAAACATACACATACTTAATTTTTGTGAGACCAAAAAGAGTGCCACTAACTTCAGATATGCCAAGCATTGAATACATAAATGTAGCAAAGAGTATATGGTCACAAGTCTCATAATATGCATTTTACTAAAGCCATTGTGAAGATAATCATAAGAATGCAGGACAACTATCAGAGAATTCCAAGCATACTCTCAAATGATTGCTGGAGGGAGAAAAGGATGGAGGAAGAATCTATTGCAACAATGTCGATCGGAAATTTTTTGCAGTAAATCTTCATCTAAAGGATGAATTAGTCTTAAAGGAAATGATTGAAGACGAATTGCAAGCATACTCTCAAATGGCTAGGAAATGGAGGAAACCTATTGAGAGAAAAAGGATCTTTTCAATATTGCTGGAGGGTTGCGGCGACGTTTGGGTGTGGGTGGGATCTATATTCAGTAACTGCCAACTGATGCAACTCCACTAACAAATTCTTTGATATAGTCTCCTAACAAGGAACAGGACAGAAACATGTACGAGAAGAAACAAACCTGAATCCTAGTCCCTAAAAAAGTTTTTTGATAACTCGGTATCCAATTCATAGATCGACTTGTCCAGATACAATTTCCATTGTTGTTTAACGAGGAGCCCAATTGAAGTACAACTTCTGTGTGAGATGGCCCGACACAGGAATTGATGGCACGCGGTTAAGTAGTAGTCCCCAATAACTTAACAGTATTGATACCACAAAATCATTATCGAAGACCCACTTTAATTCTTTTTTATTTTTCAGGTTTGAGCAATTTGTACTTTTCTTTCTTGGTTTTGTTGAGTTACAGATTTGTATATATTAAATGATTTGTGGGTTTTGATCGAAGATTTGTGGATTTTGTGGAAGTTAATGGCGGTGTTGTTTTTTGACTCAATGGTCGTTTATTTATTTATTTTTTTTGGGATTCAAGGCAGGTGTTTTTCTTTGTTTTTTTCATACAGTAAAAATAGTAAATCTATAAACCATGTTCACTGTATGAAATAAACGACACGTGAACATGGTTTATTGATTTTCCATAATGGGTGATTTAATATAATAAAAGATGATTTATTGTTTTACCACTTCGTTGATTCGGCAAAATAAACATGATAAATCAACACATGATTCAACCATGTGTTTCATGTGGTTTTATGGTGAATAAATCAACTATGTTTTGTGGTTTTTTTTTTTTTTTGTGATGCATTAATCTACCATGTTTTAATGGTTTTTTTGTAGAGTAAATCACCTATACACCCCCTGAATTATACCTCTTTTACCCAGACACCCCCTAAACTAAATAAACCTACGAGGGCACCCCCTCAACTATTTAAAACTTTACCCCAAGACCCCTTATGTCAACCTTCGGTCTCAAAACTCAAAGTTCCGGGTCATGTTTTGATGATCCATCCCATTCAAGTTGTTTAAGACATGTTTTTAAGTGTACTTGGAAGAAATCAGCCAAAGAGTTTTTCATACATAAATACATATGAAAAACTCTTTGGATCAAGCACTTCCCAGTCATATTTTGAGCCGACTTCTGGCGGATCCCCTTAAAAACATGTTTTAAACAATTTGAATGGGTTGGATCATCAAAACATGACCCGGAACAATATGACTTTAACTTTCTAAGGTACATTAATTCCCGATAGCACAACTAACTTTCAAGGTGAATTCTAGTGCTCAGAAAGAAAGATCACTTTCCAGCTCTCATGTGCTAGTCCAAGCCCTAAAATATCATCCCACTTAGGCACCAACATCAACAGAATCTATATTCAGTAACTGCCAACTAATGCAACTCCACTAACAAATTCTTTGATATATTCTCCTAACAAGGAACAGGATAGAAACATGTACAAGAAGAAACAAACCTGAATCCTAGTCCCTAAAAAAGTTTTTTGATAACTCGGTATCCGTTCATAGACCGACTAGTCCAGATACCATTTCCATTGTTATTTAGCGAGGAGCCCAATTGAAGTACAACTTCGGTGCGGGATGGCCCGACACATGAATTGATGGCGCGTGGTTAAGTAATAGTCCCCAATAACTTAACACTTTGATGGACCCTATGCTGCTTCATTTCCTACCAGAAGACCTCAAAAAACCAAAACAAAAATACTGAAACATAATACCGAGGAGAACAATATAAAGACCACTTGAGAATAAACTCAGTCATACTCTACGTTACATGGTCTCAGATACGAGTATAGTCCGAGTGCCCAATTCATCTAAAATTCATATCAAAGTCTAGGGGATATGCTAGAATATTGTCTATACCTTTTTATTTTCTCAGACAAATAGTGTTGAAAATGTGCCGTAGGGAATTTTGTGCAAAAACAATTAGGGGCTGTACGCATTTTCGGACAATTAATTTGAATAACAAATACTCTTGTTAGGTGTATGTCTATCTAAATATGTCGGACAAGGATCCCACACCCATAACTGGGTCCACATCCACTCGCGATTCCCTGCACCATCACATCCCAAAGAGCTTTCTCATCCAAAATGGTGTCAATGTAACCCATCAGAGGAAAGGACTCAAGAGAATTATTAGATAAATTAGGAGAGAGAATTATTAAGAAAATCAGGAGAGAAATATAAGGAAAATTAGGAGAGAGAAAGGGTGTTTTGGGGTTTATTTGAATTTCATTATGGAATCATAAATATTCAAAAATTAGAAGATTAGGAGAGAGAAATATTAGAAAAATTAGAAGAGAGAATTATTAAGAAAATCAGGAGAGAAATATAAGGAAAATTAGGAGAGAGAAAGGGTGTTTTGGGGTTTATTTGAATTTCATGATGGAATCATAAATATTCAAATCTCATAAATCTCATAGGATGGAATCATAATGATATTTTTTTTGTACAAGATGCCTAATTAACTCTCTCTTATTAAAATCTAATGTTTACTATACTATTTCACAGTCGATGTGGTAAAGTAATAAATTATGTTCTTTTGTAAAATAATCCTCCATATTTTAATACCTAGAAGCTTTATTACATCTCAGTTTGACATGGATTATTGATTTACTATGGTTTATTAGTGGGAAATTATGATTTATTGATTTCAAATGTTTATTGATTTCTGAAGGAATTGTCGTGCAATGCGTGCTGATATTATTCACATATTTCTTAATGATGAGTTGCACTCGTGGACCTCATGGCAACATATGAATTATGCCGAAAACAAGGAGCCGAATACAGAACAAGCAATTGGAGGTGGTGAAGAATCCGGAAAACCATCACGCACCTGTAAGAAGAAATGAGTGTTTGTGGTTCAGAGGAACTTAGATCCTGGTTGACTATTTGGATAGTTTCAACGAATTTTTTGGCAAGTGACAATTATGTTTAATTGGGTAATGTGTGTTTGATGAATTGTGTTCGTGGGACCTGATCATGTTCGATGTGTTAATTACTGAGACATATTACATGGTGACTTTATTTGTTAGTGATGATATCAGGTTGTTTGAGTGGAAGATTTTTATGCATGGGATCATGAGTTGGTATAAAGAACATGCTACACTAATTTATCATGTTTACATGATGTATTAACTTATCAATTGCGTGAAGAACATGGTACACTTTTTGATACCCACAAATTGCCTGAAGAATTGATTGATTCCAATTGATAGATCGAAATGGGTTTGAAGTATGTGGCTTTTTTGCTTAGGACTATAGATTTGAAATTCAAAATCACCTCTCAACCCCCTCCCCTTGGCAGGCAATTACAAGCAAAAGGGTTGGAGCATTCCTCATCTGTATCCTCAAACTCCTCCAGAGCGATAGGGTTAACTGTACACCGGCGAGGTTGGTTCAAGAACCATGAGGCGTCGTAAGCCATTTTCTAGTCATTGCATACCTTCCATGTTCATGCTTCTCAAGTAGCGTCATCTCATTCATAAATTTCTGCAAGAGTGGTTGTCCGAACACCTTGACCTCCAGCTAGGGGTGTAATTGTGCCGAGCTGAGTCGAGCCTTAAAGTGTTCGAGCTCGGCTCGTTAAGTAAACAAGCCAAAAAAAATCAAGCTCGAGTTTGGCTCGGTCATAAACGAGCCGAGCCAGAGTAATTAACTTAACGAGCCTCCTTAAACGAGCTGAGCCTATACAATTGAAATCGAGCAAATTGCGCCGAGGCTTACAACTCAATTTATAAAGAAAAAGCCATACGTATTAGGAAATAAAGAAAAATGAAAGAAGAAAATTAGAAACTAACTATTCTTCTCGACTAAACAAATATTAAAAGGAAACCAAGTAAATTATAATTGTGAAACTAATTACTCCAGGATATTGAAATTCTTAAATGGAAGATTCCTAGCAAGATATATAAAATCAAATATCCTAATTTCCAAATAAAATGTATTAATTTCAAAATCAGAAACTAAAAATCCATATACTTTCTTAACTATTGGAGGATCCATTTCCTCTGTAAAACTCCTTTCCCAGTGTCATCCACAAGCGGATTCGATTCAATACCACCGGCCCCTCCCTGAATTATGGCCGCTACCGCCCACATCCTCTGTGGAACTCCTTTACTTGCTTGTTCTCTGTTTTTGATAGCTTCGCCGGCTGTAATTTGGATATCGCGAGTATCTCTCTACCTAGATCGGGGACGATGAAGAAAAGGCGTTGAAGAGAATCCCATAGCTGCAGTGCAGCAGCAGTTTATTAGTTATCTTAATTTAATAAAAGTTTTACTGATTTAAGTATTTACTCCTACTAAATTTCATAGATTTTGTGGAAGGCGCGACCTGAACAAGATTGCTGGACTTAAGGTAATCATTTCCTCTACCCACACATGCTTGCTTCCTAGCTGCTATGCTTCGTTGTTGTCTTTTTTCTGATCCATCACGTCACTCTTTGAATTGAATTTTTGAACTTGTTACCCAATTTTCCTCAACCAACACTTACTTTTTCATCTTTTTCCATTTTCATGATTTTCCAGCTTATACATCCTTTCCTCCTGTATTAATTAATCCCCACATGGGGTACTAAATGGACAAATAATACACCCTTTGTCCAATCCAGCCTTTAATTTCGGAGACGTCGGAAGAAGGAAAACATGTGGGTGCATCCCTTAATCCCACCTTTGTCATCATACAATCAAACATGCCTTAAGGCTTAGTTTGGATGGCAGGAATCTTGAGGCGGAATGAAAATGCGATGTCATAGTTCCATGATTTCAATGTTTGGAAGAAACAACAGTAGAAATGTGATGCCATATATGCTTCTATGATTCCAACATTTGGAAGATACTAGAATAGGAATGTGATTCCTCATGATATATTCAACTAGGAATCACATTCCCATACTCAGTGGGAATCTGATCTCTCCCTTATCATATGGGAATCTTAGATTCCGGGCTCAATCATTAAGAAAGGAAATGGTGATTTTGATAATTTTTTAAAATAATGGTTTCTTGCGTATGAGTAATGAATTAATTCATGCACCATAATGAAATTACTCCAGGTATTAAATTCCTAGGAATTTGATTCATAGTAATCATATTCATATTCATACTCCAACAAAATTCTTAGGAATTTGATTATCAATAATTGTATTCCTTTTCCTACTATAAATTCCGGTCATTCAAACATAGCCTAAGGGAAATGGTTCCATTTTAATCCTATTATGAGTATTATCCTTGATTCCTGAATCCCGAGGCGTGTTTCTGTAGATGAGGTGCTAATTAGGTAGAATCTGAAATATATGTTTCTTCTACTAACTGCAAACGATTGGGTTGAGGTTGTTTTAGAGTTGTTAGGGAGTCCCTGTAATTGACTAAAACCCCACATTGATTCAGAGCAATATTTCAGTGCCGAGCGGTACCAAATGGTACCCACGTGTGCGATCTGGGCCGTCCATTTCGGTTTATAGTGTAAGCAGAAACTAGTATAGTGTAATAACTGTCAAGGGGAAAGCAGTGGGCTTCACCTCTAATGTTCGCTGCTGAGGGTAATTTCGATTCAATATGCAAGGCCTTAACGAACGGTTTTTTGTTTTGTTTGTTGTTTTTGCAGCTTATTATAAGTTATTTCGCAAGGACATTATGAAACTATTGTGTGATAGACTAAGATGGGGAAAGAAGTGGGTTTTCACTCTAAATGTGCGCTGCAGAAGGTGATTTCGAACCTCTACATTTTGCCTTTCAGACTCCTTTGAGAAACATTACTTGCTTACGTAGTAAATGTTGGGGTTTTGCTTAATTCCTTCCTGCATTATCTACTTTTCACGTTTGCTTAGCCAAATAAATCTTTTATTGAAGTTGCAATGTTTGTTTGATTCCTGATTAAGTTTTTTATTGCAAACTTTTGTCAGTGCTGCAAGAGAAACGATAAAGGGGAGACTACATTTGTCGATTGCCGGATGAAATTCTTGTGAAAATTCTCTCTGCCTTGTCCATGAGAGAAGTAGCCCGACCAAGCATCCTCTCAAGAAGATGGAGATATTTATGGACATTTTTTGCCGGCATTTTTGACTTTGATGGTTCAGATTCAAATGGAATGAAAAGTCGCTTAAACTTGAAAGGATGAGATTTGTAAGTTGGGTGAATCGAGTGTTACAATCGCATCAGGGTCCATCTGTGGACGAACTCAAGGTTTGTTTTGACTTGAATAACCACTATAAAGCCGCCATTGATGGTTGAATTGAATTTGCTATGAGGAAGGAAATCAGAAAACTTGACTTGGATTTAAATGAGGACTTCAGTGCTCTCCTTATACAACGCGAGTTCTACGCTTTTCCATCGCATCTGCTTAAGAATTTCACACTCGGTCTCCTAACAAATCTTCGGCTGTCATATGTATCTGTGACTGGGGAGGTTCTCGAGTACTTGTTATCTCATGTTCCGTTTTTTAGGGTATTACGTGTGAGATGTTCACCAGGTATGGTACGTTTTTGTGTCTCTGGGCCGGCATTGAAGCTAACGTATTTAGAGATAATCGACTGTAAGAACATGGAAAATCTTGATATGTCTGCAGAAAAATCTTGTGTCATTTAAGTATGACGGGCCAAATATAGGGATTCCCTTTAAGCACGTACCTCGTCTTGTCGAGGTATCATTTGGTATGAAGTTTTGCTTGCTTGCAGTTAAGTTTCTTCGCTAGTACTCAAGCTATTTCATGCAACTTGAGAGGCTTTCATTGTTCCTGAAGCCAGTGAGTTAATGCCATGCTCTTTCACTCATGATTTTCTAGTTCTCTTTTTGCCTTTCCCTTCTATGGTTTATCGAACACTTGTCTTTGCTGTCTGTTTCTTCACTAGGGTAATGTTGTTCAGGCTCCATTTTCCCTAGATATTCCTGAATTAGGGAATCTCAAGTATTTGGAACTGAAGATCTCACTATACAATCGACAAAGCCTCCTTGCTTGCATTCCCCTACTAGATGATGAATGATTTTACCTGTATAATTATGATTTAGAACCATGGAATACTTATTGTCTTGTTGATTTACTATAAAGTTGGCATTTTGACATCAAATTCACTTTTCCCCTTTTGAGTCCTTTAAACACATCAATATGCGCTCTGGGCTTGCCATGTCGAATAAAATCTTCGGTAATAACAGGAAATGAAAGCCATCATTTCTACTATGTTTTGAAGTTCATGGCTAAAGTTGGGTGTGGAATTTGCAGTTCCTGTTACTCATTTAACCTTGTATTCCGGAGAGAATAACTATTGTTGTCATCAACATTGGCCTCAGTTATAGACTTTTGTCGTTTTACGTTTCTGGTTGAATAAACTTGTAACCGGTATTTAGTACGTAATAGACCAGGGGTACTGATTTGGTGGCAGGTTGGACCTGTAGTTCAGGTTAATTCGAAAGCTTGATGTTTACTAGTGCCCTGAATTCGGTCGACCACTTGAGCCTCTTTTTCCCCTTTCATAAAACCAACATCAAGGTTTACAACTACTCTCCGCATACCCCTTGGCGCCACCTATACTGAGAACCAGATACACATTTGCAGAAGCAAAGATATCGAACAAATTCTAAACAAAGTCCATAAGCTGACCAGAATCTAAGGCTCGGAGATACTGGAAGATTATTCCTACCAAGCACAGCTGCCTGTTAGCTGTAGGGCCTTTAAACATTCTCCAAGAGCTTAGCATTGCTCTGATGACATTTTCAGCCTTAGCAATAACATTCTTGTAAAAAATTCTAAATTTTCACCATCCACAAGTGGTATGTGGACTATGCCAATGAAAGCTTAAACACTGAGAATTCAGGTGCTTTTGCACTGCACTTTTGAACAACCCCGCCTCTTTCAGCCTCCAGATTCATAGGAAAATCTGATCCAGAAAGTACCTTAAAAGATGAGAAGAAAAACCAGTCAAAGAACAGATGGCTGCTGGATTCAGGGCTTTCATGACTCTGAATGCAAACAGATTCACTCATAACAAATTATCAAATTCCCAAATTACTGATTTTGGGAACCAATCATAAAAAATTAGAAAAACACAAACTATATTACATGGACTTGCGTACAGTTATGGGGTGAAAGTGTGCGTCTAGGCGTCAGATTATTGAGCATATCACGCTTGAGTCATCAGGCGCAAATCCTTCCTTTGCCCTGTGGACTAGTTGTAGCCTTATGATTCCTATTCGTTGTCGGTCCAGCTCTCCCTCTTCCGGTGTTGTTTTTGGCCTTCCCCAACCGCCACTTTTCTCAATCTTTCATCGGCTCCGGTCAGCTCTGTTCCTTCAGATCTGGTGTTGCTTCTCTTACGATCGTCTTGTGAGATTTATTTTCTGTGTTCGTGGACAATTTGCCAAAGGATATGGATGTGATTTGGCTTAAACAATTATTCAGTGGCTTTGGGTTGGTTATGGATGCTTACATGCCTAACAGGAGAAGCTCTACTTTCAATACCAAATTTGGTTTTATCAAATACCGATACAAGGAGGAGGCTTGTGGAGCTATTCAAGCTCTGAATGGTATTATTATTAGGGATTTCCAAATTGTAGTGCAGTTTGCTAAGTTCTCTATGAACAGGAATCATAATAAAGGGAAGCTTCATACGACTCTTATGGGAATGAATAAGTCCGTTAATAAGATTTGGATGCACAAGGATTTGAATTCCCTTCCCAAGGCTGATCAAAGATCTTATGCAGACGCTCTCGTAGGAGGATCTATTGGAGGTATAAAAGATGATCATTGCAAGTCAAAAATTGTTGAAGCCAACGAGGTTGATTTAGAATGGTTGAATAGGAGTGCTGTGGGTGAACTTGTACACTATCGTGACGTTGATTCTCTTCATGAACTGTTTATTTCTAATGGGATTTGGGATGCTCAATTTCGATCGATGGGTGGTCGCCATATCCTCTTTACTCTTGATTCCATAAAGAGTATGGAGTCTTTCCTTGAGGAGAACAAGAAGTGTCTTTCTCTTTGGTTCTCATCAGTTGAAATGTGGCATAATCAAAGGATAAAACCTTCGAGATGTACTTGGATTTCATGCTATGGGGTTCCTCTTAGTGCTTGGCATTCCGAAACTTTTCATGACGTTGGAAAGTTAATGGGTGAAGTTATCAAACTGGATGAAATTACGGCAAGTTCCATTGCTTTTGACAAAGGAAGAATGTTCATTGTAACTTATCAACTTCATTGCATCAACGAGATGGTGGACCTGAAGGTAAAAGATGAGGTTTATCCTATTAAAATTATTGAGGATCCTTTTGTTGAAAGTTGTTGGGAAAATAGAATTGTTACATCTATTAAAGTTAAGAAGCATCTTAATCAAAAGAGTGATGTCTTGATTGAGGAAGAGGTAGAAAATGTCCATGGTAACTCTGAAGAAGCGGAGGCTGAATCCAGTGATGGGGTCCATATTCAGATCTCTAAGGATGTCGAGGGGCTATCTTTGCATTCAATCAACAATTCTGTGATTGGGGATTCTTGCTCTCCTATGGGTGTTGATCAAGCTGGTGAAGATATTGGGATTGGAGAGGCGAGATTAGACTCATGCAAGTTTGGGAAGAGAACAATCAAGGATGCAATCTTGAAGCCCACTCAAGTTTTGGAACCGTCTGTGGAGGACTCTATGGGTATTCATTCTCTTTTCCATGAGACCCATGATGTTGAGCTAGTGGAGAAGTCGAAAAGCCTTGAGGAGTTTTCTGAGGTCTATTCGGATGACTCTATTCTGATAGCTAAGGCAATTTCAGGGAGAACTGATTTTGATGACAGTGATCTTGTCTCAAACGAACCTCTTTTTATGTATGTGGAGCATAGGCGCCAAAAGAAGTCACACAAGCGCCAAAAGAAGTCACACAAGGCCAAGAAAGGAAGCTCGTTTAAAGAAAAGGTTAGTAGCAACATTCATCAGAGGAATTCGATTTTAGTCAAGGAAGCTCGGGAGAACATGAAGATGGGTGTTCGCTTTGGGGTAAAATTTCATGGAAGGGAGAGCTTTAACATTAAGAAGCTTTTAGAATTGCAGGGAATCTATATTTCTAAACAGGTTATTAAAGCGGAAATTAAAGCTCTCGATTTATTGGAGGGTGATGCCTCTTTTTCTATGGAGTTCTGATCCGCTTCTTGTCTGGTGTTGGGAGATCTTAGATGGAGGTTTTCGTCGTTTTGGGAGCTTTTGGCCTCTCTGGTTGTGTTCGATATTTCTGTTTTTGGTTGCTCTTGGGTGGCTTAGGGGTTTGAGCTTTTAGGTCGTTTCTTTTTTGGCCGTAGTTTTTGGGGGTGGTTGTTTCAGGTTTTTGGGTGTTGGTTGGTATCTTACCACCCTTCTTATTCCTTGTTTTTATCCCTTTTGGGCCCTTGGCGTTTTCAGTCTTGGGTCCCTTTAATCTTTGTAATTCGTTTATAAAGATTAATAAATTCTTTGCTTTGCAAAAAAAAAACAAAACAGGGTAATATATAGTATTCTACACATTTTAGAAAAGTCCATGTGATTGTGACATATTGCAGTTTAGGAATGCAAAATTCAGCTTTATCAGTAAAAGAACCCAGCTGGGTTCACCGTTCACCATTTATCTAAACTTTTTCTCTTTGGATTTTATTCCAAAGATTTTGCACAATACACTAGACACATATGGGTTCATCATTTGAAACTTTCATATATTTCTCAGCGTGGTAAGCCAGAAACTTGTGTTAAATCCCAATCATAATAGGTTTTGCTAGTGTGATCTTCATACACCTTGTATAACCAATATCCCTAGCATTTCCTTATATCGATTAATCCCCTCCATGCTTTGAACCGCAATTCCTTCAACAAAAAAAAAAATGCCCATTGTAATTGGAAGCAAGATCACTAAAAAGCACAGATGTGGACACAAAACATGCACACGATTGGACACAAACATGCGGACTCGTCAATTTTCCAAAATAGGGTAGGGATACGTTGAGGACATGTTGAGAGCGATTCCGGTGGTTGTGCCATTTTGGCACAAGCCATTCCCATAAACTGTCCATGAATAGTGCCATTTGGTCAATAAATGGCAATGTTGGTGCAATGGTTCAATGCCATTTTTTCCAGTAATTCCCCTTGTATCCCAAATCGGACACGTGTAAGATTGAGGGAGGATTTGGTGGTTGTTATGGTGATGTGGCAAAAATGGGGTGCCATTTTTGGGTGAAAATGGCTCGACAAATGGGTGCACCATGTTGGAAATATTCTTTAGAATTTCTGTAAATTTATATAATTGGAGATAATGATACAACAAACAAATAATATGACGATACTACAAATATAAAATAAGAGAGATTAGGAAAACTTATATTGATCGAGGCACGCGTAAAGCGCTCTCCTAAGAGAAGATATGTCCCCGCTTGCACTGAGTTGTGTGACATTCCACTCCCAAGATACAACAATCATCCACGGAAGCTTTGTGTGCAGCTAAAGCCTTTCCACACGAATCAAGAACCGCCCGTATGCTCAAAACAATAAAATCTATAGCTCAACGAATCTCGTTATATGTGTGTTACATATAGTTCATAGGTTTGATAAATATTTTTTTTCTACAACAACTCCTTCATCTTGTGGACTAGCCACCTTTATATAGAAAAACAACCTCTCATGCAATTAACCATTGCATATAATAGGCACATAAATCCACAATATAATATCAGGGAGTTACGAATATTAATACCCGATAACCACCAATTTAATTAGCTAATGTAATTAGACACAATAAATTGAATTAAAGATATTTTTAAAAGCTTTTTCTAACAATCCCCCACAAGATTTTAAAAACCTTTCCGAAATATGAAGGCAATATATATAATACGCGAGCATTTTTACTGCGCAATGGGTGTAGGTACCTTTCGGGTTTGAACCTACACTTAGTGAAAGTAAGTTCCGTTTGAAGGCGCCACAGTGAACTAAATGTCTTGAACTGGGTCCTTGAGCCAAACTTCTGCTTACCCCACACACAGTACGGGCAATTCATTTTGATTCTAGTCGGGTTTGCGCGTTACGGTCATGCGCACGTATCCTGTATCATGAGTGTCTTTAGGGAGTAGCCTAATCTTCCACAGTAGCGACCCCACTACCACACTCACTTAGGTGAGACCTTCAGGGTTATTTGTGACCAATACCCCGCAGAATACCTGCCTCGGACTCATTCAGAGTTAGACTCTTCCTCAAGCGTCACAAAAAAGATCACTATCACCATAGGAATGGGACTAGGGATACCCCTCATAAAAATGTCGTGATCTTTCTAGTCAACCTACAGTTTCGTTGTTACCCATTGAACCTTCTTCATGGGATCTCCAATCACAAAGGTTGGGTGTCCACTGTGATGACTAATTTATAGGCTTCAGTCCCAAACCCCTCGATGATTTCCGATTAGCCTCCACACTAATCTTTCTTATGCATATAGCATTTTACCTTTTTATTTTCAGCATGCCATTTTTTTTTTTCCAACGGACTCATCCAAAAATTTGATGTTCAGGACCGCACCAAGTCCTTTTGTTTTCGACCGAGGCAACTTGTAATTTCGGATCAAAACAATGATCCAATTCTTTCACTGAAAGCAACATCGATTCGAGGTAAATAAACAATCAATCCAATTCTCGCAACAAAAGCCACATTGATTCAAGGACAATCAATCAAATTCTCTCACCGAAAGCCACATTGATTCGAGGCAATATATATGCTTTGGATCTAGTACATGTACTTTGATCAATATAAATCGAGGCAACATTGAACCCACATATTCCAAAATCAATCGAGGCAACAATTTTTTTCCCTTATATAGGACTCATAAAATGAGTTTTGTCCTTTCTTTTGAATCGAAGCAACATATATTTTAGACCCATCAAATAAACTTGGTCTATAAGGAATTTGACAATTTCCGTCCTCGGTAGCCAGTAGCCCTCTACTAGGAATCACTAATTTTAGTGACCAGTAGCCTTCTACTAGGAACTACATATTGTGGCCAGTAGCCCCAATAATCTACTAGGAACCACTGTCTTTGTTTACCAACATCGCACTTCCCACTTTCATTTCGAGTCTTATAAAATGTTTTCTTGCCTCATGTTGGCCAGTGATCTTGACCCCCACATGGAACCATTTTTTTTTTCCATTTCATAAATAGAAATGCACGCTTTCAGAGTTCTTATACATCTTTTCCTTCACATGACTAGTAGTCTAAGCATCTACTAACCGTCATGTGTTCTCCTTGTGTGGTTAGTCATACCACTTCATTTGTTTCCTTCTCGAGATTCTTTTCTCCTTTCCGATCACAAGGCCAGTAGTCTTTTCACTACTAGGAGTCTTGTCAAATAACTCGTATATGCCATTAAAAATTATCGGAGCCTAATTTAGTTCCTTTCGAACCCCCATATTTCAAAAAATTTCTTTAAACCTTTGTCAAAAATAAGTTTAAAGACCACTGTACAATTGATTGCCTCAGTGGATGTTGGTAATGCTTACAAGCGTGAGATCATGAGGTCGAATCCCCATGGTACAATTTTTAAAATGAAGGTTTTTTTTATTTTTTAATTTTTTTAACACATGGATGAAGTTTGTAACTTCTCAATTCAATGTAATTAGTATATAGAGAAAATATTAACAATTACTTTGTAACCTCCTTATAAATACAAATAAAAAAAATGAACTCATAAATGTTCATGAAACACCTTCAATGCTCCAAGTGTTAAACCAACATTTCAAGAATCTATTTTCCTCATGATCAGCTTGAAAACAGCTTTCCTTTCCCTTTTCCTTTTTTCTTTTTAGAAACCAACTATGAAATTTAAAAACGTTTTCTCTTCCACCGACTTTGAAGAGAAATTAGATTCCTTGAAAGGAATATTGAACTTAACCTCTTTTTCCCACATGTATCAATTTGAGATAACAACCTTTCTTTTCCAAGGAGTAACAATAAATTTTATTTAGAACATAATGTGCTTAACAAAAATGTATTTGATCATCAAATAACTAAATCCAATTTTTTTTTTTCCCACACATCTCTCTCACCCCAAACCAGTTATACACAATTTTCCCATCGAGTCTGGTCAATATCAAGTTTTTTTTTTCCATTCACAGCTAACAGACATTTCTCACATGTTGTACACATGTTGTACAGGACAATTAACGATATAATGTCCATATGCCAATAGCTAAAAATTGTGAAATATAACAACATAATATTTAAGAGTCCAACAAAGAAATAAATAAATGAATGCATTCTCGGTCATTTTAATTATTATATGTAACTTCCGCCGATTAAAAGACATAATGAATTCACTACAGTCTCCGAATTCATATTGAACTTTAGTGTAAATCCGTTACCTAGACAAAAGAATCAACATAATTCATCCTAAGAAATAAAGACTTTAAATGAATAGTTACAAATTTATAAATACCAAGAATGAATAAAACAAAGTAGGAATACTACCGACCTAGGTTATGTTTGTAATAAATCAGGGCTTCTCTGTACCAACAATGTTTTTTTTTCCCTTTTTCCGAATATCCAAAACTTCTCTTTTCGACGAAAAAGTGGAAAATCATTTCTTGCTTTAGCCCAATATTTAATGTTCATAGCAGTAAAAATTAAGTATGTGTTAGCCCAAGTCACGTTAACACAACACCCAAAAGGTCTCCAATTTTTTACAGAAAATTCTAACATATCTTCTCTTAGATTGTTGGAAATATTCTTTAGAATTTCTGTAAATTTATATAATTGGAGATAATGATACAACAAACAAATAATATGACGATACTACAAATATAAAATAAGAGAGATTAGGAAAACTTATATTGATCGAGGCACGCGTAAAGCGCTCTCCTAAGAGAAGATATGTCCCCGCTTGCACCGAGTTGTGTGACATTCCACTCCCAAGATACAACAATCATCCACAGAAGCTTTGTGTGCAGCTAAAGCCTTTCCACACGAATCAAGAACCGCCCGTATGCTCAAAACAATAAAATCTATAGCTCAACGAATCTCGTTATATGTGTGTTACATATAGTTCATAGGTTTGATAAATATTTTCTTTCTACAACAACTCCTTCATCTTGTGGACTAGCCACCTTTATATAGAAAAACAACCTCTCATGCAATTAACCATTGCATATAATAGGCACATAAATCCACAATATAATATCAGGGAGTTACGAATATTAATACCCGATAACCACCAATTTAATTAGCTAATGTAATTAGACACAATAAATTGAATTAAAGATATTTTTAAAAGCTTTTTCTAACCAATTTATGGCCGGGCAAGGGTGGCCATTGTGGTTGGGTTTTTAGCAATTTTGGCCATTTTTTGAGAATGGCTCATGCCATTTCCTCACCATTGGACGTCCTTTAAATGTATGAGTGCTCATTGATAAAACTCTAAGAAGCACGGACATGTCTATCAGCCTCACGTATCCTGTCCGATATGTGTCGGATATGGACACAAAACCACTCTCTGTGGATACTCTCAAACACGCCTAAACATGTTTCTAATATTTCTGTTACATTAGTTTTATGACGACACGTGGTGGACACTGTAGACCAAGTTGGGGACACTGTTAGAACCCGTGAATGACACATTAGGAGGTCAAAATATAATGTTTAAAACTTGGTCCAGAGTTCAAAATTTCCGCTGATGGTTAGTTCATGACCATTTACACAATAACTATTGCTTCTCATCTTCATGACGGTTTATCTTCATTTGATACAAGGATGTTTTTATTTTTCATAATAAATTCATAAGATACATCTGTAATGCAAAAATATAGATTTTATTTGGCGTGTTACCAACGTGTTCGTGTCCTAACTTTTGAAGAAATGACGTATCTACGTGTCCGTGTTGTGTCTGTGTCCGTGTACCGCATCCATATCCGTGCTTCTTAGGATAAAACCAACACATTTTTCCTACCAAATTAGGGATAAAACCCAAAAACATTACGGAGGTTATGAACAAAAACATTTTAACCCATCCAAAGCTTTTAAAATGCACTATGACCTCCCGTGTCTGAATGAAAAGTCTGATAGGAAATGAATGTGATATAAATTTTGGCAATCAGAGGATGTCGGACGCGAATACATGAGGAGCACAATGAGATAAGATACCTATGAGAATATAATATGCACATGTAGGCTCTTCTACTACGCTCGTTTGATTGGATGAGTTGTTACCAGTGGCTGAGCCAAGATTTTAGGTTACGAGGAGCACAATAAGCTAAAGAATGGTAATGGGGCACATTAAACTAAAGGGCCGTGGCAGGGCGGGAATGCATTATATGGGAAACTATTAACCACAACTTGACATTTTATTTTACTTAATCAAAAACAATGTGATATTACTAGGCTTAGCTATTCATTACTAGGCATAGAAGTCTCCCGTGTATGCTTTTACAAAAGTAGGGGTGGACAAAGGAGGCGGCTCATCAGTCATCACTGTTCTTGGTTGTTGGGCACGGTAAGAAAGCTTTTTCCTGGGAATCTTAATAGAAAAGGGGTTCCTGCGTTGTTGTCTGTTGAAAGAGAGAACTCAGTAAACAGGTAGCTGTCCCGGCCCCGACATAGAGTGGAAAATCTCCGCGAACTTTTGCCAAAAGGTGGCCTTGATTGATTTAGGTTTTCGCACTTGCGGAATTTTATAGGGCATATATCAGAGATTTCTTTGTCATATAGGGGACTTAGCACAATTACCAAGAAAGTGAGGAGTGGAGAGAAGATAAAATGTTATTATTTTTTCACCATCCTTCTACCATATAGTTGAAGATGAATTAAACTTCCATCACCTGCACTCTCATAAGAGTTTTTGTTTTGGGTCCATTCCCGGGTTGGTTGCCGAACATCAACTTCCCCCGTACTGGAGGTATTCCTCTTTAATTCTAATTTATTCTCTATTCCGAATCATCAGTTACATAATTACATGCTCACATCACAAATCTTTAATGCGTAATTCATGAGTTTATTCAACTTTTTTTTGAAAGTAGATTCTTATGAATTGCAGAGTCTTGCAACAAGGTTTAAAAGTCTGATGGAAAATAATACTACCAGGAAGTATCAATACCTGAAGGTGGTGGAATTGGTGGGGCGTGTAGGGTCTACAGCTATTGAGTTTGTCACGTTCGTGCTTGAGAATGTTGTGTCACTTGAGAAGCTTATTGTAAATCCTTGCTTATAATGGAGTGTACGAGTTTCATATGAGTATGAGGTCATGCACGTTGAGGAAGAAGAAATAGCAAAAAAGTATTCTAGGACGCTGGCAGAGGAACTACCTCCGGGTGTTGAATTTGTCATACGTTAATGCTAAAAGTGGTTTTTTTTTTTTTTTTTGGTCATTCGTTAATCCTAATCTACTCTATCCTAAGGGATGGGTGTTTACGGAAATCGAACCCTGCCCACGTACATGGGAATATAAGGGAGGCACCAACTGCACTCCATTCCACTTGCGCTAAAAGTGGTTGAATTTGTCATATTTAATTTTTGTGTCGGTGTGTCGCGTCATATTCATATTCATTTTCGTGTTAAAAGTGGTTGACCCAAACCCTCTAACTTCATGTCATGTTCGTATCGTGTTAATGAATCGTGCTCGGAATTCTCACCCTTAAGTAGGATTACTGTTTACATGCAACTAGTGGGGAACCGTATCTCTCTTTAATTGATGTAAATTACCACGTGCAACTATTGTTTATAGGTTTTTTTTCTTTCGTAACAAAACAATATTTTGTAAATTCACCCTCTAAAAAAAGGAAAAAAAAGGAGTGATGGCATCAATTTGGAGAATTCAGAAGCTAATCTCCTAAATGTTATTGAGCTCATGTTCAAATGCATGGAAAGGATGAGGAAGGATGGAAAAATCAACAAATATAGGAAAACAAGCAAGCAACAGAAATCTTGTAAGCAATTAAGTTAATTAGCTTATTCGTTGGACAGAAGCAAAAGGTAATTATTTAAATTAATAACTAGTACATATCATCACCCACAATATCTATGTGTGAATCAGAAACATCATGTCTCTCGCTTTCTCTTGCTCCGCATGTGTGAATCAGAAACATGATACGTCCTCGGCACCAGTAATCTAGAAGCCCGACATTCACGCCTTTCATAACGATAAGTAGGGATCAAAGGTTGACCGCACATGAACCTCTGGCAGCAATAAGGGGAATAAGGATGAAGATGACCAAGTTGGTACAATTTTGTGCCCGGCTGATGAGGAGAAACATTTCCCGGAATGATATTTCCGAATGGATAGATTGATTGGGAACTCATCTCATCATGTTCTTCATTGTATAGCA
>CM029274.1:32551322-32576238 GCA_016920895.1 Vaccinium myrtillus
CACTAAAGCATCACAAATTCAACCCCCGGAGGTAGTTCCGGTGCACGCTCTGTTCTCTAATTCTTCTTCCTCAACGTGCCTGACCTCTTACTCATATGAAACTCGTACCTTCCATGATACGCAAGGATTTACAATAAGCTTCTCAAGCAACACAACATTCTCACATGCCCCATGAATAGACAGACACTAGACACTGTTTCGCGGTCCACGGTAATTTAACATTAAAGTATGACAAATTCAACCCCCGGAGGTAGTTCCTCTGCCAGCGTCCTAGCATACTCTTTTGCTATTTCTTCTTCCTCAACGTGCATGACCTCATACTCATATGAAACTTGTACACTCCATGATAAGCAAGGGAACACCAAGCTTCTCAAGTGACACAACATTCTCAAGCACGAACGTGACAAACTCAACAGCTGCAGACGCTACACGCCCCACCAATTCCACCAGCTTCAGGTATCGATACTTCCTGGTAATATTCTTTTCCATCAGACTTTTAAACCTTGTTGCTAGACTCTGCATTTCATAAGAATCTACTTTAAAAAAAAAGTCGAATAAACTCATGAATTACGCATTAAAAATTTGTGATGTAATCATGTAACTGATGATTCGGAATAGAAAATAAATTAGAATTAAAGAGGAATACCTCCAGTGCGGGCGAAGTTGATGTTCGGCAACCAACCTGGGAATGGACCCAAAACAAAAACTCTTATGAGAGTGCAGGGGATGGAAGTTTAATTTATCTTCAACTATATGGTAGAAGGGTGGTGAAAAAAAAAAATTCATCTTCACTCTCCACGCCTCACTTTCTTGGTAATTGTGCTAAGTCCCCCTATATGAAAAAGAAATCTCGGATATATGCCCTATAAAATTCCGCAAGTGCGAAAACCTAAATCAATCAAGACCAAATTTTGGCAAAAGTTCGCGGAGATTTTCCACTCTATGCCGGGTCTGGGACATCTACCTGTTTACTGAGTTCTCTCTTTCAACAGACAACAACGCAGAAACTCCTTTTCTATTAAGATTCCCAGGAAAAAGCTTTCTTACCGTGCCCAACAACCAGAAGCAGTGATGACTGATGAGCCGCCTCCTTTGTCCACCCGTACTTTTGTAAAAGCATGCACGGGAGACTTCTATGCCTAGTTAATGAATAGCTAAGCCTAGTAATATCACATTGTTGTTGATTACGTAAAATAAAATTTCAAGTTGTGGTTAATAGTTTCCCATATAATGCATTTCCCACCCTGTCGCTGCCCTTTAGTTTAATGTGCCCCATTACCATTCTTTAGCTTATTGTGCTCCTCGTAACCTAAAATCTTGGCTCAGCCACTGGTAACAACTCATCCAAACAAATGAGCGTAGTAGAGGAGCCTACATGTGCATATTATATCCTCGTAGATATCTTAGGGAGGTCGTTGTCTTGTTTGGTTGTTATCTCAAGCCTGAGAAGCACGGGCACGTCTATCGACCTCATGTATCTATGTCCGACAACCTCTGATTGCCAAAATTTATATCCGATTCATTTCCTATCAGAATTTTCTTTTAGACACCGGAGATCATAGTGCATTTTAAAAGCTTTGGAAGGGTTAAAATGTTTTTGTTCATAACGTCCGTAATGTTTTTGGGTTTTATCCCTAATTTGGTAGGAAAAATGTGTTGGTTTTATCCTAAGAAGCACGGATACGGATGGTAAGTCTGAGAGGACTATACAGACTTTGGAGGATTTGTTGAGAGCATATAGCCTGGAGTGGAAAGGAAATTGGGATGATCAATTGCCATTAATGGAGTTTGCTTATAATAATAGTTACCATTCGAGTTTGGGAGTTGCTCCATATGAAGCTTTATATGGGCGGAAGTGTAGATCACCCATATGTTGGTATGAGGTTGGAGAAAGGCAACTCTTGGGACCAGATTTGGTGGAGGATGCGACTCAAAAGATTGCCAGTATTCGAGAGAGACTTGTAATGGCTCAGAATAGACAGAAAAGCTATGCAGATAATCGTAGGAGGGATTTGGAGTTTGCAGTAAGAGATATGGTGTTTCTTAAGGTGTTCCCTTGGAAAGGTGTTATTCGTTTTGGCAAAAAGGGAAAGTTGAGTCCTCGCTATATTGGGCCTTTTGAGGTTTTGGAAAGAATTGATGAGGTGGCTTATCGTTTGGCTCTGCCGCCTAGTTTGGCTTAGGTTCATAATGTTTTTCATGTATCGATGTTGAGGAGATATATGTATAACCCATCCCATGTGATTGATTATGAGCCACTTCATGTTCGTGATGATTTAACCTATGATGAGCAACCCGTTGAGATTCTTGATACGAAGGATAAAGTACTTCGCAACAAAACAATTCGTCTAGTTAAAGTATTGTGGCGCAATCACGCGGTTGAAGAAGTCACTTGGGAGCTTGATGAAGAGATGCGCGAGAAGTACCCGCACTTGTATAACTGAGGTTAGTATGCAATTTCGAGGACGGAATTTATTTTAAGGGGGGAAGGATGTGACGCCCGACTTTTCTTTTCCTAATAATTAATTATTCGCTTAGGAATTTGCCTTTTGGTGGGGTGCTTTTTAATTATTGTTATTATTTTACGGGAATTATCGACATTATCATAGCTTTGAGGGTGTGAGTCTAAAATTAATGGATTATTGCGCAATATTCTAGTATTAGGCTAAATAAACATATTTATTTATTTTATTAGTTAATTACGTGGCCCTAACTGCATTAGCTATAATTTGAGGTGTATGGCATTAATGGGTAGTTTTAGAGTTGTGCTATTAAGAGAGACTTAGGGTTAATATTAAGTTAACCTCTTATCAGTTCTTCAAAGATAGGGCTGAGCAATCTCAGGAACGGCAACATCGATCGTGCGGTACGTGGACGTTTAAACTTTTCTTAATTCTTTCCCCTGACATGTTAATGGTTTTTAATACAAGGTTGGGTTTTGGCTGAAGTAGAGCTTGACATTGGTTAGAGCATTGGGGGCTACTTTTAATATTCTGATTATCCAATTGTGGCAGTTTTTGAATAAGCAAATGTGGATTTGAGATTTGTCTTGTATGCGGTGATAGGTTGTTATTCTGTTAGGGATAGTTGGACGTTGTGCGCGGTGGCGAGCGGTCGGTGAAGTTTATTGATGTAATTTGGTAATCATATTTTATCACTTGTTTTTGGAAGATAGTGCTTTTCAAAGAATAGAATTGCTGTTTGCATGTGTTTTGGGAGTTAGCATAGGATTAGGTGGGTGTACGTGGAGGCTAATTAATTGGACTTGGGTATTGATCAGTTGAAGTTGTAATGCCCTGGTGACTTAGATAAGTCTTATTTTTGGGTTTAATCGCATTTTGGGATAGTTCTATATTACCAGGGATAATTCTATACTTGATATAGTTAGTTATTTCGTATTTTCTATTTTGTACAGGTTAGCCTCTTTTTGGCGTGTTCGAGTTGCATTGTCTTTCGACCCAGGTGAGTGATTAAGTGTGTTACACACTTTCGAAACATCCCGTGTCCCTTAAATTATTCTTTAAAAAAATTAGAATTGTTAATTGGAAAATCGAATTATTTTTATTTGGTTCTTTAAATTGGCACGCGATAAAAAGTATTCTTTTTGGTGAGAACTTTATGGATATTATTGGGAGCTTTTATTATTGGAAGTCTAGGGAATTTATTCCTTTGTGTAGGTGACCTTGGCCATTAGGGAAGAGACCCGAGTTAGGCCGGTGACCCTTTTGCTCAACGGCTAACTTTTCGCCGGATCGACTTAGGGAAGAGTACCACGGTTTGCCAACACCTGGTGACTCTAAGTTCAATATTGGATCAATCTTGAGATTATTATTTGTTGGCCATGGTACTATTTGGTTGTGGTTCCCCATTGTTATTGAATATCATTTTGCAATCACCATTAAGATTTATTTTTATTTTATCTTATGTCGTGTGTGCCAAATTATGAAGATATGGTAATTTAATTTAATCCCTATTTTAGAACTTTATTTAATATACGTGTTTGTCATTCATTGAGCTTGTCAGCTGACGGATTTATTCCAACACCATTTTCAGGAAAATCAAGTCGATAGGTGAGGATCTAGCTGCGTCTTGGGGAACTACTGTGTCGACCTCCGTAGGATATTGCATGCATCTTAACTTTATTATTTAATTTATTTGTTTCCGCACATGGTTAAACCTTTTTGGTAAAAGATTGGATTCATTTTATTATTGATGATCATTTTTATCGTTTGGTTCATGGGATGGTGTGCCCCATGATTTGTTGAGACAATTTGGTTTAATTTTGTTTAATAATAAAGATGGTCATTTAGTGTACTTGGATTATTTTTTTTAGGCTTCGTGATCCATCTGTTAGTTAGGTGGTTCACGGCCGGTCATTTCCCATTTTGGGGCGTGACATGTGGTTTCTTGGTTCATAAAAAAAAAAAAATTGAACATGGTTTGTGCTATTCACTTATGTGTTCTTATTGTGTTTTTTTCTTTTCCATCTACATCACAATTGTTCAGCCACGAGGCAAGGTTTATCCAGAAAATTATAAATGTGGTTGGAGACAAAATGAGTCGGGCAACCTTGGACATGGATCCCCACCTGGTTGGAATACCTTCACGAGTAAAAAACATTCAACTTTGGTTAGAAGATGATTCAACTAATGTCGGCATAGTTGCAATTTGTGGAATGGGTGGGATGGGAAACACAACCATTGCAAATTTTTTTGTATAATTTCTACCTCTCAAGATTTGAATCTAGCAGTTTTCTTGAAAATGTAAGAGAAAATTCACAAGGACAAAATGGTTTACTTCGTTTGCAAAGACAATTTCTTTCAGACATTTTGAAGACAAGAAAAGTAATTCTACATAGTGTTGCTGAAGGAACATCTAAGATTAAAGATGTCATACATAGCAAAAGAGTTTTTGTAGTTCTTGATGATGTGGATAAATGTGACCAATTAGATGCAATACTTGGAATACGAGATTGGCTTTCTTCAGGGAGTAAAATCATCATAACCACGAGACGTGAGCGGTTACTAAGGGAAAATGAATTCGCCAGGGTACATAGGCTTGAAAATCTGGGTGACGAGGAATCCTTAGAGCTCTATAGCTGGCATGCGTTAAGAAAATATTGTCCCAACAATGAATATGAAGAGGTCTCAAAAAGAGCGGCATGCTACTGTGGAGGGCTTCCATTCGCACTTAAAGTTCTGGGTTCTTCCTTATCAAAGCAATCCTTAAATGTATGGAAAAGTCAATTAGACAAATTAAAAACATTTCCCGTTGGTGAAGTCCTTGAAACACTCAGAATAAGCTATGATTCTTTGCAAGACGTGCACGACAAAAATCTATTCCTCCATCTTGCTTGTTTTTTTGTTGGAAGCGATAAGAACTATGCAGTTACGATCTTAGACAGCTGTGAATTTTACACAATGGTTGGTATTCAAAACCTCGTGGACAGTTGTCTTATATCCATTGATGAAAATAATAAAATAGTGATGCATCATTTGCTTTGAGAGACAGCAAGAGAAATTGCATGTCAACCAAGATTCAACCAAACCAGGTGAACGTAGAATCCTCTGGAATCATAAGGACGCCTTTAATGTTTTGAGACACAACACTGTAAGATTTAAATTTGCTCTTCATATATTTTTTTCTTTTTTCTTTTTACGGATTTTTCTTGTGATGTGTTTTGCTAATTAGTCTTCCCACTACATGTCCTCCCTTTCCCTTTTTTTTGTTATGTTAGGGCACAAGCAGTGTAGAAGGGCTTAAACTCAATATGTGTTTGTTGAAGGAAGAAAAGTATGCAAGTACAAACTTGGGCTGTTCCCCTAAAGGATATGGTTTCAGCATCTTCTCCTCTTGGCTTGAAGCCACTTGTCTAGAAATTTCAAATCAAATAGTTTTGGAGGCTGATGCATTTAGAAGAATGCACAAACTAAAAATTATGCAGCTTAATCATGTATCTATTAGTGGACCCTACGAAATGCTTACAAAAGGATTAAGATGGTTGCGTTGGCGTAAATTTCCGTTAAGTCCAAACCTAGTGATTTCCCTTCGGAGAGCCTTGTTGTTCTTGAAATGCTTTATAGCAGCTTAAAATATGTATGGGAAGGAACCAAGGTATGTTGTTTTTTTTTTTTTTTCCTCCTTTCAAATTTTATTGGAAACTAAATTAATGGTTGACAACCACTTCTTTTTGACTTCTTCTTTTGCGTTTCTAGAGTTTTTAAAGATCCTCAATCTAAGTCATTCCCCTAACCTTTCCAAAACTCCGGACTTTTCTCAAATGCCCAATCTCGAGAGTCTGTTGCTTGAAAATTGCACAAGTTTGGTTGAACTTCATGAATCCATTGGATGCCTTGAGAAATTTGTTTTGTTAGCTCTGAATGATTGTAAAAATCTGAGGAAGCTTCCCAGAAGCATCTATATGCTAAAATGTTTGGAAACGCTTACCATGTATGGTTTCAAATCTCGAGGAATTTTTAACAAACATGGGAAATATGGAATCTCTAACTATACTCAAGGTAAGGGTGTCAAGTGGGCTAGGTTGGCACGGGCTCGGCATGAGAACGACACGTTCGGTGGTGGCACGACACAGAACGACACGGCCTAAGTGGGCACGTGGCACGGCACGGGCATGGAATTGAGGGGGCACGGCACGACACGACACGGTCTTCAAAGGGCACTGGCACGGCCACGAAAGTTGGTTGGGCACGGCACGGCGCGGAAGTAGGACGTGCATGACACGGCATAGGCACGGGCACGACACATCACGGTTCGTCGGTTATGCCGTTCAGGCTCTAGCAAGGCACGGCCCGGCACGAGGCATGGGAAAAAAGTCATTAAATAAAAAAAAAGAAAAAGAAAACCCGGTCGGGGCAACCAAAAAAAAATTTCCCGAAGTTCTACATATTATATATAAGATATTCCAAATTTTGCCTAATGGAAAACCTAGTGCTGGTGGTTAGTGCTCTCTACTTGCACGTAGGTGGGCAGGTTCAAACCCCCTAGCCTCATTTTTTTGGCCAATTAGTTTTTTTTTTTTGTTGGATCTATTGTAGATAAAAATAACTCTTACACCATAAATAATAAATGTTTATTGGTCAATGATGGTTTGATTTGTTATAGTTATGCTTTAGTAGTTGTAGAGTCCAAGATTCATATTATAGTTATGATGTCAATTTTATTTTTGGCTTTGTAGCTTTTAGTTGATGTCAATTTTATTGCTTCTTTAGTTCTTTAATTACATGATTCATGAACAAACATGATTAAGTAAACCGTAAATGGCACGATTTAAAAAGTCATGGCACGACACACAATTAAGTAAACAGGCAGGCACGACACGACACGATTAAAAGAAGCACGACACAGCATAACACGATAGAAAGGCACGACACGACACGACAAAAAAAGAAGCACGACACGACACGATAAAAAAAGGCACAACACGACACGACACAATTAAGTCAATGGGCTGGCATGGCACGACACGATAAAGTAAAACGGCACGGCACACTTAAAGCATGCCATGGCACGATGTAGTAAATGGGCATGGCATGGCACGGCACGAAGTACGGTTGGCACGGAAGTTGAATGGCACGGCACGGCACGACACACATGTTTGACACCTCTAACTCAAGACTGGTGGAATTGCCTGGAATCAATCTCCCTCTACTAGTGGGGAGGTGAACGCAATGCAATTTTTCATCTGGCCTTGGTTGTTGAAGCCAAGAAAAAGTCTAGAAATTTCATGGGCTTCATTACCAGGATCCTTGGTTGAACTAAGTCTTGAGCATTGTAACCTTTCAGACGATGATTTTTTCGGAGATTTAGCAACATATGCTCATTGAAGAATATAAATCTGGGTGATAATCCAATTTCCAGCCTCCCAGATTTCACAAGAGGTCTTACTGGGCTTGAGACCCTTCACTTACATGAATGTTACAACCTCCGGAAACTCGACCAGCTCCCCAATCTACACAATTTTGGAATTTCGATGGGTACATTGGTCAAGGAAATAACAGTTCAAATCTTTCATGGCCCAACAACTAAATGTTATTTGGATATGAAAAATCCTAGATCGCCTAGGTTTAATAATTTGCTAGTTTTTATTTTAATTTTCTTACCTCAATAAGAAAAATAACATCAATCAATATATGAAACAATCACAAACAAAAAGCAATTAAACGATGAACACCAGATATACGTGGAAAACCTAATACGGGTAAAAATCACGGGAAGGAATCAAACACTATAAAACATTGTGCGGTTACAAGTAATCTTACCCTACGATTCTGAATCCTCACAAATTGTCCTAAGAACTACTTGCCGAATCCACATTCACCACACCCAGTGCTTGACCGCCGCTGCCTTGAATCCACAAGCCTTCCACTAACCTTCGGAAATCCACCGAAGGCCCACTCAAATAGTTTAATCAAAGTTTTTATAAAAACTTCTTGGAGTTATGCTTGTTGCTCAATGATCCATCGATCTTCTTTTTACTCCAAGATTCCAAAAAACCCCTTCAATATTTTCTGAGATTAAGAGGAGTTCTGGAGCAGCTCTCTCATTTGTGGTAATAAATAAACCCTAACAGACTTGTTATTTATAAGCTGTTGAAAAACAGACAAGTTGCTTGAGCAACTCCCGTAGCCTATCGAGCACTCTAAAAGTTGCCATATATCGAAACCTTGATTTCCTTAATAAACGTTGCCATATATCGCAACCCCTTAATTTTCTTGATCTTCTTCCCTTATTGAAGTTGCTAAACACTGAAACCCTTGATGCCTTGATCTCCCTTGATTTTCTTCCACCTAAAAAACTCAATCTATCTATTACAAAATATTGATTTCCTGCCACTTCCTAAACAGACACTCTAAAATAAAAATAAATAAAATACAACTCGATAAATAGGGATACAAATAAATATGTGTTTTGTTGTGGAATTTGACAACACAGACGGACCGTGCCCTATGGTCCTAACAATCTCCCCCTTTGGCAATTCCATGACAAAACACACTACACAGAGAAAGTCTATCCCCTAACAGAATGTAACCATGTCTTGTAAAGCACACACTAAAGAAAAACATAATCCATTATAAACCAAAACATCTCTCCCCCTTTTTGTCACGGAAGGAGAAAGGTAGAAGAAGCCAATACGAGAATAGGGACAAACATGTGCCACAAACAATTAAAGCCAAAATCTACTGTAACCAACAATAGCAAAAAAATGCATGTAACTAGTAACATATGCCCATGAGCCGGCCAATCCAATAGTAAAAGACAAATAAGTAACATAACATAATAAATAAGAATCATCATCAGTAGATAACTAACTTGGCGAATTCATAAAATCTGAAACCAAATAATCCGAACCATAAATGGTGGTACCTAGTCCCTTTTTTTATTACCGTAGAGGGCCAATTACCAGCTATATGTGACAGTCTAGGAAGATGTCAAGCCAAGGAGGAAAGAGAATCTTTTATTAATACCCAAAGCAAAGCAATACTGGGATAAATCTTTTATTAGTGAGAGAATTGGGAAATTAGAGAAACATACTTCAAATAGAAGAGGAAAGAACAAGAATCTTTAAACCCTTTTGGTTGTTTCCAACTTAAAAGAAAATTGAAAAAAGAAAATAACAATGAAATCCTAACAAGGAAAGAAACCGAGGAGTGTACAGACCCTCTTTTTGTTAATATTTTACTCAACATAAAGAGTGAAAGATGCGTGGGAAGACAGTGCATACATATGCCCGCAAACATGATTAAGCATTTTTAAAGTAACGCGCGCGGTGTGGAGGCAGTTGAGTAGCTTTACAAAATGCTCAAGCCATTTTTGAAGGTAATTAAGCAACTCGCTGAAAATTTTGTAAATTCAATAAAACAAGATCCAACAAAGCCTCGAAACCAAAAATGAACACAAATCGCACAACACGGCATCAAACTGACTAAGAAACAAGCTTGGTTATAAGACTTGAGTAACAAAACATTAATATGCATGGGCAAAATAAATAAGACCAATCGAGGATATATTGAGAAGCTAAATGCACCATGACATATGAAACTTGTGACAACGGTGAGTGTGTGAAACACGTCATAGGAAATTAAGATCACCATCCAAGCATCCGAAAAATTTTCATGTACCATTGGACTGTCACGCACTTTCCCCCTCACGAAGTCAAACCAAGCACTCATCGATACAAATTTTGTGCCACCGAAAATAGACAACTCCCCCTCAACTTAATATTTAATAATTGATAGAATTTCATAGTCGTGTTTTTGCTTTTACCCATTGCTGTTTGACTTAAATATTGGGAGTAAGAGTACCTCATACCCAATGCCCGGTTACTAAGCGAATGGTCCAATCACAAATGCTTTCACAAAGTCTATCCATCTTTTGACGTGAACACTCAAAGGGAGAGTACCTCACCCCGATTGCCCGGTTACTCAATGAACGCCCGGATAAGCATCCCGTTCTACTAAGGACTCCCTCAAACTCGTAATTTGCGGACCTCATGGATCGGGGTTGAATCTCGACGATCCGAACCGCTCAATGTGTTTAAAACGTGATTTTAAGGGTCACCGCGAGAATTCGTCCAAAAAAAAATACTCGGAAGGGCTTCATTCGAGCATTTTTGGATAAATTATATATGTACGGTTATTATGAAAAACCGCTCGGATGAAGCCCTTTCGGGTATTTTTTTTTTGTGATTCCTCGCGTTGGCCATGGAAAACATGTTTTAAACACATTGAGCGGTCCGGATCGTCGAAATCTGGTCCGCAAAATAAAAAAAGGGGTGGTCCTCACGGAGGAGATCTTTGAGGGAGTCCTCAATAGAACATCTTCCTATATATATATATATTTTAACTGTACTCTTTTTTTTTCTTTTTTTTAAACTGCACTTAATGAACCATTGTATCCACAAAAAAATGATGCCAAAAAATGGTCAATCGCCGAGAGAAAAAATACGCAACATATCCAGGTGCATGAGAATCAAACTTTCCTCGGTAAGTAATCTCTCTAACTCTGACGTGTAGAGGTGGTAGTCACAGAGATACGAGTCATGACACATTTAATTCTAAAATATAGCGCACGAAAGAAATTAAATAATATGCTCATGCACTATCAAAGATGTTTCGATACTCAAACCCCATTGCATCAAGCTCAAATATCAAGATGGGTACAGTGAAAAAAAAACATATTTTTAAAGAATTTTAGAACATTTGAATGTTTTTGGATTTTCATAAGAAAATACATATTAATGAAAACTAAGAGCAATAGATAGATGAAACTAACAATAAAGACAAAAAAGACACAATTCATAGCTCTAGGGATAGGATAAGCAGAGATGACCAACCTTAGACTATGGATACTACATGAAGCCTTAAAAAGCGAGGTCAACTACTCTAGATGATCCAATGTCATCTAGAGGGTTCGTAGAAATATTCGCTCGAGGTCTCAAGTCTGACCTCATCACCCAAATTGATCTGGTTTTAACTGAGACTATCTTACCCTGATTCTTAGGCATAGGTTTAGGGGTCATATTCCTAAATGTTGTATTCCTGACATTACCACAATTAGTATACTTGACCCAAGATTTTTTAATGTTGTCATGTTTCATAGCTATTTTAAAACGTTCAATTTTATTATGACTAACAAAACTATGAGCCGTAGAGGGATATCCGTGCAATTGGAAGCAATTTGGTCTAATGTGTCCTTCAACATTACAGTAATGACATGTAGGAATAAATTGGCATTATCATGCGAATGGGATACATGTATGTTCAAAGTACGTGATGCATGCAATTTCCTATATTGAGATTTGATGTGACCCTGAACACCACAATGAGGACAAGTAGGCACAAACTTAGAAAAATTTACTTCATTGCGCTTGGTGGTGGTATTTTCAACCGTTACACTCTGTGTCCTTACCTTCGGAGGCTTTGTGTGAGCATGTTTGACACTGTTCTCTTTGATGGGCGACCTGACTTTGTTAGCCACAGGAGTAGTGGGTGCACTGCTGTCCGCCTTGACAAATATCATTTTTCCTCCTGCTTTTGACTTTGAAGATCCGTTTATTTTATACCCAAGTCCACCTCTATCCGATGACACCTTTTGAGATGACAAAACTTCATTTAAAGCTTGTGAACCTACATTCAATTTCTTAAAATTAGCATTCGCCTTGTCAAGTTCAACTTGCAATTTTGCTACTCTCAATTCAAGAAGCTTGTTAGTCTAAAAAATATTATGCATGTCATTTTCAAGATTTATATTTTTTTGCTTAAGCAAATCAAGTTCATACAAAGCATCATTTTTCTCTTTCTCACACTGCTTTAACTTTGTGGCTAATCCTACACTAGGTTTTGTATTGAAAGAACGTTTAAAGGTTTTCGCAAACAAAGCCATAGTTTCCACATCATATCTATCCTCATTGTCCGAAATATAACTTATATTCTCACAGTTAGGTTTAGCACTATTTGCACCAGGAAACATAGATGTAGCACATGCAACATATTTAGACTTATAAAAAATCGGAGGTTTAAAAACAAAATTGCTTTCTTTTAGTGAATCCATACTAGCAAAATAAATAAATAAATAAATAAAGATCCGCTCGTGAGAAAAAAATCACATAATAAATATGAGCGACCCGCTCTGATAACAAGTGAAAAATCCTAGATCGCCTAGGTTTAATAATTTGCTAGTTTTTTTTTTTTTAAAATTTTCTTACCTCAATAAGAAAAATAACATCAATCAATATATGAACCAATCACAAACAAAAAGCAATTAAACGATGAACACCATATATACGTGGAAAACCCCAATACGGGTAAAAATCACGGGAAGGAATCAAACACTATAAAACATTGTGCGGTTACAAGTAATCTTACCCTACGATTCTGAATCCTCACAAATCGTCCTAAGAACTACTTGCCGAATCCACGTTCACCACACCCAGTGCTTGACCACCGCTGCCTTGAATCCACAAGCCTTCCACTAACCTTCGGAAATCCACCAAGGCCCACTCAAATAGTTTAATCAAAGTTTTTATAAAAACTTCTTGGAGTTATGCTTGTTGCTAAATGATCCATCGATCTTCTTTTTACTCCAAGATTCCAGCCAAAAACCCCTTCAATATTTTTTGAGATTAAGAGGAGTTCTGGAGCAGCTCTCTCATTTGTCGTATAAATAAACCCTAACAGACTTGTTATTTATAAGCTGGTAAAAAACAGACAAGTTGCCCGAGCAACTCCCGTAGCCTATCGAGCACTCTAAAAGTTGCCATATATCGAAACCTTGATTTCCTTAATAAACGTTGCCATATATCGCAACCCCTTAATTTTCTTGATCTTCTTCCCTTATTGAAGTTGCTAAACACTGAAACCCTTGATGCCTTGATCTCCCTTGATTTTCTTCCACCTAAAAAACTCAATCTATCTATTACAAAATATTGATTTCTTGCCACTTCCTAAACATACACTCTAAAATAAAAATAAATAAAATACAACTCGATAAATAGGGATACAAATAAATATGTGTTTTGTTGTGGAATTTGCCAACACAGACGGACCGTGGCCTATGGTCCTAACATGATACATGCGACCATGTAGGTAAGACCATTGGCATATTCAAATTGGAACCCATTGGAAACGTTCCAGCTGATATTAGTAGAAGTTTGTGGTTGTCAATTTGGCGATTCATGGAAGATGCATATGTAAAGCTAGCGGTATATCCGGGGCCCTTACTGACACAGAAGCTCTGTGTGTGTGTGTGTGTGTGTTTTGGGTGGGTGATGGTTTAATTTTCTTTATTTGGTACAAGGATGTCATGGAACACCTATATTCGACGCTTATCTTCCTGGTAGCAAGGTTCCACTTTGGTTCTGTATTAACAATCTAGGATCCTCGGTGTATTATATTGTGCCTTCAAATCTTAATTCAAGAGTACGAGGCATGAGTGTTTGTTCTATGTATGAGTTGTCTGGTGCTCCACTCAACTGGGGAAATGGTCCACATATTGTTGTAAGTAATAAAACAAAGGGTTTGATTTGGAGCTATCGCCCACGGCTCTTTGGAGTTGGAGAAGATGGAGAGGATATGATGTGGTTAAGTTATTGGAAGTTTGGAAAACATTAATTGGAAGCTGGTAATGAACTCAATGTTTCAATGGTTGGAGAGGAATTTATGCAAGTAAAGGAGGTTGGAGTTCGCTTGCTATACAATGAAGAACAAGAAGAGATGAGTTCCGAATCAGAATACGAAGAAAATGTATCAACTCAAATCTATCCATTTGGAAATATCATTCCGGGAAATGTTTCTCCACATCAGCTGAGCACAAAATTGTACCAACTTGGTTAATGCAACTACTGCGTGAGTCTCATGTGCGGTCAACCTTTGATCCCTACTAATCCTTATGATAAGCTTGAATGTTGGGCTTCTAAATTACTGGTGCCGAGGACATATTATATTTCTGATTCACACATAGTCAGATATCATGGCTGATGGTATGTACTAGTTATTAATCTAAAAAATTACCTTTTGCTTCTGTCCAAAGAATAAGCTAACTTAATTGCTTACAAGATTTTTGCTGCTTGCTTGTTTTCCGATATTGCTTTCTGCAATTCAACCAGCCTTGAAGATAGTTTTCCTTATGCAATATTAGCCTTTTCCTTATTGTTTGGATGTGAAATCCCAGGAAGAACCAAACAGAAATAACATGCATCCTGTTAGTAGCATGAAAAACTTGCCTGTTCCTTCAGCCACTGGACGAAATTGTTGAAATTGTTGCGAGAGGAGCCACCTTCTTTGACATTTTTTGCAGTCATTTCTTTCAGAACCGGAGCTGCTTTCAATGCCTCGTTGGCCAGAAGTTGTTCCACTTTGCCCTTAATTTCATCCTGTCTGATAATGCCGATGTCATCTCTGTAAAATCCCAAGCCAATTTTCGAAACATTGCAAATGTACCCCAAGCCAATTTTCCAAACGTCGCAAATGTAGCTCTGGTTAAAAAACTGGTCACCAAAATAAGGCCAGCACAGGTGGAGTTCCAGCCACAATGGCTTAAGAAAGAAGTCACAGAGGAGTGACTAAGGACCTTGTCCTGAGGTGCCCAACCTACCATTCGCCAACAAGTTGATACTCTTTCTTTGAACCGTCTAGGGTAAGCATGATTGGCCTCTTAAGTTATATCTGGCTAACTCTTGGAATTGGATTTGATTGAAAACTGTGAAGCTCCCAAATGCAACATAGATGACTGATTGTGCTGGCTGCTGATCAAGCCATTCCAAGCAAGACAATTTTTCAAAACTTGGGGTATTCTTCTCAATGCTTGGTCAGTTTTTGTTTTCCCGTTGATGCCAGAGGGAGGGTAAAATCCCGAATACCTACAACCACTCACAAGTAAAGGTGTAAGATATACCATTATGTTGCCTCAAGAGTTGAACACAAGATCTCTGGTTTCAATTAACCGCAGGGCTGCCCTGATTGGTTTTTAGTTTTTGTTGCCATTGCTGTTTGAGTTGATATTGTAGCGCTTCGATAACAGGAGCTTCCACTGTTTTTGCTCATTTCTATTGATCTATATTTGTAACCACTTGTAAAATTCTGCACTGTTTTTTTTTTTTTTTGTGTGTGTTATTTTGTTCTTGCAGAAAAATCAAGACTTAGACAAGAGGACTTACCGTAACTGTCTACAATTCCATCAGCAATCAGTTGCTGAATGCTGAATCCCAAAGCCCATAGGGCAGCTGCAGCCGGGTAAATGGCCACTCGTCTGATCCGCATCTTCTCTGCAACTTCGAAGGCCCATCCCTGGCATCCATGTGCTATAATACGACTGATCTAGTTTTTATCTGTTCCATTAATCTTTTCTATAAGCTCTTCTAGCTTCCCAGGCATGACCTCCAAGGCAGATGCCGTCAGCTTTCTCAAGTCATTCCTGTCCTTCCATGGTTCCAACCCATCTGGGATCGAAACCAGATTTACATGGTTCCCTACATTGTCTCTGTCCAACGCATTCATCACCCTTTTGTGATTGAACTCGCTGTTCACAAACGTGACTTTGAATCCGTGTTGTGCTAGACGTTGCGCAAGCTCTAGCAAGGGAATTACATGGCCTTGTGCAGGATAAGGTATGGCTAAAACATGTGGTGTTTCCATCTTTGCTCTTGTGAGAAGTGCTTCCTCACCTCAATCTTCCTAATGCTTTTAATCACAGCTATGAAGGTATAACCTATGTTATACAGATCCTCCTAAATGCATAAAATACCCCTATCCAACACTCGTTTATGGGTGTGGCAACCTTATCCGACATATTTAATTGCACATACACCTAACAAGAGTATTTGTAATTCAAATAATCTGGAAATAAATTTGTCTGAGAAAATAAAAACGTATGGACAATATTTTAGCATATCCCCTAGTCTTTGATATGAATTTTGGATGAATTGGGCGCTCGGGGTATACTTGTATATGAGACCATGTCACATAGAGTATGACCAAGTCGATGCTCAAGTGTCCTCCATTAGGTCAATTTTTTTTAAGTAGCTCAAGTTATTGGAATCAAACTCTTCTGCCATTTTTCCTTGGTTTTACTGATGTTGTTTGGTTTAGTCACCTGGTCTTTCAATGTTGTCCTTGGTATTATGCTTACTATTTTTATTTTTGTTTTTTGAGGTCTTCTGGTTGGAAATGAAGCAGCATTGGGTCCATCAAAGTGTTAAGTTCATTGGGGACTACTACCCAACTGCGTACCATCAATTCCTGTGTTGGGCCATCTCATATGGAAGTTGTACTTTAATTGGGCTCCTCGCTAAAGGACGATGGAAATGGTCCCTGGACTAGTCGGTCTATGAACTGAATACTGAGTTATCAAAAATGTTTTTTAAGGACTAGGATTCAGGTTTGTTTCTTCTCTTACATGTATCTGTCCTGTTCCTTGTTAGGAGCATACATAAAAGAATTTGTTAGTGGAGTTGTATCAGTTGGCAGTTACTGAAAATAGATTCTATGATTCTATTGATGCTGGTGCCTGAGTGGGATGATATCTTGGGGCTTGGACCAGCACATGAGAGCTGGGAAATGATCTTTCTTTCTGAGCACTAGAATTAACCTTAAAAATTAGTTGTGCTATCTAGACTGTACCTTGAAAGATAGTCATATTGTCTGGCCCTTTTGTTTGACCGAATAGGAGTACTAGATTAAAATATATATCTAAGGTGACTAACAGGTGTTTGGTGGAAATATTTATGACTCTGATTACATACACATTGCATATATAATCTCACAAAGTGCGAAATATACAATACCAAGTAGGTGAAACATTATTATTTCGATTCCACCTACACGGTGAGAGTATTTAGCTGGTGAAATTATAGATCTCTTTCACTGTTAGTCCCGTCAAACAAACAGTCCCGCAGTGTAATTAGTGTATTTGCTTGCTTAAGTTGATCGACTTGATTGTTCAGGCTTCTTTACTACTAATTCCCTGGGCCTCATTCATCTGGGACCATACAACATTTTAACATTTAACAGTGTACCTTTTAAGCTCTGACTTGTAATTATAGCATTGAGTTTGAAATGGTACTCATTTTTTTAATCTGTGGGGCTATCATATCAATGCAAAATTAGATATTCTGATTCTTACGGGGCATACAAAAAACCATTACTAAGTAGTACAGTAGGATCACTCCTGCCCTCATGCAACTTCTACTGTGATCCACCTTTCTCGGTAGAATGGTTAAATAATTGATTTTTCTTGTCGAGTCCACGTTGAGGAGAGGTTGCTAAAACCGATCAGAGGAAAAAACCCAGATACATATGGGTAACTCTGCTACGGGTCATTGTATTACTTTTTCAACTCTGCTACGAGTGAGAGGCCTCACAAGCTCATAAACTAGTTTCATCATTAAGTCAGTTCATGCAGACTTTGACTTTACTGGGGCCTCTTCTATTGGACGGTGGAAATGATCCCCGTAATGGACTGAATACCACATATCAAAAAAGTTTATTAGGTACTAGGATTCAGGTTAATTTAGCTATTCTCTTACATATTTCTGTTCTTTTCCTTTTCTTTTTTCCTTGTTAGGAGCACATGTCAAAGAACTTATTAGTGTATTGGACTATATGTATCAGTTGGCAGGCAAGGAGTAAAAGTAGATTCTCTTGGTGCCTAAGTGAGATGATATTTTTTAAGGTTTGGACCAGCTCATGAGAGGTGGAAAGTGGTCTTTCTTTTTCAGAAAAGAGATTTAACCTTAGAAGTTGTTTTCCCATCTAGATTATGCCTTGAATTGTAAACCCCCTTCTTACCTTTTGGGTGTAAGAGAGTGGTGCAGAAATCTTTGGTAGTGAGGCTTTCTAATTGTAAATCATCCCGAAATCATTGCCTTGGAGAACTGCACAAGTATCTGTCTCTTTGTGATTCTGTGTTTTCGTATATCTGAAGATAGTGGCACTCTTTTTGGTCTCACAAAAATTTGGTATGTGGATGTTTGTTTATGCTTGTGTTTTTGCGTCTGCTTGGAATAACAATAATAAAGATCCATGGGGCTCATTCATCTAGCCATAGAAAATGACATTGGATATTGCCGGTGGCCGTGGCGGTGGTATCGTGGGGCTGGTGGCAGCCATTGCACCCACACTTCCACAAAAAAAGTTTTGCTCCAGTAATCTCATGAGTTTGAGTCGTCAAAGAGGAAGTGCTCGACTCTCGTTGTAACTACTAGTAACTAACTCCTAATGTCCTATCGTCTAGCAAAAAAATTAAATAAAACTCTTAGCCTCATGGGCCGGTGCTTGAGGCTGGTGCAAGTGTTTTCTAAGATGGACAAAATTTGACTATTAGTTTTTCCCTTTGGCAAAAAAGATCTACTAACGTTCTGTTCCTTTTTTATCAATTTTTTTCTAACGGCACCCGACACAAAAATCCTCGCTCCGGCTGGAAAAAAAAAAATTCTCTGTCTCCACGTTGCGGACTCCGTCACCAGGCCCCCACTGAAGTACAAGTCAAAATTGGAGTCCCCTCTCCCAAGGGGGCTCTACACTTATGACAAGGTGGTCAATGAACACTCTTAAAAATTATGTAGTACATTAATTTTGGTTTGGCAATTTTTTGAACACTCAATCCTAATAGTCTTGTGGGAAAATAGTTGAGCATCTAGCCTAAAAACAATTGCACACCTAGCCCATAACCCGCTTTCAGCCGATAACTAAAATGAATAAACTACCGAAAAAAATTGAAAGCAAAGGAAGAGAAAGAACAACAGAACATTAATGATCGTTCAAGAAAAATAAAGGGAAGAGCACTTGCCACTGAACACCTAATTCATTAGCTCGAACAAAGCTTACTGAACTAGTGGAGATAAGCTAATTGCTGAATACCCAGTTACAAATTTCTCTGAAGCCACCACTGCCCTCCCAACCACCTATTCCAAGGATTGACCTCAATGTTAAGTCTGCTGCTCCAACCACTTTGACCTACCACCTCGGTACGACGGTACCCAACCTTGAAGCACGCCACAGCCAAGTCACATAGAAAAAATAGATGCTCAATTGATGGTTCGTGTCCCAGTTGTGGGTCTGCAAAGGAATCGATTTAAAAAAAAAACGATTCCTTTGCAGACCCACAACTAGGACATGAACCATCAACAGACAAAAAAGGTGCAGAGTTGATTTTTTTCTTTTAAACCCGACTGTTATGAATTTTTCCTAGTTCTTAACCATCTCCGATTTTTATGTGATGTTTCTCTAAGTCTACTATCCCTGTGTAAAATTTTTAGGCCAAAATCTCTACTCACGAGTTCTTTAAAAATCTCAAAACATGAGTTATTCTGTTTGGATGTCAAACCTGAAACTAGTATTTTATAGTTGTGGTTCTTGAATTTTAAAGTTAAATCCCAATCAGAAATATATGAAAGTTTCATATGAAGAACCCATGTGTCTGGTGTATTGTGCAATATCATCGGAATGAAATCCGAAGAGAAAACGTTTAGATAAATGGGGAACGGTGAGCCCAACTGATTCTTTTACTGAGAAAGCAGAATTTTGCATTCCTAGCAATACGTTACATGGACTTTTTTAAATGTGTAGATTACCGTGTTAGACACTAGACACGCGGATACGGGTACGGGATTTTTGTCCGACATGTTTAGTTCGACACTCACCTTAGCTCACACATTATGCAATTCAAATTTCCCCTGAACTTCGAACAGAACTCATATATTATGCATGAATGGCCCTAAGGCACCTCCTAACCACCATTTCTCATATAAGAAATACCAAAGAATATGAATGTTTAGGGTGAATCTTGTAGAATTCTCAGATTCTCTCAATACAGAATTGAAGCCCGTTACTGGATATATGACCCTAACTAAGATATTTCCAGATAGACTTAACAAATCTAACAAGCCAGCTAATGTCACATGCGTAGCATTACATTCTAACAGAATTTGTTAAAGAAGTTTAGATTATGCTTTCTTTACTTCTGATCAGATTCAATTTGAGAGAGAAGAGAGAGTTTAGATTAATGCTTAGCTTTACATTCTAACAGAATCAGATTCAGATTATCAGATTCAATTATAGGAAGAGAGAGAGAGAGAGAGAGAGAGAGAGAGAGAGAGAGAGAGAGAGAGAGAGAGAGAGAGAGAGAGAGAGAGAGAGAGAGAGAGGCCAGCTAATGTCACATGCGTAGCATTACATTCGAACAGAATTAGTTAAAGAAGTTTAGATTATGCTTTCCTTACTTCTGATCAGATTCAATTAGAGAGAGAGAGAGAGAGAGAGAGAGAGAGAGAGAGAGAGAGAGAGAGAGAGAGAGAGAGGTGAGTAAAGGGTGATTAGTACTTAATTTCTTGGTATTGATGAGAATTTGGTGGGTGGGGTCATGTCACAACCAACCTCACTTTCCTACCCCATTTAGCTGTACATTCACCGGCTTCCTACAGCCTCTCGGAAACACCATAAGTAAAGAAAGCATATTTGTGAACTCCCATCGACTCAAGTGGCATCTCCTTTACATTTATGCATCATCATATGCTTTGATAGGGAGCAGTGGTCTCTTAGTGCTTGACGACTAAGTCTTCTCTTGAACTCTATTCAGTGCCTGCCATGAAATCCCAAGAAGCCTCCTCTTCCACTTCTCTATTCACTTATCAGGTGTTCTTGAGCTTCAGAGGCGAAGACACTCGTAAGGCTTTTACTGACCACCTATATACAGCTTTGGACCGTGCCGGGTTTCGCACCTTCAGAGATGATGATGGATTAGAAAGAGGAGAAGATATCAAGTCTGAACTAGAGAAAGCAATTCGAGAGTCGAGGATGTCTATAATTGTCTTCTCAAAGAGCTATGCATCGTCAACTTGGTGCCTCGACGAGCTTGTGATGATCCTCAAACGCAAGACTTATGGACATGGAGTTCTACCTGTCTTCTATGATGTGGATCCATCTGAAGTGAGGAAGCAAAACGGAAGTTTTAAAGAATCATTTGCAAAGCATGAAAAGAAACTCAAATCAAAAAGAGGAAAACAAAAGGAGGAACTGAAGAACAAGGTAGGAATCATGGAGGGCTGCACTCAGAGATGTTGCAGATCTGGTTGGGATGAATTTAAAAACTCAAGCTGATGGGTAAGTTTCTCGTGGCTTGCCTATTTAGTTAGGCATAACTTGCACCCCTTTTCATTTCATACTTATCTAATAGTTTCAGTAGTCATAATTAGATGCTATTTTTTTTTAGTTATAGGGTGGAGATGTGTGGTTTCTTGGTTCATGCAAAAAAAAAAAAAAAAGAACACGGTTCGTGCGATTCACTTATGTATTCTTATTGTGTTTTTTTCTTTTCCATCTGCATCACAATTGTTCAGCCACGAGGCAAGGTTTATCCAGAAAATTATAAATGTTGTTGGAGACAAAATAAGTCGGGCAACCTTGGACATGGATCCCCACTTGGTTGGAATACCTTCACGAGTCAAAAACATTCAACTTTGGCTAGAAGATGAGTTAACTAATGTTGGCATAGTTGCAATTTGTGGAATGGGTGGGATGGGAAAGACAACCATCGCAAAATTTTTGTATAATTTCTACTTCTCCAGATTTGAATCTAGCAGTTTTCTTGAAAATGTAAGAGAAAGTTCAAGAGGACAAGAAGGTTTACTTCGTTTGCAAAGACAACTTCTTTCAGACATTTTCAAGACAAGAAAAGTATATCTACATAGTGTTGTTGAAGGAACATCTAAGATTAAAGATGCCATACATAGCAAAAGAGTTTTTCTAGTTCTTGATGATGTGGATAAACGTGATCACTTAGAGGCAATATTTGGAATAAGAGATCGGCTTTCTTCAGGGAGTAAAATCATCATAACCACGAGATGTGAGCGGTTACTGGTGGCTAATGAATTCTCCAAGGTGCATAGGCTTGAAAATCTGGATCACGAGGAATCCTTAGAGCTCTTTAGCTGGCATGCATTCGGAAAATGTTGTCCCGACAATGATGATGAAGAGGTCTCAAAAAGAGTGGCAGGCCACTGTGGGGGGCTTCCATTAGCGCTTAAAGTTTTGGGCTCTTCCTTATAAGGGAAATCCTTAAATGTATGGAAAAGTCAATTAGACAAATTGGAAACATTTCCGTTGGTGAAATCTTTGAAAAACTCAGAATAAGCTATGATTCTTTGCAAGACATGCACGACAAAAATCTATTCCTATATCTTGCTTGTTTTTTTGTTGGAAGCGATGTGGACTATGCAGTTTCAATCTTAGACAGCTGTGAATTTTTCACAATGGTTGGTATTGAAAACCTCGTGGACAGATGTCTTATATCCATTGGTTATAGTAATAACATAATGATGCATCATTTGCTTCAAGAAACAGCAAGAGAAATTGTCAACCAAGATTCAACCGAACCAGGTGAACGTAGAATCCTCTGGAATCATAAGGATGCCTTTAATGTTTTGAGACACCACACTGTAAGATTTAAATTTGCTCTTCATTTTTTTTTTTTTTTGTTATTTTTCTAGAGATGTTTTTTACTAATTAGTCTTCCCACCACATGTCCTCCTGTTTCCCTTTTTCTGTTATGTCAGGGCACAAGCAGAGTAGAAGGGCTTAAACTCGATATGTGTTTATTGAAGAAAGATAAGTATGCAAGTACAAACTTGGGTTGTTCCCCTAAAAGATATGGTTTCAGCATCTTCTCCTCTTGGCTTGAAGCCACTAGTCCAGAAATTTCGAATCAAGTACTTTTGACGGTGATGCATTTAGAAAAATGCACAAACTAAAAATTTTGCAGCTCAATCTTGTATATATTAGTGGACCCTACGAAATGCTTACGAAAGGATTAAGATGGTTGTGCTGGAGTGAATTTCCGTTGAAATCCATACCTAGTGATTTTCCTTTGGAAAGCCTTGTTGTTCTTGAAATGCTTTATAGCAGCTTAAAATATCTATGGGAAGGAACCAAGGTATGTTGTTGTTGTTTTTTTTTTTTTCACATTTTATTGCAAACTGAATTAATGGCTAACAACCACTTCTTTTTTACTTCTTCTTTTGCAGTTTTTAGAGTTTTTAAAGATCCTCAATCTAAGTCATTCCCCTAACCTTGCCAAAACTCCGGACTTTTCCCAAATGCCCAATCTCGAAAGTTTGTTGCTTGAAAATTGCACAAGTTTGGTTGAGCTTCATGAATCCATTGGATGCCTCGACAAACTTGTTTTGTTAAATCTGAATGATTGTAAAAATCTGAGGAAGCTTCCTAGAAGCATTGGTATACTAAAATGTTTGGAAACGCTTATCATCTCTGGTTGCTTAAATCTTGAGGAATTTCCAACAAACCTGGGAAATATGAATTCTCTAACTATACTTGAGGCAAGTGGAATTGCAAGGAATCAATCTCCCTCTACCAGTGCGGAGGTGAACGCAATGCGATCTTTCATCTGGCCTTGGTTGTTGAAGCCAAGAAAAAATCCAGAAATTTCATTTGCTTCATTACCACGATCCTTGGTAGAACTAAGTCTTGTGGACTGTAATCTTTCAGACGATGCCTTTTTAGGAGATCTTAGCAACCTAAGCTCATTGAATTATATAAATCTAAGTGGTAATCCAATTTCAAGCCTCCCAAATTTCATCAGACGTCTTCCTAGGCTTGAGAACCTTTACTTATATGAATGTTACAACCTCCGGAAACTCGACCGGCTCCCCAATATACTCAGTTATGGAAGTGCGCGGAATGAAATATTGGTCGAGGAAGTAACCTTTCAAGTCCTTCATGGTCCAACAACTATTTGTCATTTGGATACATGCGACCATGTGGGTAAGATCATTGGAAAAATCAAATTGGAACCCATAGGAAATGTTCCAGCTGAGATTAGTAGAAGTTTGGGGTTGTCAAACTGGCGATCCATGGAAGACACATATGTAAAGCTATATCAAGGGCCCATACCGAAACAGAAGCTTCCCCTCCAGGTTCTCTGTGTGTGTGTGTGTGTGTGTGTGTGTGTGTGTTTGGGAGGGTGATGGTTTAATTTTCTTTATTTGGTACAGGGATGTCATGGAACACATATATTCGACACTTATCTTCCTGGCAGCAAGGTTCTATTATGGTTCTGTATTAACAATCTAGGATCCTCAGTGTCTTTTATTGTGCCTCCAAATCTTAATTCAAGAGTACGAGGCTTGAGTGTTTGTTGTGTGTATGACTTGTCTGGTGCTCCATTCGACTATATAAATGATCCACATATTGTAGTAAGTAATAAAACAAAGGGGTTGATTTGGAGCTATCGCCCACATGTATTTGGAGTTGGAGAAGATGGAGAGGATATGATGTGGTTAAGTTATTGGAAGTTTGGAGAACATTTATTGGAAGCTGGTGATGAACTCAAAGTTTCAGTGGTGGAGGGGATTGGAGAGGAATTTATGCAAGTAAAGGAGGTTGGAGTC
>CM029274.1:32577238-32605380 GCA_016920895.1 Vaccinium myrtillus
GCCCTGCATGCAAGGTGCACCTTTCTTTAGCTCATAAATTAGAACTACACCTGTTGAAAACTAATGGTCCACCACGAACACAGAGGATTAAAATTAGAACTATGACACTTTAGCTCATAAATAAGTGAAACGCAACATTAAACTCATGACTTATGAGTCCATTCTCTTTGTTTTTTCAATAAACAATCAAACGAATAGATGCACCAAAAAAAAAAGTTGAATCTTGAAAACTACCATCAAATTAAGCACTTTGTAACATTGATTTGTTTTTATTTTTTTTTACTTGTATGTTTTTTTAGTTTTTTATGACTTATTACTAAATGGGCAACCAAGTCTGGCGTTGGGCTTGGGTAACCCAAATGTCAGGGCCAGCCTTGTTTATACCATCGGCAATGGACATGGAGAGAGAGGAGCACGATACTTACCAAAAACATTGTTCTCTTTCTCAAGTTTTTTCCCTTCAGATTCTTTAGTTATGAGTATAAGTTTTGTTTGAGCCAATGAATTAGGTGTTTGTAGTGGCAAGTGCTCTTCCCTTTATTTTTCTTGAACGATCATCAATGTCCTGTTGTTCTTTTTTATTTTTTTTTGGTAAATAAGTCCTGTTGTTCTTTCTCTTCCTCTGCTTCCATTTTTTTTTTTTTTTTTGGTAGTTTATTCATTTTAGGCTAGATGTTCAACTATTTTCCCTCAAGACTATTAGGATTGAATGTTCAAAAAATGACTAAACCAATATTACTACTACATAATTTTTAGGAGTGTTCAATTGACCACCTTGTCATAAGTGTAGAGCCACCTTGGGAGAGGGGCTCCAATGTAACTTGTACTTCAGTGGGGCCTGGTGACGGAGTCCACAATGTGGTGACAGAAAAAGAAAAAAAAAATTCCAGCTAGAACAAGGATTTTTGTGTCCGGTGCCGTAAGAAAAAAATTGATAAAAAGAGGAAAGTACGTGGCAATTTGTCCGTCAGTAGATCTTTTTTGCCAAAGGGAAAAACTAATAGTCAAATTTTGTCCGTCTTAGAAAACACTAGCACCAGCCTCAAGCACCAGCCCACGTGAGGCTAAGAGTTCTATTTTTATTTTTTGGTTGGACGATAGGATGTTAGGAGTTACTCCTAGTAGTTACAACGGAAGTCGAACACTTCCTCCGTGACAACTCGAACTCATGGGATTACTCGAGCAAAACTTTTTTTTTTTTTTGTGGAAGTGAGGGTGCAATGGCTGCCACCAGCCCCACCATACCTCCACCACCGCCACCGGCAGTATCCAATGTCAATGTCTATGACTAGATCAATGAGCCTCATGGATCTTCATTGTTGTTATTCCAAGCAGACGCAAAAACACAAATTCTTTCATCTCTAGGAAAGTAGCTAAATGACAAGCATAAACAAATATCCACATACCTAAGGTTTGCGAGACCAAAAAGTGTGTCACTATCTTCAAATATACCAAGCACAGAATCACACACAAAGATACAGATACTTATACAATTCTCCTAAATCAGGTAATCCACGGAGGCAACGATTTCGGGATAATTTACAGTTAGTGAACTTCACTACCTTTGATTTCTGCACCACTCTCTTACGCCCAAAAGGTAAGAAGGGGATTTACAATTCAAGGTATATTCTAGATGGAAAAACAACTTTTAAGGTTAAATCTATTTTCTGAAAAAGAAAGACCACTTTCCACCTCTCATGAGCTGGTCCATGTTGGAAACTCGGTTTCAAATAATCTGGAAATAAACACAAACAGTAATTAAGAATAATCAGTAAAATGTACCGGGCCTATTTCAGTACACCGGAAATTGGCGAGAGACGATTCTAGTCGAGGCGAGTATTAAAATACCCTGTCCTTAAGGCAAATTCGCCCTCCACTATGGTGCTGTTGGAGAACTTGGGCGTTTACCTCCAAGGAATACCCGACTTTCACCGGCCGGAAGCAGCACTGCAATCTGATCGATAGGCGAACCAGGAGACTACGCAGAACTCTCAGAACTTTTGATGCAGTAAGTGCAGAATGTTATGCAACGAAAACGTTTTTTTTTTTAATGCATGAGTGGAGGAGGGTCCTATTTATAGATAAATAGGCACCCGAACGGAAAGGTACGAAATGAAAAGGCACGGCTGCTCGGAACGGACGCAACTCGTCGGAAGTGAACAGTCACACTGTTTCGGTAGGAGAGGAAAATAAATCAAACAAAGTGATGCAACTCTTGGTTTATAAGAGATGCAACTCTTGGTTTATTAGCCTCCAATTCAAGATAAATTCAAAGGGATTAATAACTAATTAAAAGATATTTTCACCCACTCAAAATATTAATTATTTATCCAATGATATAATTTGGAGACAATTTTCATTCACTCAAAATATGATTACAAAACCATATTTTTCCAACAATCCCCCACATGAATGAAATTGACGAATAAAAGTGCAGATGCAAATGTTCTGAGAGTTACAATAGGAAATCTCCCGCATGGGGTTAGGTAGCTTTTGGCTTTGAACCTCGCCTTGTGAATAACTATCGGACTTACTAGCTAACCAGTGAACACGATGTCTTGAACTGTTCAGCCGTTTGTGTAAGCCAAGACAATAGTCAACACACAGGATCATTCCAGACGTAATTTGGTTCTTACGGTTGTGCTCATTACGGCCCTGAGACACTCCTGGTCTTCATGAATGTTTTGTAGAGAATTCTGCCCATGACATTCTCATAGAAGCGGCCCCTTCTACATCCACATAGGTGAATCTCAATAAGAGTATTCTGCTATACCCTACTTGGATTTTCCAAAGTTTAAGAATCATTAAAGGCATTGCCTAACCTTTTACGCTGCAGACATCACTGTTGCATCATAGGAATGGGTAGAGACATAGTCTCCACAGTGATTCTCCTAAGTCTCATATAACTCGGTTGTCCCGTTGAACCTAGATCTTGGGATCTCCAGTCAGCTAGGTTGGGTTGCCGTTATAGAGGCTTTTAAGTTATGGGCTTTAGCTCCATTCCCTTCGATGATTATTTGTTCTCTAGTCAAAACTTGATTAGACGGATCCGTAATAAAAATTTGACATTTCATTCTTTAAGTGAGAACAAAAGTTTAACGGTACATGTCTATAATATTGAGACTTACCGTTTTGCGTGGTCCTCTATGCCTTTCCAACTACCGATGGCCATCGTATCATAAACCCCAGCATAGAATTGAACCACATTGGAACATCCTTTAAGAAATGGCATAGCCACTCTAATTACTAGCCTTTGTCTTATGTAACGAGTTGATCAGACTCTAACATAGACTTTGCTATACACACGTATGAGGATTTCCAATTAGTGTTGCACGCCAATAGTGAAATAAATCATTCTTTGAATTTTAAGTCACTAGATTAAATATCCGAATTGTAACACTATATTCTTCAAGTATAGTTGGATATTTTCTAATGTACAACACACATTTCAATTTCGTGAAAAATTATAAGTATGACATCCCCCACAATTCTGAGATTAATTCAGAATCAATCGAAATAATTTTAAAAAATGTGACATGTTACTACAAATGCCACAACTTCCTCTTTATCTCTTTTGTCTCAAGAGATATTATCAAACCAACCCTAACGAGTAACTTACTCAAAATCGAGTAAATTTTGTTAAAATTTTCCACGATTAAAACTCAAAGCCGCACACATTTGATTTACCTTTACAGATTCACTGGAAACTTTCTAAAACACGAATAGACTTTGCCCAAGTGACTTTTATATGGCACAAAAATTATACTCATTTATTAATGAATAATGCAACGTATGCTAACCCAATCTTCAATCCAATTCTAAAAGAAGATAAAAAGTCACTATAAAGCACTAAGTACAATAAATAAGAAAACTCAAGAATATATGCCGAAGATGTGAATCTTATTAATATCCGGAGAGGCCGGAACTAAGTCGATACATTCATTGTGTACAATCTATTGCACGTTATAGCCTAATTAACCAGAGAGACTCAGTTCTGATACACCATCAGAAAGACACTCCATTGCACCCAAATTAGCCTCTACCGGTTTCTTGTTAAAGTTTCCTTTCTTGCTTTGGCAATCAGATGCTCGATGGCCTTGTTTATCACACACAAAGCATCTCCCATCAAACCTAGCCTTTTTGCCCAAACCTCCTCGCGGACCGAGGTCAATACCTTTGCCCGAATTCTTCCTCTTGTTGCTCTTTTTCCATTTGCTAGCCTTGCCTATTTTCTCAACCATGTTGGCCTTAGCTGCAAATTGGTTCACAGTTCTCTTTTCCAAATTAAGAGTTTGCTCTTCCATTCTTAGACGTAGAAGCAGATCTTCCATGGTCATCTCCTTACGCTTATGTTTCATTTGCTTCTTGAAATCCTTCCAAAGAGGTGGCAGTTTCCAAATAATTGTAGCCACTTGGAATGATTCACTCAAAATCATCCCTTCTGTATGAATCTCATGAAGTAGAACTTGGAGTTCTTCGACCTGACCCAAAACGGACTTCGTGTCGACCATCTTGAAATCCAAGAACCTCCCCAGAACAAACTTCTTCAGTCCAGCGTCTTCAGCCACATACTTTTTCTCCAAGGTAAGCCAGAGTTCCTTGGCAGTTTTAGCCGTACAATACACGTTGTATAGCGCGTTGTCCAATCCGTTAAGTATGTAGTTACGGCAGAGAAAGTCGGAGTTCTTCCATTCATCATGGGCAATCCGAACCTGAGCATCCGTCTCATTCTCCGCGATAATGGGGGCATCTTCCGATAAATATATTGCCAAACGGAGAGTCGCAAGGTAGAACAACATTTTCATTTGCCACCTTTTGAACTCCGTTCCATTGAACTTATCCGGTTTTTTAGCATGACTCAATGGCACCACGGCCGGAGCCAGAACCGGAGCAACAACATCAGTAGGAATAATAGGAGGAACGGGAGGAGTGGGTGGAACATCACCAACTTTTAAGGTTTCGGTAGTCATTTATGTTGCACAAACAGAAAATCGACACAAAAGTAAATAATAAATTTAACTTTAACCGGAAACCAAACGATGTCTAACACTGAATAATATAAAGAAATCTGAGTAAAATACTAACTAAAAGACGATTGTTCTTATAAATAGGATTTATATTACTAAACCCGAGAGCAGTAAAATCCAAAACAAAATACAGATCACTATTGTGCAAATCAAAGTTAACAGCACACTATCAATTGAAATGAGAGATGTTTGCTTCCTCAAACAAAACAGTTTTCCAAAGGAACCAAAATCTTTATGCCTTAGTCAATAAAGAATTTAAAAACCCAAACACCAACAGAAGGTACTCGAAATAAATTTAATAAATACACACGGAACACACAGTAACACATGTATATTTGAACAAAAGTTTGATATGCAAAATCTAATTACTAATAACATCGAAAAACTACGCTTAGTGATTAAACCCGAATTAGAGGAAGTAGACAATCAGACATAGTTTAGACGAATAGGCAACAAGTAAAAACACCCAATTCTAAATTAGCAAGACCCAACAGTCACATCCCTTCGTTTGAACTTAAAGGTTACAATTTTCAATTTAAAAACAATAGTCACACCGTTTTAGTTTAACCCTGAGAGTCACACCTCTTGATGTAAAACCATAATAAAGGGGTACCAAAATAAGAGGGACCCTTAAAATGTGAAACATTGAGGGTCTAAAGCAACAACACCTCATAATTCAACCCCAAGGCTCGCACAAATTTTATGTATATCCAAATAACTGACGAGCCGTTTCAGAACTCCTAGTCGTAAAACGCATGCATGCTCATATCCATGATGTGATTTCAAAAGACACTTGTCCGACAAACCAATCCCCAATCATGCCACGTACATTAGCATAATTAATTATTACTAATGTTATGGGGCAGCAGTTTCGGCTAATTCGAGCAGACTGTTAGGGGCTGTTTTTCGGGAGTCTTTTGTGGTGGTTTTTAGTTTGGGTTTGTCTCTTTTGGGTGGTTTTCTTTTGGTTGGCTTTCTTTGCTTTCTTTGTTTTTTTCTTCTTCTCCTTTCTTTTTCTCTCATTCAACCTCGGTTGGATGCCTCTCGATGTACCCTTTCGAGTTTTCTAATATATCTTCTTCTGTTGATCAAAAAATGTTATGGTTTCCCACCATTGGATTTTATGATATTCCCATTGGTCATGTGGCTACCTATATATATAGGCGTGCATTCACACCCTTTGTAAAGGGTGTCCTGCTACCTCTTCCCAAAGGATATAACCCTTTATAAGTGTTGCAACTTCACAAACAGGTTTATGCCACCAATGAACCATTTCGGATAGAAATAAAAAGAAAGCCACTGGCTGCCAATTATAGGCGGGCTACACACCTATTGAAGGAATGGGGTGTGTCCTTTTTTCAAAAGGCATAACCCCTTATAAGAGTTGTGACTTTTCCAAACAGGTGTGAGCAAACGACACACCACTTCGGCTGACCAACGATTCAGACTTGCACTCATTCAACTTTAAAAAAAAAGTTTGAAAAACTGGGTCCTAAAAATAGATTTATTTTATGCCCATACCGAAATTGAAGTTAATAAACATGATTTTAAAAGAACACTAGACCAAGTGAACAAATTTCACGAGATCAACAGATAGTTCTCCAAATCAAAACGAATTTAGAATAGAATTTAAAAACCGGTAGGAATTCAAAACCGAAAAAATCAAGTGCTTTGGTCCTCTTAACTAACAAACAGAAGAGTCACAAGTACTGCATGTAACTAATAGGCCACGAAGAAAACTATGACTAAAGACAGTTTGCAAAATTTGGAAATAAATTAGTAAACCCACGACCCACTTAGACCAATAGGATTACAAAAATATATAAGCCCACTGACTAGACTTATGCAAACTGAGAATTCAAGCACCAAATTCAACCAAAAATTGCCGAGAACCCACACTATGATTAGAATTAAAGATGCTAAATTAATCACTCTAACAAATTCCTTATTAAAATAATCTGGAAATAAACACAAACAGTAATTAAGAATAATCAGTAAAACGTACCGGGCCAATTTCAGTACACCGGAAATTGGCGAGAGACGATTCGAGTCGAGGCGAGTATTAAAATACCTTGTCCTTAAGGCAAATTCGCCCTCCACTATGGTGTTGTTGGAGAACTTGGGCGTTTACCTCCCAGGAATACCCGACTTTCACCGGCCGGAAGCAACACTGCAATCTGATCGGTAGGCGAACCAGGAAACTACGCAGAACTCTCAGAACTTTTGATGCAGTAAGTGCAGAATGTTATGGAACGAAAACGTTTTTTTTTTTTTTTTTTTAATGCATGAGTGGAGGAGGGTCCTATTTATAGATAAATAGGCACCCGAACGGAAAGGTACGAAATGAAAAGGCACGGCTGTTCGGAACGGACGCAACTCGTCGGAAGTGAACAGTCACACTGTTTCGGTAGGAGAGGAAAATAAATCAAACAAAGTGATGCAACTCTTGGTTTATAAGAGATGCAACTCTTGGTTTATTAGCCTCCAATTCAAGATAACTTCAAAGGGATTAATAACTAATTAAAAGATATTTTCACCCACTCAAAATATTAATTATTTATCCAATGATATAATTTGGAGACAATTTTCATTCACTCAAAATATGATTACAAAACCATATTTTTCCAACAGTCCAAACCTTAAAAATATCAATATCTCCAGGCACCAACAGAATCTACTTTTACTCCTTACCTGCCAAATGATATACTCCAACCCACTAACAAGTTCTTTTACATATGCTGCTGACATGGAAAAAAGAAAAGGAAAAGAACAGAAATATGTACGAGAATAAATAAATTAACCTGAATCCTAATACCTAATAAAGTTTTTTGATATCTCGCTATTCTTCCTATACACCTAATCCGGGGATCATTTCCACCGTCCAATAGAAGAGGCCCCAATAAAGTCAAAGCCCGCATAAACTGACTTTAATGATGAAACTAGTATGAGCCTGTGATGCCTTTCACTCATAGTAGAGTTGAAAAGGTAGTACAATGACCCATAACAGAGTTACCCATATGTATCTAGGTTTTTTCCTTTGGACCGGTTATCGCAACCTTTCCTCAACGTGGACTCAATGAGCCTAAAAAATCAAATATTTAACCGTCCTACCGAGACGGGTGGATCACAGTAGAAGTTGCATGAGGGCAGGAGTGATCACAGTAGAAGTTGCATCAGAATATCTATTTAGAGTCCAAGTCCCATAAGAAAGATTTGTTTCAAATCTAATTTTGGCACAAATCTAATTTTTCCCTCCTCTTTTTGCATTGAAAGAATGAGTACCATTTCAAACTCAATGTTACAATTACAAGTCAGAGCTTTAAAAGTACACTGTTAAAATGTTGTATGGTCCCAGATGAATGAGGCCCAGGGAATTAATAAAGAAGCCTGAACAATCAGGTCGATCAACTTAAGCAAGAAAATACACTAATTACACTGCAGGACCGTTTGTTTGACGGGACTAACAGTGAAAGAGATGTATAATTTCACCAGATAAATGCTCTCACCGTGTAGGTGGAATTTAAATAATAATGTTTCACCTACTTGGTATTGTATATTTCACACTTTGTGAGATTATTATATATGCAATGTGTATGTAATCACAGTCAGAAATATTTCCACCAAACACCTGTTAGTCACCTTAGATATGTAATTTAATCTAATACTCATATTCGGTCAAACAAACAGGCCTGACAATATGACAATATGAGTAACTTTCAAGGTACAGTCATCCCACTCAGGCACCAGCATCAATAGAAAGAAAGATCACTTTCCAGCTCTCATGTGCTGGTCCAAGCCCCAAGATATCATCCCACTCAGGCACCAGCATCAATAGAATCTATATTCAGTAACTGCCAACTGATACAACTCCACTAACAAATTCTTTTATGTAACAAAAGAAACAAACCTGAATCCTAGTCCTTAAAAAACATTTTTGTAATTCCCTTGCATTAGAAACATATGCTGTGATCAAGGAGGATCCGTATAACATAGGTTATACCTTCATAGCTGTGATTAAAAGCACTAGGAAGATTGAGGTGAGGAAGCACTTCTCACATTAGAAACATATGCTGTGATTAAGCTAAAGAGCAAAGATGGAAACACCACATGTTTTAGCCATACCTTATCCTGCACAGGGCCATGTAATTCCCTTGCTAGAGCTTGCGCAACGTCTAGCACAACACGGATTCAAAGTCACGTTTGTGAACAGCGAGTTCAATCACAAAAGGGTGATGAATGCATTGGACGAAGACAATGTAGGGAACCATGTAAATCTGGTTTCGATATCAGATGGGCTGGAACCATGGGAGGACAGGAATGACTTGGGAAAGCTGACGGCATCCGCCTTGGAGGTCATGCCTGGGAAGCTAGAAGAGCTTATAGAAAAGATTAATGGAACAGACAACAACAAGATCAATTGTATTATAGCTGATGGGTGCCAGGGATGGACCTTCGAAGTTGCAGAGAAGATGCGGATCAGACGAGTGGCCTTTTATCCTGCTGCAGCTGCCCTATGGGCTTTGGGATTCAGCATTCCGCAACTGATTGCTGATGGGATTATAGACAGTTATGGTAAGACATCTTGTCTAACTCTTGATTTTTCTGCAAGAACAAAATATGGAAAGAACAGTCCAGTATGTTACAAGTAGTTACAAATATAGGTCAATAGAACTGAGCAAATACAATGGAAGTTCCTGTTATCGTAGCACTACAATATCAACTAAAACAGCAATGGCAACAAAAAGTAAAAAACCAATCAGGGTAGCCCTGCGGTTAATTAAAGGTTGAAAAACAGGAGATCTTGTGCTCAACTCTTGCTGGCAACGTAATGGTTTATCTTACACCTTTACTTGTGAGTGGTTGTAGGTATTCAGGATTTAACCTCCCTCTGGCATCACTGGGAAAACAAAAACTGACAAGAAAATATGGAGAATTTATCAGTGTCAATCCGTCCGAATAAATTAGCATAGTGATCCAAAAACAGCATAGCCTTGCCGGTTTCTATTATTGTGGAAAGTAGAACTTTTCTGCGCCTCAAAGTAAATATGTTGGCATCACTATGAGAACATGTTACGATCTACCAAACATTAAGAAGAATATCCCAACTTTTGAAAAAAAATGGTTTCCAATTACATTGCAAGTTAACTAGTTTTGTTTATCCTTCCATTACGGATTTCTTTGTGATAGGATATTATCGATTCTTTTAACCAGGAACTCCAGTGAAGAGTCAGATGATCCAGCTCTCACCAGCCATGCCTTCAATGAACACAGAAAACTTTCCATGGATGTGCTTTCAGGACGAGAACACAAAGAACATCCTTTTTGGTCTTAATACTAGAACCATCAAGGCTGTGAAATTTGCAGATTGGCTGATCTGCAATTCAAGTTATGAGCTAGAGCCAGCAGCATTTTCCTTATTTCCGAATTTCCTACCAATAGGTCCACTTTTGGCAAGTAACCGGCTGGGAAAGTCAATCGGCCACTTCTGGCCAGAGGACTCAACTTGCTTGGAATGGCTTGATCAGCAGCCAGCACGATCAGTCATCTATGTTGCATTTGGGAGCTTTACAGTTTTTGATCAAACCCAATTCCAAGAGTTGGCTATGGGGCTAGAACTAACCAACCGGCCATTTTTATGGGTGGTGAGGCCAGATATAACAGAAGAGGCCAATGATGCTTACCCTACAGGGTTCAAAGGAAGAGTAGCAACTCGTGGGTGAATGGTAGGTTGGGCACCTCAGGACAAGGTCCTCTGTCACCCCTCTGTGGCTTGTTTCTTAAGCCATTGTGGCTGGAACTCCACAATTGAAGGCGCAAGCAATGGGATTCCTTTCCTGTGCTGGCCTTATTCGGGTGACCAGTTTTTTAACCAGAGCTACATTTGCGATGTTTGGAAGATTGGCTTGGGGTTTAACAGAGATGAAAGTGGCATCATCAGAAAGGATGAAATTAACGGCAAAGTGGAACAACTTCTGGCCAATGAGGCATTGAAAGCAAGGGCTCTGCATCTAAAAGAAGTGACTGCAGAAACTGTCAAAGAAGGTGGCTGCTCTAGCAATAATTTTAACAATTTCATCAAGTGGCTGAAGGAATAGACAAGTTTTTCATGCTACTACAGGATGCATGTTATTTCTGTTTGGTTCTTTCTGTGATTTCAAATCAAAACAATAAGGAAAAGGCTGATATTGCATAAGGAAAACTCTATACAAGGATATCATGTTATTATGGATGTGTATCCTGCACCTTTCCATATACGATTCACCAATTACAACATACAAGTAGGTACCTGGCATACCACATGTTAGAGCTTGTCCACCTTGCTTGATTTTACATTTACTATATGAGCTTATCAGCCTCTTCACTCATTGTCGATTGCTTCTAAGTAGGTGCTTAAACATGGTATTAAAGACAGGCTTTCGAGCTTTTGACAAGTCTTTCTTGATTGAATTGTATCATCGTTTGTGCCTTAAGTGCACATTCTTTCAGTGTAATTTTGGGTTATGGATCCTTTATTTACCTCTTTGTGTGCACATGCCATGGAGTTTTGTACCTTGTCCACGTTGGTTAATAATTACATCTAGAACTAGTTTATGAGCCTTAGGAGGCTCTCCACTCATTACCTATAAGTTTTCCGATAGATACTTTAACATCACAAAGTAACGGATAGATAAGCATACAAAAGCAATTGACAAATAGATCACGATATAAAAGAAATTCAAGACCTAAAAGTAGCACCAAAACACTGGTAAAAACATGTTACATACAGGGGAAATTCCACTTCACCTGTGTAGTTGGTTAGTAGTGGAATTTCATTAAGGAAAAGGCTGATAATGCATTAGGAGAACCATCTGCAAGAATACCATGCTATTATGAAAATGTGTATCATGCGCGTTTCGATGTACGATACTACAACTGCACAAGAGTTGGTACTTGGAATACCACATGTTAGAGCTTGGCCACCTCGGTAAATTATTGTCTCTAAACTTAATTCAGCGAGCTCTTTCGCGAACAATAACGGCGTGCATCACGAGGGTTTAGATTTGTGCTTTATACAGAGAGACTTGACTTAGGTTCCAACCAAGCTCATATCAAGCTCGTGCCTTTCATGACGCCCCAAATAACCACCTCTCGGAATGACGTCGTGCATGACAACTACAGAATAACAAGCGAGCAAACACCACGTGGCAAAGCAGTCCCACTCGACATCGGTGTGGCTCCACGTTGTGTCACACGTCATCCTTCTGCACATCGACCCGACACCTTGCCCTGCCCGTTATGCCACGAGCTGAACGGCTCATCTGGCCATTAGGGGCTTGGCCATTGGGCCCTTAGGCCTTTCTGTACATTGGGCTTGTCCAGACGGACTGGGTACAGAATCTATCGTCCGGCCCACTACACCCAAATAAGTTGGCAAGGCATCGAAAGTAAATGCCCCAGGCCGGCAGGGCACCACGTGGCAAAGATATGCGCGATAAAGCCAACACATACTTTAAGGCACGAGCACAGCATGATATTGCCATAAATTTGATTACATAAAAATCAGATTTGTTCGTATAATAACTTACTGAATAACTTTGATAAATTGATAGTTTTGAACAGTTGATTACTACTTTGTCACCACAAATATATGATTCAAGATGCACAACCGAAAAGTTGCCAAACCAAAAGTTGAAACCCATGATATTTAATTACTTAATTTATTTTATGTTATTTTCTCGTAACTATTTGACAATCATTTATTTCAATTCTACAAAAAAAAAATTACAGTTCTCTTTAAAAAAATTATTTTTGGCTATGGAAGACCTAATTAAGCACAGGCACCATACCAGAATAAGCACAGGCACCATACCAGAATAAGCACGGCGTGCCAACGGGCTGAAGCATGTTAGACACCAAAATAAATAGGCCGGCCCGGCCCATTTGAAACCTGTAGATATATAGAAACTCACCGTATATATAATAGAATAACTAACTTTCAATGTCAACTCTAGGTAGCACGACTGACTTTCAAGGTTAACTCTAGTGGCTCAGAAAAGAAAGACCACTTTTCACGTCACAAGCGCTTGTCCAAGCCTCAAAAAATGGTCCCTCTCAGGCATCATGGACCATCAAAAGAATCCAGCACGATTCAGTAACAAATTCTTGGACATATGCTCCTACAAGTTAAAACAGAAAAAGGACAAGGACAAGGACAAATACATGCAAGAGAGAGAGAGAGAAACCTGAATCTTAGTCCCTAATAAACCATTTTTGATAATTCGGCATCTAGTTCAATAGACCGACTAATCCGGGGACTAGTTCCACCATCCCATCAGCAGGGGACCCGATTAAAGCCGAAGACTGTATGAATGGACCTAACAAAGGAATTAATAGCACGTGTTGGGGTAGTTCCTGACTCATTTCCAACCAGGAGACCTTAATACTCCAAAACAAAAACAAAAAAACTGAAGCATAGTACCACAGAGACCTCTGTGAATAAACCAAACAACATCGGTAAAGCCACAAAGCACAAAAATAAAACAAGACAGGGAAATGGAAAAAAAAAAAAACGGAGTTTGATTCCAATCTTTTTGGTGATATAGGGTGTTTGGGCCAGCTTACATGCCCCTCGAGTCCTCAACGAGTTATTGGGGACCAATTCCACCTTCCACTAGCGGGGACTTATTCATGCCAGAGCAAATCCCATAAGGAGAAGGCAAATCCCAAGTCCCATGACTTAAACAACCGGGGTGAACCCCTAGGGACTAGGGTTGTTTGATTCCGATCTTTGAGGACCTTACAAACATTAAAACTTCACAGCTCCTATAAAAGTAGCACGAAGATAGAGCAAAAGAGCAAAGATGGGCCATGTGATTCCACTGCTAGAGCTTGCGCAACGTGTAGCACAACACGGTTTCAAAGTCACGTTTGTGAACAGTGAGTTTAATCACAAAAGGGTTATGAATGCATTATTAGACAAAGACAATGTAGGGAACCATGTAAATCTGGTTTCGATCCCAGATGGGTTGGAACCGTGGGAGGACAGAAATGATTTGCTAAAGCTTACGGAATCCACCTTGAAGATCATGCCTGGGAAGCTGGAAGAGCTTATAGAAAAGATTAATGGATCAGACAACAACAAGATCACTTGTGTTATAGCAGATGGGAGCCAGGGATGGGCCTTGGAAGTTGCAGAGAAGATGCGAATCAGGCGAGCAGCCTTTTGGCCTGCTGCAGCTACCAGCTGGGCTTTGGGATTCAGCATTCCCGAACTGATTACTGATGGGATCATAGACAGTTATGGTAAGACCTCTAGTCCAACTCTTGATTTTTCTGCAACCAAAAAAAAAGGTCAATTCATCCAAATACGAAGGGGAATTAGAGGTCAGATAAGAATTAACGGAAAGAGAGAATTGGGAGAGTACGAAAAAAAAAAAAAAAAAAAAGAGCTAGTCCATTTGAGTTGGTCTGGGTTTGGGTATTTTTTTCTTCTTGTTGTAATCCCTCCATCTATTGGAACTCTCATTTGGTTGTGGAGTAGGCAGTGGGACCGAACCACGTTAATTCTTTGTGTTCACAGAGTTCTAGTGAGGGAGATCGATTGATTGTGTTTTTTATTCTCCTGTTTTGAGTGAATCTCTAGCCTATATATAGGCATAGATGTGACCGTAGGCCAATGGTCACATCTATTTGTTTAAACCCAATAGTCATGTCTATTCGATTCACCCTAACAGTCGTACCTTTTGGTGTGGTTATGTTTATTCATTTAAACCGAATAGACACGCCCCTTGCATTTAATCCAACAGTTGCATCTATTCATTTAACCTGAATAGACACACCCATTGGATTAAAACCGTTCACCAATTACAACATTTAATTTCCATTAAATATTTTTAAAATGTTCCAACAATCCCCCACCATTTTCAAAATATTGAAGATATAACTTGGTTAAGTTCCAACAATCCCCCACCATTTTCAAGATATTGAAAATAAACATTGGATTGACTCGGAAAACTTGTGCAAGGTATCTCACGATTTTAACTATCACCTAGTGAAACACATCAAAGTTAGTCGGAACGCATGGTAGACTTGTCTTTTAACCAGCGATCCTATAATGACCAACCGGACACGTTTCACGCACAAATTTTCTTCTCCTTAGGTAATTCATAAAAGCCGACCCGTGGATTGGCCTTGGGTCTTTATCTTGGTTTTATGAGTGCTCTAAAGTCAAAGCCCCCGAGACCTATAGGAAGCGGCACCACCTCCACACTCACATAGGTAGGATTTTATCAGTGTCCCTGTAATGAAAACACTAAAAACCTATTAAGAGCTAAGTAGCTCAGCCTCCTGTTTTTCTACATTACAAGTACCAAGCACTTTACCTTGGGATGTATAATAAAGTCATTAAGTGCTTGCAATCATGACATATGGTGTACTTTGCTCATTGAACCCAAGACTTGAAGTATATAACAAGCGGTGAGTCGAGTTTCCACCAGGAGTGATCAAAATAAAATGGGCTAAGTCACATCCCTAATGATGTTTACCACATCATAACCCTTGCAAGAATTTACCATTGCCGCGAGGGCAATATTATCCATAGTTATAAACTAACATAGTTCATGATGTGAATTTCATGTCCGGACTAACACCACAATCATAACTATAAACACTCTCTCATAAGTGATTTATGTAAAGATAACCGTGACGAAATACCACGCCACTCCATCTCAATATAAACCTCACTTTAATTCAAGAGAGAAAAATTCCCCACAAAAAGTAAACCTATTTTTTACCCATGGTTCGCATGCTTAATGTATCAGGCGCCTTTGTATCCATTAAAACTTATGGATACCAATTACAAGCATATAAACCAATCCTCTAAATTATTTAATTTAGAACTAAACTTGTGGGACGTAGTCGTATAGAACAATTACATAAACAAAATAGTGGGAACTAACCATTCCAACCATTTCTTATTTCTTCCAATGAAACTACATTTCATTTATTTCACACTACTAGATTTAGCCTCCAATGGTTACACCATTTAGATTAAATCTAAGAGCCACACCTTTTGGGTTACACCCACTGGTTAAACCTTTAACCTCCACACGTATAAGTCAACATGTATATTCAAAGGTGTCTTATATAAAACCGAACTTATTAATTCAAATATAATTCTCAATACCCACCATTATATTCACTTTATGCAAAGAATTTACATACAAAACTTACAAACATATAATGCAATGTACAGTTTAAAATTGCTTCCGAATCAAGAATATTAAAAACTACAATATCTAACAATTTCACCAAGCAAATTATCCGATATAATTTAAATAGCCACCAATTCAGTTAACTACTGACTACGTGTCCCATATCCCAACACGATTTATTTGATTGATGGTCACGATCGTCAAACACCACTCATTAAGAGCCATATAACACATTACCGCGTTATATAAATATATAATCATGACCATGACATAATTACCATGTCACGTATCACCAACTACAAACCACATAAACTTTGGCTATAAAAATATATCTGAAACCTTTAGTGGGGATATAAACAAAAAAGTATCCATCAACAAAACCTAATTGCCATGGTTATCAAAGTAACATTTCATAAACATCACACAATAACAGTTGCATATGTAAGTTATTATGAGCCAAGTGAAAGAAACCCCACAAAAACAAATGCGCTATATATACAGAAAAAGGCAAGCTGCTAATAACCCATTAACAACCCTTGTGTCTCGACTCCTAATCACAAGTGCACCGGTGTCTCTTTCTTAAGACACAAAATATACCACGAGTCACCAAAATTATTGTTGGAATTGTGTCTTGAATTTCCTCTTTTGGAAATTTCCTATTATATTTAGGATTTCCTATTGCGTTTAGGAAATCCTATTGCGTTTAGGATTTCCTATTGCGTTTAGGATTTCCTATTTTGTTTAGGATTTCTTATTCTTATAAATAGGAGCCTTGTGACCTCCTAGGTTTTTGGACTTCTTGAGTGAATCCCTTTGAGGGAGCCCCTATGGGGTTTCCCGTAGTGTGTTAGGGTTTCTTGGTCGTTCCATTGATAGTCTTTAACTCTTGGGATTGGATATTAGGGTTTTGTGTGTCTCTTTTGTATACTCGAGACTTTGTCCCTAGATATCTGTTGGGTGCTTCAACTGAGAGTTACGGGTATAGCCGACTCTGTGTATTTCTCCCCGTTCATAGTGAATCCTCTCTCGCTCTTCGCCCGTGGACGTACCTCTAGAGCTTCGTGCTTGGGGGGGAACCACGTAAATCTTGTGTCTCGTTTTCTTTGTTGCTTTGTTATATTCTCATACTTCGGGTTTGTCACAACAAACTCGGTTTTGTCACAACAATTATAATCCACTCAAAGTTCCAAGGAGCAAGCAGCACTAATTACACCTTTCAGTGCCAAGTGATGCAACGATACCATAGTAAACAGGTGCAACGGATACCAAGCGGTGGTTAAATATAGTTATAAAACAAACATGTTAGGGAATAAAAAGTCACATGCAAGTAGCACACCCCAAAATAACCAGCAGTCAAGCATCGTATAGAAATGAGATACAATGAATCAGATAAATGTCTAACCCTTTTATCTTAAAGAGTAATTAATAACCCTTTTATCTTAAAGAGTAATTAATATTCACCCACATAATAAACAAAACAAATATGGATCATATCATCGAAAGAGTGCATTCGAAGGCAAAACCATTTTAGCAAAAGTGCATTATAGATTTTTCGAATCACATGTAATGCATTACGATCATACCATAAATTGGATTTCATATTTTAAACACCATGGGCATGTCAAAAGAGAATATATAGCATACCTTACTCCAAAGGAATAAATTATGCAAGGCAATTTACTGAAAATCATTGAAACTTAAAAGATATCCTCATCCTTTCGAAAACCTCCAATCGCGTCAATCCGTCATTGTCTTAATGAAACCAGCTAACCCAAAACATAATCAATCCATTTCCGTGCGAACGGGATCATTCAACTTCACATACCCATTTTAGACATCAGTAACAAATCTAGAGCGTAATCATGCAGAATTTCCAAATGCCGCCCGTAATCGATCATTAGTTCGTCTCAAGAAAGAAAAACTTGTCTCGGCCAACCAATTTAGAATTCATCCGCTTCCAAATCCCGAATGATCAATATCGAAATATCGTCTTAAGATTGTTGGTGCAAAAATTGCGTAATCAATGGAAGTGGATAAAAATAGAGAGAAAACATCGGTTGCTTCAAGACGCGTTACAATGTCGCTTTCCTTAAGACGATATTCGCCCCCACCAATTCGAGTGAATTTGGTGTGCACCGGGTTACCGGCGAATTCGACTCCAAGATACAATGAAGCCCAGTCCCGATAAACTGTTTGTTCAACTGCGTCATGCACAGACGAAGAGGAACCAGAACACCTTCGGATTTTGCGAGCCACCAATAATGCATGAAGGGAGAGAGTTCTAGTGAGAGAGATCGATTGATTGTGTTTTTTATTCTCCTGTTTTGAGTGAATCTCTAGCCTATATATAGGCATAGATGTGACCGTAGGCCAATGGTCACATCTATTTGTTTAAACCCAATAGTCATGTCTATTCGATTCACCCTAACAGTCGTACCTTTTGGTGTGGTTATGTTTATTCATTTAAACCGAATAGACACGCCCCTTGCATTTAATCCAACAGTTGAATCTATTCATTTAACCTGAATAGACACACCCATTGGATTAAAACCGTTCACCAATTACAACATTTAATTTCCATTAAATATTTTTAAAATGTTCCAACAGGTTGGACCTGTAGTTCAGGTTAATTCGAAAGCTGGATGCTTACTGATGCCCTGAATTTTTGTTCGGTTAACCACTTGAGCTTCTTTTTCCCCTTTCGTAAAACCAACAGCAAGGTTTACAACTACGCTACGCATACCCTGGGCCCCAGAAGAAAGAGTTCTCCAGCTAAAGAAACCATAGAACCAACACCTGCCAACCGCATATATTAAGAACCAGATACACATTTGCAGAAACAAAGAGTGATAAGAATCATATATTCTGAATATCTCAGCATATCTTTATTACTCCATCTCTGATTGTATCCTTGTTTACTGGTTCTTTTACTTCTTTATGATAAAATAATCGTGTGCGAGCGTGCCAGAGAGAGTTTCAATCTCCTCCCTCAGATTAACTTTGGAAAAACCAAGTCTAATCAGGCGATTGTGTTTTATTGGTTCAACTACCTCAATTAAGAGGATTTTTCTTTATAAGTGAAGAAATGCAAACCAATAACTCAGGAAATTAAAGAAACAATAAAGAAACAAGGTACTTCGATTGATAAATCAAAGATAAACTTACTTCGAAATTGTCTTCAACTTCAAATACAAATGTAACAGAACTTCGAACTGGTGATTGTTACAAGAACAACCGAGAATGAGTGATTGTTTTATGAAAACAATCAAAATTATCCTAACTACTTTCTAATCTACTTCCTAATCTACTTCGAACTGAGTTCGAAATCCTAAACTACTTTGCCAATGAACAAACCAAGCATCATTTTTTGATAGCTGTTTGTTGAAGATTTGTTCGGGGGCTTTTCACTCTTCAATTTCTTCTATTTATAGACGCTGCTTGTAGTTTGAACTTCCCGCTCAATGAATTTGAACTTGGCTTGCTTCGAACTCTAACTTCTGTTCTTTGAGTTGGCAGTTTCTTCCTTTCCCCACGTCTGAATTTGAATTTCTTCAGATTCTTCCTCCTGAAGTCTTGATTTGAAATCTGCATAACTGCCCAACTAATTCAAATGATCACATGTTAAAAGGATAACTGCTTTTCGAAAAATACTCCACGTACCCTAACTGCCAACAATTCCATTTTATAGATTTACACGTGGAGTTTATCTGTCTAGCAATTAATATCATGGCTTCGAAGTCAGTTTCTATTTCGTCCCTGACTCGTAACTGCCAATAACTGCTAATTTGATTTGAGAAACAATACGATATCGTATTAATTCAAGTCTTCTTCAATAATCCAGTGTATCTTTATTGACAAGTAATTGCCAACGTTTGGCGTTTCTGATTACGTGTCAATCAATTATTGGATTTGTTAATTTTATATGTAAACAATCCTAGGATTAGGAGATTTGATTGTGATTTATTGTATCTTAGGATTAGGAGATTTGATTGTGATTTCCTTAATTAAAGGAGATCTTGATGTATTCTTGTGTATATAAGTTTGTGAAGTTAGTCAATACAAAACATACATTCAAAATTAATTCAGAATTTGTCATGGTATCAGAGCTGTAACGCTCTGCAGACCATTCTCTGCTCAAATCAAAAGTTGTCCATTCCGATAGCTTTCTTTTCATTCCGATGGGAGATACAACTCCAGTCTCCAGTTCCAAAACTTTGGTTCCAAAAGAGTATGAGAACCCATCTCATCCCTTGTATCTCCATCCTTCCGATCAACCTGGGGTGATGTTGGTATCCCAGCCATTGACGGGTGACAACTACGCCACATGGAGTCGTGCTATAGACCTATAGTCATGGCATTAAGTGCCGAAAATAAGGTGGGCCTCACTGATGGATCGATTCCCAAACCCACCGCAACGGATCCATCTTTCAACCAATGGATTCGTTGTAATAACATGGTTACTTCTTGGCTATTCAACAGCCTCTCTAAGGATCTTGTTGTGAGCGTAATTTTTTCCGACTCAGCCCAAGCAATGTGGAAAGATCTTAAGGAACGATTTTCCCAGACCAATGCGCCTCATCTTTTTCAGATTGAGCGTGAGATTCATGATCTCGCGCAGGATATGATGTCGATTGGCACGTACTACACAAAACTAAAGGGTTTGTGGGATGAGCTTAATGCACTTTCTCCTACACCCTCTTGTTCTTGTGGAGCCATGACGGAGGTGCTTGAATATCAACGACGTCAAAGGACCATGAAATTTCTTATGGGACTCCATGAGTCCTATTCCACGGTTCGAGGGCAAATCTTGTTAATGGAGTCGCTTCCCACTATCAACAAGGTTTACTCCCTGCTTGTACAAGAGGAACGACAAAGGGACATTGTTTCAATGATCCATATTCCTGAAGTTGCGGCCCTTGCGTCCAAGAGCAACGCTAATGGCCAAAAGAATTTCAAGAGCACTGACAAGAAGAAAGGAGGAACACGTGATTGACCAACATGTGAGCATTGTGGCTGGGTCGGTCACACAATGGCAAAGTGCTATGCTATTCATGGATACCCACCTGGACATCGCCTTTACAAAGCTCCCTCTAATGCTACTGCTAACCAAGCTGTCCACTCATCCATTGAAAAGCAACATCCTAGCACAAACTCCTTCCCATTCACTCAAGAGCAATGCCGTCAAATTTTAGCTCTCATCCCAAAGTCACCACATATTGCTAACCAAGCAGGTAGCAATGTTTCTATTTCAAATCTCTCAGGTAATTCTCTTTGCCTTTCGTCGATTACTGATTCCTCTTTATGGATTTTGGATAGTGGTGCAACAGACCATATGGTTAAGTCACCATCCTTTCTTACTTCCATCCAATCGCTTGGGAATAGCACAGTACGACTTCCTAATGGGATAACCACCCCAGTAACACATGTTGGATCTATGGCCATTTCACCCACTTTGATTCTCACAAATGTGTTATGTGTGCCTTCTTTTCAATTCAACCTTATTTCCATTAGCAAACTTTCCAAAGAATCCAATTTGTTGTTGACTTTTTCCTCTAATTCTTGTGTCAATTAGGACCAACGCTCGAGGACGGTGATTGGGATGGGTAGAGAACGAGACGGGCTATACTATTTCACTCCTTCCATGTGTGCTTCATCTCAATCCAGTCAATCTGACTCCATGCTATGGCATCAACGCATGGGACACCTATCCAATAAATGTTTGAATTTCCTCTCTAGAAATGTTTCAGGAATTCCTTCTTCTGATATCCAGCTTTGTTCTATTTGCCCTTTAGCTAAACAAAAAAGGAATCAATTTTCATTGAGTACAATATCCGCATCTACACCTTTTGAATTATTGCATATTGATATTTGGGGAGGTTATAGAACAAGATCTTTATCTGGAGCTCACTATTTTCTTACGATTGTGGATGATTTCACTCGCTGCACTTGGGTCTATTTGATGAGCCACAAATCAGAAACCCGTTTTATCCTTAAATCCTTCATTCAATTGGTTGAAACACAGTTTAGTCGTCGGGTTAAGACCATTCGTAGTGACAATGGGTTGGAATTTATAATGCCTACTTTTTATTCTGAGAAGGGAATAATGCATCAAACTAGTTGTGTAGCCACACCACAACAAAATGGAGTGGTGGAGCGCAAACACGGACATCTCTTGAATGTTGCTCGAGCATTATTATTCCAAGCTAGCTTACCAAAACAATTTTGGGGGGAGGCTGTTTTGACTGCCACTTACCTTATTAATCGTACTCCTACACCCATATTGTCCGTCAAAACTCCTTATGAGATGTTGTTCACTGTTTCACCCTCCTATAATCATCTAAGGGTTTTCGGGTGTCTTTGTTTTGCTTCAACCCACCATCTCAAACCTTCCAAGTTTGATGCTCGAGCCAAACAATGCATTTTTCTTGGGTATCCACATAAGCAAAAAGGCTACAAAGTCTATGACTTGGAAACCAATACAATTTTTATCTCCCGTGATGTGATTTTCTCCATGAAACTCAATTCCCTTTTTCACATGACACTCGTATATTGTTTGATTCTCAAGCCTCACCTTGTCCAATTCTTGAACATAATTTATCCCCAACAGAATCACTCGATGAATCTGTTGATAATTCTGAAATTGAACAATGTGGTAGCTCCCCGCCACACTCTACATCACCAACCCTAAATATACCTACTACTTCTCATGATCCAGTACTAATGGTCTCACCTGAAATTGTGTCATCACGACCTCATCGACCCACCAAACAACCAAGTTATTTACAGGATTATGAGGTAGGTCCCGGACTCCCTTCTTGCCCAGCTCAATCTTCCAACTTGACTTTGGTGACACAGGTCAGCACTACTCATCCCTTGTCCAAATTTATCTCTTATCATCGTTACTCGTCTAATCATAAAGCCTTTGTAGCGTCCATATCAGTTGGACAAGAACCAAAAACTTTTTCATAGGCTGTCCATGATCCCAAATGGCGATAGGCAATGCAAGCTGAAATTCAAGCACTTGAAGCTAATAACACTTGGACACTAACCCCTCTTCCACCAGGAAAACGTCCCATTGGATGCAAATGGGTATACAAAATAAAGTACCATGCTGATGGTACCATTGAGCGCTACAAAGCTCGGTTGGTTGCGAAGGGATACAACCAAAAATGGGGCCTTGATTACAAGGAAACCTTTGCGCCGGTGGCAAAATTGGTTACAATTAGAGTTTTGCTTGCTCTAGCAGCCAATAATGGTTGGAACTTACATCAACTCGACGTCAACAGTGCTTTTTTGCATGGTGATCTTGACGAAGATGTTTATATGGATATCCCACATGGTTTTGGACGAAAGGGGGAGACAAAAGTGTGTGATAAGCCTAAAATATTGACATTTAGTAGTCTCTATATTGCATAGTGTTAGTCCTTTATTGCGCTTAATTAGATATTATTGTTGTCTTTTTGATCATTCACTTTAAATTATAAATTTGCAGGAAAAGATGACAATAAATATTCCAGTCGGAAGGAAGGAAGGTTGCGGGTTGTTAAATGTACACTGCATGACCAATCAAAATAAGTTGGTCCATTAATAATTGACGACTATGGATATGATTTCAATTACCCAGGAACAAAATTTGGTATATGAAGCATCTATGAATGAGGAGTTGCACGTGGTCAGCAAAACTTGGGGTGGGCCCAAGTTAATTTGGTCTCATTAGTTGCTAGGGTACTGGGCTTTGAAGTGATTGGATTTTGATGGGCCACTAATACCGAGAGAGATTAGGGTAAAAAAATTAAGAAAGGAATTCTCTCCGAAGGAAAAGATATATATACGCTTTGCATCAGTAGGTTTTGAAGGGAGCACAGCTTTATAAGCCACGGCTGTGGTGAGATCACAGAAGAAGACTTCGGAGGGAGAAGTACGGCTGCACCATCTCATCCGAATGGACAACACCGGAGTTCACGGTTAGAGAACAAGATGAGCAAAGGAGAATTTTGTGAGGCTTTATTTTTATGTATGTTAGGCTAAACTTTTAAACTAGGGTTGAGGATGAAACCCCATAAATATTATTAATTGATTTTATGTCTATGATTTTTCCTACATGCGTTTATCGTTTATTGTTCTCGACTCCTTAATTAATATGCATGAACTTTGGATATGGATTCAATCGTTTTTTTTTTTTTGTCAAAAGTTGAGAGATAGTATTCATCAAAGATTCCCATGGGGAAAGATTGGGAGTCCACAGATCGGACACTCCAACGACAACAGGTCACAGAAATACAACGAGAAAGCGTATGACTAAACCAACGGAACACACCGGACAAAATCCGGACAAAAACCGGCCTAAAATCGGACATAACCGGCCTAAAGCCGGACAAAAACAAAAGAAACGAGAAAAAAGATACACTCCCCTTCGTCTCTGAGCAGCCCATCTCTAACCAAACCTCCAACCGGTCACGCGCCTCTACCGGCGCCTAAGAAGCCGCCGGAACCCGTAAGGTTACAAAGGAGGAGCAGACGAATCGTAATGCCCAACAGGGCTGCGGAACGCCAAGTTCCAACGATTGGCGAACGGAAGGCGGATCTGGTGCAGAAGAGGAAGGGGAAACCAGATCTAGAAAGGGGATTAGTCCCTCCCCTCCCGCCGCCCAAAGGGTGTGCAACCCATGGAGGGGGAGGGGAAGGAGGGGCTGCAATGGTGGGGCTGTGAAGAGTTGAGATAGAGAGAGCGGCTCCTAGGGTTTTTTTTTATTTGGAGATAATCTCTGGATTCTGAAACCTTAGTAACTTTCCTCGACCGTTAATCTCCACTATTTTTTCTGCGATAATTTAGTTATTTCTTTTGTCGTTATTTGTTTAATTTTTATTTTACAAATCAATCACACTTTTGGGAACTAGGTTAGGGTTTAATCAATTTAACTTCATTTAGTTTTTCCTATTAAAAAGCACAAGTCCCTGTGGGTTCGACCTCGCACTTGCATAACTATACTTCAATCCGATTCGTACGCTTGTGAGTACATTAAAATTTCACAACAGTGTGTAAACTCAATAAATCCCTTTATGGACTAAAACAAGCGTCACGCCAATGGTTCCTTAAATTTTCAGATGCTCTTCTTGCTGCTGGTTACAATCAATCCAAAGCTAAAGCTGATTACTCCTTATTCACCCGCTCCAATGGTGACTCATTCACAGCAGTCTTGGTTTATGTGGATGACGTTATTCCAGCGGGGAATGACTTGCAGTCCATCAACGCTTTGAAGACCGTCCTTTAGGCTCAATTCAAACTCAAGGATCTTGGGAATCTAAAATTTTTTTGGGAATAGAGGTTGCTCGATCCAAGAAAGGTATATTTTTGTCACAAAGAAAATATGCTCTTGATATTCTCAAGGATACATGATTTATGGGAACAAGGCCAGCAACATTTCCTATGGAGCAAAATCTCAAACTCAATTCCACTGATGGTGCCTTTTTAGAGGATCCTTGTTCCTATCGTCGATTGATAGGAAGGTTGATTTATTTAACCGTCACTCGACCAGACATCATGTATGCAGTGCACACTTTAAGCCAATTCATGGCCAAACCAAGAAGGCCGCATCTTGAGGCAGCCCACCGTATTCTAAGATACTTGAAACAATTAGCAGGTCAAGGAATATTCTTATCATCAACAAGTTCAGTGCAACTACAGGCTTTTTGTGACTCAGATTGGGCTTGCTGCAACGGAACTCGTAAGTCTATGATGGGGTATTGCATACTTCTTGGGGATTCCCTCGTTTCGTGGAAGTCCAAGAAGCAAACAACCGTCTCTAGGTCATCGGCAGAAGCGAAGTATAGATCTATGGCTCCTATGTGTTGCGAAATAATGTGGCTAAGCTATTTGTTGGAGGACCTTAAAATCCATCACCCTCAGCCAGCGACCCTTTTTTGTGACAATAAAGTTGCACTTCACATAGCCACGAATCCAATGTTCCACGAGCGAACTAAGCACATCGAAATAGATTGTCATCTAATTCGTGAAAAGCTCCAAGCCGGGATCATTCGAACGATGCATATTCCTACAGCTCAACAGCCAGCGGATATCTTCACCAAAGCCCTTGGTGCAAAGCCGTTACATCACTTGGTTGCCAAGTTGGGCATTATGGATATCCATGCTCCAACTTGAGGGGGAGTGATAAGAATCATATATTCTGAATATCTCAGCATATCTTTATTACTCCATCTCTGATTGTATCCTAGGATTAGGAGATTTGATTGTGATTTATTGTATCTTAGGATTAGGAGATTTGATTGTGATTTCTTTAATTAAAGGAGATCTTGATGTATTCTTGTGTATATAAGTTTGTGAAGTTAGTCAATACAAAACATACATTCAAAATTAATTCAGAATTTGTCAAAGAAAAGGAACAACTTTTAACAAAGTCCAAAAGCTGACCACAAATCTAAGGCTTGGAGATATTGGAAGATTATTCCTACGATGCACAGCTGCCCCTAAGAGCATTGTTCTGATGACATTATCAGCCTTGGCAATAACAGACTTGTAAAAAATTCTCAATTTCCACCATCTACAAGTGATATGTGGACTATGCCAATGAAAGCTTAAACACTGAGAATTCAAGTGTTCGTGCACTGCACTTTTGAACAACTCAGCCTCTTTCAGCCTCCAGATTCATAGAAAAATCTGATCCAGAAAATACCTCCAAAGATGAGAAGAAAAACCAGTCAAAGAACAGATGGCTTTTTGATTCAGGGCTTTCATGACTCTGAAGGCAAACAGATTCACTCACAATACCCTGCTTAGCCATTCTATCTTTAGTGACTAGCTCAATTCGAAATCTTCACCATTGGATGATGGCCAATCTAGTACCATTATACTTGGACCAAATCAACTGATACCAAGGAACTACAGCTTGCACTGTTCTCACAGCATCCCAAGCTGATTCGTGGAAAATCTTCTCTTAGAAGTAGGAATCCAGACAATTATATCAGATGCTAGATGAGAAGGATGGATGGGTGTTGGAAATGATTTTCTGAATCACCCTATTCTTAGTTCTAGCCTGTCAAAGCCCCTTGGAGAATAATAGAAACTTTTAGCCTCCACAAATTTGCCCAGATTATTTCTATGGAAGGTTCTCCCAAGCCTTGCAAACAATATAGTCAAACTCATGCTCCAAAACAACAATTATGTGGTCTTTTTTTTTTTTTTTGATCGGCAAAGAAAAAATTATGCTGTCTTTGGAGGGGTTTGCATTCAGATACGTGTTTGTCCGCTGGTTTTGTCAGAATGGAGTGGTGGTGGAGGAGAGAGGGGGAGGCTTTCACTGATCACCCTCTGTACGGGGTTTCCAAATGGTCTTGTTGGGAAAGAAACGGCAAGAATTTGCACACGGTGTATGCTTTTGACAAAAGGTGGCCTTGATTGATTTAGGTTTTCGCACTTGCGGAGTTTTATAGGGCATATATCAGAGATTTCTTTTTCATATAGGGGGACTTAGCACAATTACCAAGAAAGTGAGGAGTGCAAGCAGCAAAAATCTTGTAAGCAATTAAGTTAGCTTATTCGTTGGACAGAAGCAAAAGGTAATTATTTAGATTAATAACTTGTACATATCATCACCCACGATACCTGACTATGTGTGAATCAGAAACATAATATGTCTTCGGCATCAGTAAATAAGAACCCCGACATTCACGCCGCTTATCATAAGGATTAGTAGGGATCAAAGGTTGACCACACATGAGACTTTGGCAGTACTTGCATTCACCAAAATGACGACCAAGTTGGTACAATTTTGTGCTCGGCTGATGTGGAGAGAAATTTCCCGGAATGATATTTCCAAATGGATAGATTTGGCGGGATACATTTTCTTCATAGTCTGATTGGGAACTCATCTCTTCTTGTTCTTCATTGTAAAGCAGGCGGACTCCA